>JAFMOC010000058.1:3062500-3105000 GCA_019802505.1 Corydoras sp. C115 | reverse complement strand
TTATATTTGTATTGTCGTTTCTCCTTTTGTACCTCAAAAATATATTTTTTCCTCACGTTAAAGCAAACTTTGTTTTATTTTCTGTTCCATTGTTTCTAAACAAAGATGTTGATTGGGATACATTATTTTGTTGTCACCTACAATGTTTGGCGAAATTCTATACTTGGTCTTTTGGATCAATGAAGCTTAAATATTAAAAAGTATCGGTATCGAATATCGCGATATTGGCCCTGTATTTAAATTCTTGGTATCGCACAGCTCTAGTTAACATTCAAACAGCCCGCCTCTCCCCCGATAACAGACAACACAGCCGGCCAATGGCAGATAATAAAACACGTTTCAATACTGGAGTCTGACTTTCAACAACAATGCGGGACAACGTCTCAATTTGCGGGACGCGGGAAAGTAACGAAATTGCGTGACACGCAATTTCGTTACTTTCCCGCGTCCCGCAAATTGAGACGTTGTCCCGCATTGTTATCTGGTCACCCTAATGAGGAGGTCGGTTATGAATTGATGCGAATGAATCGTGACTCTGTTCAGATTCGATTGGAGGAGTCGACACATGGAGAGCCGCGGCTGAATTGAAAGTGAAAGCGGTTGGATTTGGATGGCGGTTTGTTGGAACTCCGATTTGGGAATTCCTGAAGCTTTGGACTAACATGATTGTTTTGTTTGGTGGACTTCTTGCAATCTTATCTACAGGTAATGTTTTAAAATGCGTATAACGCGTGTGTTGTATATGTTTACGCTAACACCTTGTTAGCAGCTGTATTACAGCGTGAACATTACAAGACTATCAGAATCAAATGTTAGCTGTGTTTACAAAAATATGTTTACATCTTAATAAATTTTAAATATCTTAAATAGATAGTTTATAGACGACACCAACCATACAGGGGAGAACGTTTCGGGCGCTGGGCAGATACACCCAGGACAGGACACCAATCTATCGCTGGGCACACACTCACTCAGACACACACACTCTATATGGGGCAATTTGGAGAATTCAATTGACTTGATCCATGTTTTTGGACTGTGGGAGGAAACCGGAGAACCCGGAGGAAACCCATGCGGACATCCAACCATCCATTACCTTGCGCTTTATCCTCTTGTAGGGTCGCGGGGGGGGGGGGGTCCCATGCCCATCACTGGGAGAGGGGGCGAGGGGTTCCCCATGCCCATCCAGGGGAGAACGTTTCGGGCGCTGGGCAGATACACCCAGGACAGGGCGCCAATCTATCGCTGAGCACACACTCACTCACACAAACACACACCTACATACACTATATGGGGCAATTTTGGAGAACTCAATTGACTTGATCCATGATTTTGGACTGTGGGAGGAAACCGGAGAACCCGGAGGAAACCCACGCGGACACGGGAAGAACATGGAAACTCCACCCAGATTGGGATTCGAACCAGGACTCCCTAGTGCTGAGAGGAGAACATGCTAAGCTAAGCCACAATGCCACCTACTGATCATATAGATGGACTTTTTCCATCCAACCATCCATTAACTTCCGCTTTATCCTCTTGTAGGGTCGCGGGGGGGGGGGGGGGGGGGGGGGTCCCCATGCCCATCACTGGGAGAGGGGGCGGGGTCCCCAAGCCTATCACTGGGAGAGGGGGCGAGTGGTTCCCCATGCCCATCCAGGGGAGAACGTTTCGGGCGCTGGGCAGATACACCCAGGACAGGTTGCCGATCTATTACAGGGCACACACTCACTCACACAGACACACACGGACTAACACACTCTATATGGGGCAATTTGAAGAACTCAATTGACCGTGATCCATGTTTTTGGACTGTGGGAGGAAACCGGAGAACCTGGAGAAAACCCACGCGGACACGGGGAGAACATGGAAACTCCACCCAGATGGGGATTCGAACCAGGACTCGCTAGTGCTGAGAGGGGAACGTACTAAGCTAAGCCACAGTGCCACCTACTGATCATGGAGATGGACTTTTTCCATCCAACCATCCATTAACCTCCGCTTTATCCTCTTGTAGGGTCGCGGGGGGGGGGTCCCCATGCCCATCACTGGGAGAGGGGGCGAGGGGTTCCCCATGCCCATCCAGGGGAGAACGTTTCGGGCGTTGGGCAGATTCACCCAGCAGAGGGCGCAAATCTATTACAGGGCACACACTCACTCACACAGACACACACGGACTAACACACTCTATATGGGGCAATTTGAAAAACTCGAACCCCTAGCGCTGAGAGGCGAACGTGCTAACCACTAAGCCACCGTGCCGCCCAGATTTTGATTTAAACTTCCTATTTATTTTTAGGGTTTATTAAAAGATCTGGAATAAACAATTGTACAAAACTAGTTCCTATTGTAGAATAAGTTTTGTATTAAAGAATATATGACAGTCGGATGTATTGTATTATCGGTGTATTGTCAGCAGGTGTATGTGAATCCCAGGCTGTGTATGATGTCCACTGGCTGCCATGTCAATTTAGGGACGAGACCGTAGCGATAAATGAAGACGGCCACAGAGAGACCAAGTTTCACATGCGAAATGCCGGGCTCCAGTTTGGTAACCAAGGAGACAGTCCACTAAACCCCAATGCTATTACCTTCGTTGTCACAGGTGAGTGCATGAAAAAAAGCACAGCCAGGGGTCCCAACCTTCCTATAAATATTCATTCATTCATTATCACCCGCTTTATCCTCTATTAGGGTCGCGGTGGGGTTCCCCATGCCCATCCAGGGGAGAACGTTTCGGGCACTGGGCAGATACACCCAGGACAGGGCGCCAATCCATCGCTGGGCACACACACACTCACTCAAACACACTCTATATGGGGCAATTTGGAGAACTCAATTAACTTGATCCATGTTTTTGGACTGTGGGAGGGAACCAGAGAACCTGGAGGAAACCCACGCGAACACGGGGAGAACATGGAAACTCCACCCAGATGGGGATTCGAACCGGGAATCCCTAGCGCTGAGAGGCGAACGTGCTAACCACTAAGCCACCGTGCCATCCTATAAATATTCATTCATTCATTCATTCATTCATTATCTCCCGCTTTATCCTCTATTAGGGTCGCGGTGGGGTTCCCCATGCCCATCCAGGGGAGAACGTCTCGGGCGCTGGGCAGATACACCCAGGACAGGGCGCCAATCCATCGCTGGGCACACACTCACTCACTCAAACACACTCTATATGGGGCAATTTGGAGAACTCAATTAACTTGATCCATGTTTTTGGACTGTGGGAGGGAACCAGAGAACCTGGAGGAAACCCACGCGAACACGGGGAGAACATGGAAACTCCACCCAGATGGGGATTCGAACCGGGAATCCCTAGCGCTGAGAGGCGAACGTGCTAACCACTAAGCCACCGTGCCATCCTATAAATATTCATTCATTCATTCATTCATTCATTATCTCCCGCTTTATCCTCTATTAGGGTCGCGGTGGGGTTCCCCATGCCCATCCAGGGGAGAACGTCTCGGGCGCTGGGCAGATACACCCAGGACAGGGCGCCAATCCATCGCTGGGCACACACTCACTCACACAGACACACTCTATATGGGGCAATTTTTGAGAATTCAATTGACTTGATCCATGTTTTTGGACTGTGGGAGGAAACCGGAGAACCCGGAGGAAACCCACGCAGACATGGGGAGAACATGGAAACTCCACCCAGATGGGGACCTATAAATATACTTCCTCTTAATATATTCTGTATTCTATAAAGAACCTGAGTTAAGGTGCTTGTCCTTGTCATAGTCTCTAAGGTGGATATACGGCAGTATGTGGAAGGTGGAGAGGATGCAGTGGAGTGTGAGATCCACAGATATAACACCGGTGGAATCGTCATGCGCTGGCCTGGGTTTGGTGCCCAGGAACATGATGTCTGGTTCACTGCAGTTCTACGCCACTCACAGAATCAGTTTGCACTAACGGCCTTCCTCAGACACACACCTGCTCAAACAAGCCAACAAGATTTTATTCAAATCGGAGACCGAGACATTCTGACCACTGCAGGTGAGGAATGCAGTTTCATTATTTTCAGCTTAATCCTGTATTAGGGTCGTGGGGGTGGGGAAGGGCCCACCCAGGGGAGAGCGTTTCTGGCGCTGGGCAGATACACCCAGGACAGGGCGCCAATCCATGGACACACAGACACACACAAACACAGACTACAGTATATGGGGCTATTCTTAACATTTAATTTATTTTGAATCCATGTTTTTGGACTGTGGGTGGAAACCAGAGAACCTGAAGGAAACCCACACGGACAAGGGGAGAACATGGAAACTCCACCATTGGGATTCAAACCTAATTCCCAGTGCTGAGAAGCCACTGTGCCCTGTACAGATGTTATGCAATAAAATTATTATTTCAATAAAATTACAATACTTCTTCTTCCTTCTCCTTCTTCTTCTTCTTCTTCTTCTTCTTCTTCTTCTTCTTCTTCTTCTTATTCTTATTATTATTATTATTATAATAAAGTCATTGTATAGACCATAGTCATATCAAAGTAGTATGTAGTAGTATGTCCATCCATCCATAATCTTCCGCTTTATCCTCTATTTGGGTCGCGGGGGGGGGTTCCCCATGCCCATCCAGGGAAGAACGTCTCAGAATACTTGAAGTAAATGGGAATTTTGGCTGGGAAAAATGGGAATATCTCAGAAACGGATGGACCGATTCCTTAGCTGTATATAAGCAGTGGTCTCACCAATGAGCCGGACGTGTTCTGCAAAAATCGTGTCAATAGCGCGAAACCTGTGGGAGAAGAAAGGGAAACAAAACCAGTGGAATAATAAAACTGGAATAACAATAGATTTAGCTGTTGTGACTGCCATACTGTATATATAACAATTTTTTTATGGGTTATTTTTCACTTACAGCTACAATGATGCTACTTTCACAAACACCCAATGTTCACGTGGGTCTCATGAAGGAGCAGACCCTCCACTGTCAGTTTTTTGTGGATCATAAGCAGCCAAACGTGACGGTGGAGTGGAGATCACAGAAACGTGGTGAGCGCACTGTACTTTTTAGCCACTCGAGTCGCACCGGAAAGATCCATGGCAGTGGAGTGTCTGTGAAAGGCCTTGCATCAGGAATTGCTTCCTTTAAGATCCCCCTCACAGCTCAAAATAATGAGGGTACATACAGCTGCTCAGTAATGGTTCCACCTCTCTATGGCAGCAACGACATCACCCTCAACATCCAAGGTGAGTCGTTCACAACAATATGAGTGCTTGGACTAAATCAGAATCTGTTACAGGTTATTGACCAAAAATCAAATCAAATCAGGTTTATTTGTCACATACGTAGATATACATGGTACCGCCAGCAGTGAAATTCTTTCCTGACTTCTCCACATAAAGTTAAAATTTGTTTACGAGGATAGAATTAAGATAAAATAAAATAAAATAAAATTGAACTATGTATTTACACTGTGCAAATAATTTTTTTTTTTAAATAAGAGAACTGAGGAGGCATGGTGGCTTAGTGGTTAGCACGTTCGCCTCTCAGCGCTAGGGATTCCCGGTTCGAATCCCCATCTGGGTGGAGTTTCCATGTTCTCCCCGTGTCTGCGTGGGTTTCCTCCGGGTTCTCCGGTTTCCTCCCACAGTCCAAAAACATGGATCAAGTCAATTGAGTTCTCCAAATTGCCCCATATAGAGTGTGTTTGTGTGAGTGAGTGTGTGCCCAGCGCTGGATTGGTGCCCTGTCCTGGGTCTATCTGCCCAGCGCCCTAGACGTTCTCCCCTGGATGGGCATGGGGAACCCCACCACGACCCTAATAGAGGATAAAGCGGGAGATAATGAATGAATGAAAAATAAGAGAACTGTACAATTGTGGATATAAACTAAAATGGTCTTGTAAGATATAAGTTATAATCAAAGTGAGTTGTGCTTTCATGTGCAAATAATGCAGTGCAGGGTAAAAGCATCAGGACCAGTGGGTGAAAAATCTTTAGCATCGGGGTTTATAGATACTACATTTCCATAATAAAACCTTTTGGAGACTAATAAAAATTTTGCAAATGTCCTTTTACTGATTTAGTTTATTTTAAATTATTTAAATTAAATGTTTTATTTTGGGAAATGACCCATCAAGATTCTTTGCTGTCCAACTTTTTAAGTAATTAGCATGATATGTTATCCATCCATCCATCCATTATCTTCTACTTAATCCTCTACTAGGGTTGCGATTCCCCATGCCCTTCCAGGGCAGAACATTGGGCGCTGGGCAGATATTCCCAGGACAGGGCGCCAATCTATCACTGGGCAAACACTCACACTCTATATAGGGCAATTTGGAGTATTCAATTGACCTTGATCCAAGTTTTTTGGACTGTAGGAGGAAACCGGAGAACCCGGAAACCCACACGGGGAGAACATGGAAACTCCATCTAGATTGGGATTCAAACCGGGAATCCACAGGGCTGAGAGGCGATATGTTATTATTATTCATTCATTCATCCATTATCTTCCGCTTTATCCTATGTTAGGGTCGTGGGGGGGTTCCCCATGCCCATCCAGGGGAGAACGTTCGGGTGCTGGGCAGATACACCCAGGACAGGACGCCAATCTATCACTGGGCACACACTCACGCACACATACACACTCTATATGGGGCAATTTTGGAGAACTCAATTGACTTGATCCATGTTTTTGGACTGTGGGAGTGAAACCGGAGAACCCGGAGGAAACCCACGCAGACACGGGGAGAACATGGAAACTCCACCCAGATGGGGATTCGAACCGGGAATCCCTAATGCTGAGAGGAGAACATGCTAACCACTAAACCACCTGTGTGCTGCCTTATTATTATTATTATTATTATTATTATTATTATTATTATTATTATACAGTTAGGAATGCATTTTGTTAAGATTTTATATTTTCATTCATCAATATTATTAGCACACATCAGCACATTAAGTATTATGTAAAAAAGGATAAGACACAGAAAGACTTGTTAACTTGTGTGTTTAAGCCCACGTTATAAAATTAGAAAATATAATACCTTATTTTTAGTAGATTTCATTCTTTTCAGTAAATATTTTTTCAGTTTGTTTTATACATTCATGTGATTTGTTTTTATATGTCTTCCCAGAGCCCCCACGCGTGTCTGTAAATGTGGGCACGTCCTTGACGTTGGCCCCGGGTGGGGAGCAGAAGGTGGTATGTGATGCTGAAGGTTACTACCCCTTAGATGTCAACATTGAGTGGCTGCGTGAGCCAGTGGGTTCGAGCCTCCTGCCTGAGGTGCTAAAGAATGTGCTGTACTCCAGCCATCGGCACCATCGGGACGGCACTTACTCTCTGTCAGCCTTCTTTTTGCTGCAGCCTGGCCTGAAAGATTCTGAGACCAGGTTTACCTGCAGGGTGACCCATGTTTCTTTACGCAGTCCAATCCGCAAGAGCTTCGTCCTCATCATTGCAGGTAAGAAAGACTAAGTTCAGTCAGCTGTTAACCCATTTCTATGGAGTCAATTTATAACAGCTTTTCCTTGCTTCTTATGAGATAATGCAGGGTTTTATAAAGATAGGAAAAGGGACAACACACTCACTCACACTCTATATAGGGGCAATTTAGAGCAGTCAATTCACCTTGAATCCATGTTTTTGGACTGTGGGAGAAAACCCATGCAGACACTGGGTGACATGGAAAATCCACCCAGATCTCCAGCGTTGAGAAGTGGACGTACTAATAACTAAGCCATCGCACTGTCCCATATTTAAATCCATCCTCTATATCTTCTGCTAGGGTTCCCCATGCCCATCCAGGGGAGAACGTTTCGGGCGCTGGGCAGATACACCCAGGACAGGACGCCAATCTATTACTGGGCACAAACTAACTAACACTCACTTACTCACACAAACACACTCTACATGGGGCAATTTGGAGAATTCAATTGACCTTGATGCATGGTTTTGGACTGTGGGAGGAAACCGGAGAACCCGGAGGAAACGCACGCAGACACGGGGAGAACATGGAAACTCCACCCAGATTGGGATTTGAACATGGAATCCCTAGCGCTGAGAGGAGAACATGCTAATCACCGTGCCGCCCCATATTAAAATCAATTTCTGTATTATAAATAGTAAGGTATGTGGGTTTGTGGCATCAAACTTTCTGCGAATTTCACCAGAAAGCAGTGATAAATGTGAAAAACCCTGTGTAAAGAAAGCACCTTGTTGTAACCATGTTGTTTTTTTTATAGAAGATCGAAATGTCAGTGACTAAAAAGAATAACTGTGTCTAAAGCTTAAAATAAAGCATTGTTTTATTTTATTGCAACAAATTAGTTTGTTTGCCCAGCGATAGATTGGCGCCCTGTCCTGGGTGTATCTGCCCAGCGCCTGAAACGTTCTCCCCTGGATGGGCATGGGCAACCCCCCGCAACCCTAATATAAGATAATGAATGAATGAATTTGTTTGTTTATTGTAACTTTTCTCCCCTAAAGAAAGGGAAAGAAAAGTACTTTACCAAATTGAGCTATAAACTGTCTACCACTAGATGGCAGGCCAGGTTTAATTTTACCATTTGTGGTAGACTGTTTACAGTTCTTAAGAATTGCCCATCTGCCAAATAATATAAAGTATATATATTGCAGTATATAATGTGTTTTTCATTTTTTGTGTAAAAGTATTTATTTCTGTTTTTTTGTATTTTTTCTTTAAATTTAGATCAAGACTCTGTGTTGTGGTATGTTCTAGTCTTTGGATTCATCTGTGTAATGTTAGTGGTTTTAGTATGGATGCTGCCTAAGTTCATTTCTGGTAAGTTTTTAGTTTTTATCTGTAAATATTTCACATAATGTAGTAAATATGCTGACAATTTAAACCTCATTCCATTTAAACAATTAAAAATATCTCGCTGATTAAGGATGTATAAAATATGCCGACACAAAATGATGTTCTTCCCTTTCTCCTGTAGCCAAACGACAAGCAGCAAACAAGGTAAGGTTCCCTTATGTATACATAAAATAAGTTTTTATTATTAATATCATTTTATATTATTATATTTGTTATCATAGAGTACCAGTCAGAGGTTTGGACTTGTTTTACACACCCCCTTGTTTTACAATTACAGACTGTAGTCCATATGTGTTCTGTGTTGTTGTTAGTCCCCTGTTGGTTCTCTGTTCTCTGTTGGTCAGGAGCATCACAGAACAGGTATCATTTGGGTGGTGGATTAAGGATTAAGGTCAATTGAATTCTCCAAATTACCCCATATAGAGTGTGTCTGTGTGAGTGAGTGTGTGCCCAGCGATAGATTGGCGCCCTGCCCTGGGTGTATCTGCCCAGTGCCCGAAACATTCTCTCCTGGATGGGCATGGGGACCCCCCCCCCCCCCCCGACCCTAGTAGAGGATAAAGCAGAAGATAATGGATGGATGGCTGTCTTTTTATCAGTTGTCATTTTCATTGGTCAGTATCATAACAGAACAGGTATCATTTGTGTGGTGGATTTTTTTTATTCTCAGTTCTGCAGTGACACTGATGTGGTGAGGGGGTATTAGTGCAGCAGTGCACTTAAGTGCACTTA
Source organism: Corydoras sp. C115 (assembly GCA_019802505.1). Taxonomy (NCBI): domain Eukaryota; kingdom Metazoa; phylum Chordata; class Actinopteri; order Siluriformes; family Callichthyidae; genus Corydoras; species Corydoras sp. C115. The sequence continues at coordinate 3,095,459 of JAFMOC010000058.1, read as the reverse complement.
AACATGGATTAAGATCAATTGAATTTCCCAAATTCCCCCCTATAGAGTCTAGTGTCTGTGTGAGTGAGTGTGTGCCCAGCGATAGATTGGCACCCTGTCCTGGGTGTATCTGCCCTGCGCCCGAAACGTTCTCCCCTGGTTGAACATGGGGAACCCACCCACGACCCTAGTAGAGGATAAAGCAGAAGGTAATGGATGGATGTCCTTTTATCAGTTGTCATTATCATTGGTCAGCATCATCACAGAACAGGTATCATTTGGGTGGTGGATTGTTTATTGTCAGTTCTGCAGTGACACTGATGTGGTGAGGGGGTTTTAGTGCAGCAGTGCTGCTGGAGTTTCATTTCTCCACCTCAGTGACACTGCTGGGATAGGAATAATGCACCAACCCAATAATCCCTGCTCTGTGGTGCTACTATTGGGGTCCTAACCATTAGAACAGAGTAAAGGGGACGTACACAGTATGTACTGTAGAACCCAAACAGATGGACTACAGTCTGGAATTGTAGAACTACGAAGTTCATATTTACATTAAGAGGAACTGAGAACATGGACAATAAGTAGAGCATATGGGATGTGTGTCCAAACTTTTGGCTGGTACTGTATTTCTCTATGCATTAGGCTGCATGTTTGTAAGTACAGGGATAGTTTTTTTGGTAAACACACATGTTGGTTTTTCTTGTGTGCAGAGGCTGTGGTGATCCGTTGCATATTTTCACACCATTGAAATGGAAAACCACATCTCTCCATGTCTTCATTTTGTCCTTTTTTTCTCTCCACCCTGACCCTGCTGGATGCCTGGGCCTGGCTTTCACATTAAATGTTTTGAGGGTTGTAGTGAATGCCAGTCTCTAATCTCTGCTTTGTTTTATGGGCTTGTTTACACACACACTAACAGAGCAACGAGTGGAATGATGCTCTGAACTTGACCTCAAAAACACCAGCGCTGTGGGTTTTAATGGCTAAATGTAGGTGTACAGGTATGTGCTAATAATTTGTGTTACAAATTAGGGTTTAAAAGAAAGTGTGTAATAAAGGCTTTTCTTTTCTTTTAATTTGGACCCTTTGAATTCGATGTTAAAAGTAATAATGTTGGTTTTTTTTGTGTTTATAGTGATCAAGTAGCTTTTTCTGTTGCGAGAAATGCTGGGTAAAGGTCGCTTTAAATGAAATAACGTTAATACAGCACAGCAGATCGTTTTCAATACATATTTCATTTAAATCTTAATAATTGGTAAAGTGCAGTAAATCCCGATTGAATAATATGATTAAAAGCAAAACAAAATTTAATTATTGCAAATTTAGAATAACCACCATATTGTGCTTTTTTGTTGTTACTGTATCACAAAGCCTGATTATAATTAAAGCTATTTAAAAAGATTGTATAATTACGATAACATTAAAATAAAGTGATGTGCTGTTATAAGCTAGAATGTGATTACATTACATTTAGTCCTTTTGCACATGCTTTTATCCAAAGCAACTTACAAGTTGAGCTTGTAGGTGACTTGGTGGTTAACACGTTCGCCTCTCAGCGCTGGGGATCCAGGTTCGAATCCCAATCTGGGTGGAGTTCCCAGTTTCCTTTAGGTTCTCCGGTTTCCTCCATCAATTCAAACAACATGGATCAAGGTCAATTGAATTCTCCAAATTGCCCCATATAGAGTGTGTCTGTGTGAGTGAGAGTGTGCCCAGTGATAGATTGGCACCCTGTCCTGGGTGTATCTGCCCAGCGCCTGAAACGTTCTCCCCTGGATGGGCATGGCGAACCCCCTAGTAGAGGGTTAAGCGCAAGATAATGGATGAATGGAACTTACAAGAGAGGCTTGTAGGTGGATTCGTGGCACGTTCGCCTCTCAGCGTCTGGGATCCAGGTTTGAATCCCAATCTTGCTGGATTTTCCGTGTTCTTCCAGAGTCTGCATGGGTTTCCTCCTGTTCCTCCTCCCACAGTCCAAAAACAAGGATTCAAGGTTTGTGAGTGTGTGCCCAGCGATAGATTGGCGCCCTGTCCTGGGTGCCCAGCGCCCGAAACGTTCTCCACTGGATGGGCATGGGGAACCCCCCCCGTGACCATTGTGGAGGATAAAGTGGAAGATAATGAATGAAAGAAGTTACCAAATTAGTTGGGTTCTGATTACAGGCTCATCGCTGATACAGCACTCCTGAAGCAATGAGGGTTAAGGGTCTTGCTCAAGGACCCATTTTGGTAACGTCAATGGACCTTGGAGTTGAACCCACAACCTTCCGATTGTTAGCCCAACACCTTAAGCTCTCAGCTACCACATCCTCTCATCTCATTTTATATGAAAATTTTTAAATAGTTAATGTAATGTTCTACAATTTCCATCCATCCATTATCTTCTGCTTTATCCTCTATTAGGGTCGCGGGGGGGGGTTCCCCATGCCCATCCAGGGGAGAACGTTTCGGGCGCTGGGCAGATACACCCAGGACAGGGCACACACTCACACAGACACACTCTATATGGGGCAATTTGGAGAACTCAAATGACTTGATCCATGTTTTTGGACTGTGGGAGGAAACCGAAGAACCCAGAGGAAACCCATGCGGACACGGGGAGAACATGGAGACTCCACCCAGATGGGTATTCGAACCGGGAATCCCTAGCGCTGAGAGAAAAACATATCCTCTATTAGGGTCGTGGGGGGGGGGTTCCCCATGCCCATCCAGGGGAGAACGTTTTGGGCGCTGGGCAGATACACCCAAGACAGGGCACACACTCACACAGACACACTCTATATGGGGCAATTTGGAGAAACCCACGCGGACACGGGGAGAACATGGAAACTCCACCCAGATGGGGATTCGAACCGGGAATCCCTAGTGCTGAGAGGAGAACATGCTAACCACTAAGCCACCGTGCTGCCCTTATTATTAAATATATATTAATGTATATATATAATTTATATAAAATATATTATTCATTTTAATTTGCTACATAAACATAAGTAGTACTTTGTATGAATCAAACATCTGAAATATGAGACCTACAGAGTATTTTGGCTTGTCACCTCCCAGTTAACTTCAACTGTACACTACAAACCTTTCAAGCAGGAATGACAGCTGTTGCCCTTTGCCACTTCATGCACTCACCTCCCTCAAAAACACTTCTCTTCAGTCATGCCCTTTAATCTCGCTATTCACGCTTTGTTGTTTTTTTCTAATATGTCCTTTTATCGGGCGGCACGGTGGCTTAGTGGTCAGCACGTTCTCCTCTCAGCACTAGGGATTCCCGGTTCGAATCCCAATCTGGGTGGAGTTTCCATGTTCTCCCCGTGTCCATGTGGGTTTCCTCCAGGTTCTTCGGTTTCCTCTCACAGTCCAAAAACATGTCAATTGAGTTCTCCAAATTGCCCCATATAGGGTGTGTGTGTCTGTGTGAGTGAGTGTGTGCCCAGCGATAGATTAGCGCCCTGTCCTGGGTCTATCTGCCCAGCGCCCGAAGCGTTCTCCCCTGGATGGGCATGGGGAACCCCCCTGCAACCGTAGTAGAGAATAAAGCAGAAGATAATGGATGGATGGATGGATGTCCTTTTATCGGGCGGCACGGTGGTTTAGTGGTTAGCACATTCTCCTCTCAGCGCTAGGGATTCCCGGTTCGAATCCCAATCCGGGTGGAGTTTCCATGTTCTCCCCGTGTCCACCTGGGTTTCCTCCGGGTTCTCCAGTTTCCTCCCACAGTCCAAAAACATGGATTAAGGTCAATTGAATTCTCCAAATTACCCCATATAGAGTGTGTCTATGTGAGTGTGTGTGTGTGTGCCCAGCGATAGATTGGCACCATGTCCTGGGTGTATCTGCCCAGTGCCCGAGACTCCCCTGGATGGGCTTGGGGAACCCCCCGTGACCCTTATAGAGGATAAAGCGGAAGATAATGGATGGATGGATGTTCTTTTATCAGTTGTCATTCATAAGGTTCGTTATTCTTTACCCCTCACAATCTGCTTTTGATTTACATTGTCATTTATTTTCATTTAGCAGACGCTTCTATTAGCAAATTACAAAGTGAGCACAGCACGTTTGGCCACGTCTTGCTCAAGAACCCACTTTGGTAACTTCAGTGAACCTGGGATTTGAACCCCCAACCTTCTAATCGATAGCTCAACACTCTTAACCACAGAGCTACCACACACTCTTGTTGTGTGTATGTGGTCATACTCTCTAGTGCCATCCTATCTGAGCCCGTAAGAGAACAATAATGCATATAAAAGGAAGAGAAGGGGGTCTAAAGAAACAGATTTGTCTGGTTGCATGTCTTGCCAGCCCAATTAAGGGTTTGCATTTGGCCGCACAGAGCAGCCCATAAATGGCTAAAATGAATGCTCTAGGTAAGTGAGGCTTGAGCATGGAAAAAGAGTTAGCATTACATCAGCAAGGTTCTTATTCTCCAATTATTTCTGTCAGTTTCCATTTGGTAAGCTGACATTTCCATAATGGGCTATTTAGTTTGGAATAACGTGAGGCAAAAGTTAAGAACATGGAAAAGCCAGGCCAAAGTCAGCTCCCCATTTGTGACCCTCTTGAGTGGAGGGTAAATTTATTACATGGGCCTGCGCTCAAGTGCCTGTAGTCCGCAGCCCGGCTTTCTTTTTAAGCGGAGCATGTGGATCTGGCTTGATCACAGATGGGGAGGAAAAACAAACAAGCCTGGCTCACACTGGGAGGTGCAGTGAGTTTTTAATAAAAGTCAACGTGTAGCCAGGGAGAAGCTTGTTTTGCTTCCAAAGCTAGGCAGTCTGGGGCACATTGCCAGTACAGGCACCTGTAAGCACGATGACGAGAGTGTAAGTTCTGGGAAAATCAGTAATGACTAAATAAGTGATTTGCAATGGGCAGATAAAAGCTGCTTCCTCTGGGATAGACAGGAAACATTATAGTATATTGACTGTGGAAATAACTATATATTAAAAAAATGAGGGCACATTTCATTATGGTAGAGATTTCTGAATCTAGGATGTGATTTTATTGGCTGAAATGTAATTATATTGTCTTGATAAAACATTTGATTGTTTTTTTTTTTTGGATGAATGTCAGGAGTTGCCGGATTGTTGAGCTCATAAATTAAATCTGTGCTTTTTGTTTCATAGAAACCAATTGTTCTTATTGTTCACAGAGGTGTTTTGGAATGCTTTAATCACTCAAATGAAACGGAGCTCAATAAGAACCTCAGCTTCACTTCATTTTCTAATTGGACTTAAAATTTTCCTTAAACGACCGAAAGCACATCCACATTTTTGCAAATTCATAAAAGCATTTTTTTACTAGTTTATATTATATTTTAAGGGGCTTAGTGGTTAGCACGTTCGCCTCTCAGCGCTAGGGATTCCCGGTTCGGAGTTTCCATGTTCTCCCTGTGTCTGCGTGGGTTTCCTCCGGGTTCTCCGGTTTCCTCCCACAGTCCAAAAACATGGATCAAGTCAATTGAGTTCTCCAAATTGCCCCATATGGAGTGTGTCTGTGTGAGTGAGTGTGTGCCCAGCGATGGATTGGCGCCCTGTTCTGGGTGTATCTACCCAGTGCCCGAGATGTTCTCCCCTGGATGGGCATGGGGAACCCCACCACGACCCTAATAGAGGATAAAGCGGGAGATAATGAATGAATGAATATATTATATTTTAATGTTTCTTTCTCCTGTTGATTAAATGTCCACATATCTAAAAGTAAATTAATTATCAAACTACACATTGGGGTGGTTAGTGATTAGCTTGTTCGCCTCTCAGTACTTCGAAACCCAATCTGGGTGGAGTTTCCATGTTCTCCCCGTGTCCGCGTGGGTTTCCTCCGGGTTCTCCGGTTTCCTCCCACAGTCCAAAAACATGAATCAAGGTAATTTCCATCCATAATCTCCCGCTTTATCCTCTACTAGGGTCGCGGGGGGGGGGGGGGACACGTTTCGGGAGCTGAGCAGATACAGCACACACATCGCTGGGCACACACTCACTCACACAGACACTATATGGGGCAATTTGGAGAATTCAATTGACCTCGATCCATGTTTTTGGACTGTGGGAGAAAACCGGAGGAAACCTATGTGGACACGTGGAGAACATGGAAACTCCACCCAGATTGGGATTCGAACCGGGAATCCCTAGTGCTGAGAGGAGAACATGCTAACCACTAAGCCACCGTGCCGCCTTGGAATGCACCAATCACTAAAAATGAAATGGAGCTGAATAAGAACCTCAGCTTCACTTCATTTTCTAACTGGACGTAAAAGTTTTCAGTCCAAAAACATGGATAGAGATCAATTGATTTCTCCAAATTGCCCCATATAGAGTGTGCTTGTGTGAGTGAGTGTGTGCCTAACAATAGATTGGTGCCTCTGCCTAGTACCTGAAATGTTCTCCCCCGGATGGACTTTAGGAACCCCCCAGCGACCCAATTAAAGGATAATGCAGAAGATAATGGATGGAAAGTACACATTGGCATTGATAGTAACAATTCAGCTAACAAAAAAGATTGTGCCTATTTTTATGAAAAATAAGCAACTAACTGAAACATCAAGACACCCAGGCAACCACCTGTAATGTCATAGCAACCACCTACTAATGTCACGTATAGGCCACGATTTGCTAAGTGGTGTTATAAAAACACATAAAATAACCAGGTAGTGGTAAGAAAGGCAGTTATTTAAATATTCTCTGCTTGCTGGTGAAGCGCTGACAATACAGCCAACAATTAAGATTGTAAGTAAAGGGTTAAGTACTTAATTAGCTTAATTAACAGACCCATGTGACTAAAAGTCAAATAAACCATGATAACACTTTTAGTTAATTAACTAAACAAGGAAAGCAGACATAGGCAATAATGTTAATTAATGTAGTTAATTAACTAAAACAAACATGCCAAACACAAAAAGGTCCATACAGGGTACCAAGCATTGACAACTAACACCTAGAAGCCACCAGGAATAACTAGCACCTGCCATCATAGCAAACACCTAAAACAGCTTTTGAGCCACCCAACAAGATCATATCACCTTAAACATCTAAGAATCTTCCATTCTTACAATGATCTGGAACACTTCAGCAACCCTCCACCAACACCCTATCAACCACCTGGAATGTCCATCCATCCATCCATTATCTTCCGCTTTATCCTCTACTGGGGTCGTGGGGGGTTCTACATGCCCATCTAGGGGAGAATGTTTCGGGCACTGGGCAAATACACCCAGGACATGGTGCCAATTTATCACTGGACACTCACTCACACAAACACATTCTATATGGGGCAATTTGAAGAACTCAGTTGACCTTGAGCCATGTTTTTGGACTGTGGGAGGAATCCTGAGAACCTGGAGGAAACCAATGTGGACACGGAGAACATGGAAACTCAACCCAGATTGGGATTCGAACCAGGAATCCCTAGTGTTGAGAGGCAAATGTGATAACCACTAAGCCACCGTGCCACCCACTACCTGGAATGTCTTCAAATCCATCTACAGATACTACAGCAACCATCTGAAATACCTAAGCAACCATCTACCAATACCCCATCAACCACCTGGAATGTCTTCAAAACCTTCTACATAAACTACAGCAACCATCTGAAATACCTTAGCAACCATCTACCAATACCCCATCAACCACCTGGAATGTCTTCAAAACCTTCTACATAAACTACAGCAACCATCTGAAATACCTTAGCAACCATCTACCAATACCCCATCATCCACCTGGAATGTCTTTGAAACCATCTACAGAAACTACAGAAACCACCTGAAATGTCTTAGAAGCCATCTACCAATACCCCATCATCCACCTGGAATGTCTTTAAAACCATCTACAGAAACTACAGCAACCATCTGAAATACCTTAGCAACCATCTACCAACACCGCATCAACCACCTGGAATGTCTTCAAATCCATCTACAGAAACTACAGCAACCATCTGAAATACCTTAGCAACCATCTACCAACACCGCATCAACCACCTGGAATGTCTTAGAAGCCATCTACCAATACCCCATCAACAACCTGGAATGTCTTCTAATCCATTTACATAAACTAGAGCAACCATCTGAAATACCTTAGCAACCATCTACCAACACCCCACCAACCACCTGGAATGTCTTAGAAGCCATCTACCAACACCCCATCAACCACCTGGAATACTTCAGCAACCATCTACCAACAAGGTAACAAATCAGCTGGAACATCCCAGCAGGTTTCATTACATTATCTTATTCTCTGTATAAATTTGTACTGCTTCAATATAATACCATTCCTCACATTTTTATTGAGGTGTATAAAGATGCTTAAAGATCTCATGATATGACGGTGACTTTAAAATGGAATTAAAATGGAACTTTTCTGGAATAGCTTTACACTAAAACCACCCAATCAGCAGCTTTCGTTCACACAGCCAGTGTAAACCTCATACTGGCCAGGCGTCATAAAACGTCTGTTGAAAGCGGCTGTTTTTCCTTTTTTTTTTACATTTGGTGTTTTTGTTTCAGACGACCGCTTTTTTAATCTACATTAATGAGCAGTCCTCTTTAATTAGATGTGTTTATGTGAGTGTTGAGGTCAGACTGTTCCTAAGATGTCCCTGACTGCTTGTGTTACTCTAATACGCATAACAGAGCCAGCAACGGCTAATGTTTTCTCCACTTGGGCATTGGTGTTGCTTCATCTTCCACAAGCTAGTAAATTCCTATGTGCCCTGTTCATGAAGAACATTTAGGTCTGTTTTTAGTTGAAATCATGTGTTGTTTTTTTAAGTATAACAAATCTCTCTCACACCCCTATGTACCTCATGTATTTTTATTTTACATGGACTTGGCACTGCAATTATATACCACACACACACTGGCTGCAATAACGCTATGACCCAACCTTCCAAACAGCCTGGTTGATACCTGATCCCCCTGTGTGTTTTTTACAGTACAATAATGAATTGTGTGTTTTGACTTATGGGAGGCTTGTGATCAAAAAGTAAAGCTTGTATGTCTAATTGCTCTAAAGTCCATCCATCCATCCATTATCTTCCGCTTTATCCTATATATAGGGTCGCGGGGTGGGTTCCTCATGCCCATCCAGTGGAGAACGTTTTGGGCGGGGAGATACACCCAGGACAGGGCGCCAATCTATCACTGGGTACACACTCACTCACACAGACACACTCTACATGGGACAATTTGGAGAATTCAATTGACCTTGATCCATGTATTTGGACTGTGGGGGAAAACCGTAGAACCCGGAGGAAACCCACACGGGCACGGGGAGAACATGGAAACTCCACCCTGATTGGGATTCGAACCGGAAATCCCTAGTGCTGAGAGGAGAACATGCTAACCACTAAGCCACCGTGCCGCCCCTTGCTCTAACCCCCCCACCCCCCGTCCCTAATAGAGGATAAAGCGGAAGATAATGAATGAATGAATGAATGAAATATTATGGGCGTAACGGTGGCTTAATGGTTAGCACGTTCTCGTCTCAGTGCTAGGGAATCAGGGTCCGAATCCCAATCTGGGTGGATTTTCCAGGTTCTCCCCGTGTCCACATGGGTTTCCTCCCACAGTCCAAAAACATGGGTCAAGGTCAATTCAATGCTCCAAATTGCTCCATATAGAGTGCGTGTGTGTGTTAGTGAGTGTGTGCCCAGGTATAGATTGGCACCCTGTCCTGGGTGTATCTGCCCAGCGCCCAAAACGTCTTCCCGGGACGTTCCCCCCCACCCACCCCCCGACCCTAGTAGAGGATAAAGCGGAGGATAATGGATGGAATTTTGTATATATGTCCACATATAAACATTACTCTTATTGGTGGATTTATAGCAAACATGAACTCAAATATTTAGCTTTCAGATCTTTTAACTTAATCATCTGACATCAAGGACATCACTTTTGGATGAAAGTGTGTTCTAAATGACAATATAAATCTATTTACTATCAACATAGATAAAAACAATTCACACATAGGGCTTTGTATGTCTAATAAAACACACAGGCATTTTTGCTTTAGTCAGCTGAGTGTCATTATTTTATTATAAAATAATTAAAACAATAATTAAAACAAAAAAAAATATGCCCACATATAAATATTACTCTTAATGCCGGATTTATAGCAAACATGATCTCAAATATTTAACTTTAGACAATAAAACATAGGCCTGCGACTCAGAAAACAGGCATTTTAGTTAAAAAAAAAAACAACTTCAGATGTTGAGGGTCACTGCATTATTGCATAACCAAACCCCAGAGGGCAACCAGTCATGAAAGAAGTTTGTTTCACAAGGACATCACTTTTGGAGACATCCTCATGTTAGACGCTTTGGATAAAAGTGTCTTCACTCATTCATTATCCTATATTAGGGTCGAGGGAGGGTTCCCCATGCCCATCCAGGGGAGAACGTTTCGGGCGCTGGGCAGGTAGACCCAGGACAGGGTGCCAATCTATCGCTGGGCACACACTCACTCACACACACACACTCTATATGGGGCAATTTGGAGAACTCAATTGACTTGATCCATGTTTTTGGACTTGGGAGGAAACGGGAGAACCTGGAGGAAACCCACACGGACACGGGGAGAACATGGAAACTCCACCCAGATGGGGATTCGAACCGGGAATCCCTAGTGCTGAGAGGCAAACGTGCTGACCACTAAGCTACCGTGCCGCCCTAAAAGTGTCTTCTAAATGTAAATATATTTACTATCAACATTCATTCATTCATTATCTCCCGCTTTATCCTCTATTAGGGTCGCGGTGGGGTTCCCCATGCCCATCCAGGGGAGAACATCTCGGGCACTGGGCAGTTAGACCCAGGACAGGGCGCCAATCCATCGCTGGGCACACTCATACAGACACACTCTATATGGGGCAATTTTGAGAATTCAGTCGACTTGATCCATGTTTTTGGACTGTGGGAGGAAACCGGAGAACCCGGAGGAAACCCGAAAACGTGCTAAGCCACCGTGCCGCCCTATTTTGTATATATGTCCTCAAATAAACATTACTCTTATTGGCAGATTTGACTTTAGACAATAAAACATAGGCCTGCGACTCAGAAAACAGGCATTTTATTCATTCATTCATTCATTATCTCCCGCTTTATCCTCTATTAGGGTCGCGGTGGGGTTCCCCATGCCCATCCAGGGGAGACCCAGGACAGGGCGCCAATCCATCGCTGGGCACACACTCACTCACACAGACACACTCTATATGGGGCAATTTTTGAGAATTCAATTCTGTGGGAGGAAACCGGAGAACCCGGAGGAAACCCACGCAGACACGGGGAGAACATGGAAACTCCACCCAGATGGGGATTCGAACCGGGAATCCCTAGTGCTGAGAGGCGAATGTGCCAACCACTAAGCCACCGTGCCGACAGGCATTTTAGTTAAAAAAAAAACAAAAAACAACTTCAGATGTTGAGGGTCACTGCATTATTGCATAACCAAACCCCAGAGGGCAACCAGTCATGAAAGAAGTTTGTTTCACAAGGACATCTCTTTTGGAGACATCCTCATGTTAGACGCTTTGGATAAAAGGGTCTTCTAAATGACAATGTAAATATATTTACTATCAACATACTGTAGATAATACAATTCACACACAAGGCTTAATGTTTAATAAAACACACAGGCATTTTTGTCAGCTGAGTGTGATTATTTTTTTCCAAAGCTCATCACAATCCTCTCCACTATCATTTCCTTTGATGTTCTCATAAGATTAATCTCTAGGCCAAATGAAAGTTTGGGAAGAAGGCTAAGATCACAGTGCTTGCTGATTGCCCCTGCTTCCATACAGAGCCGTGTTTACTTTGCACTGTAATTTGGGGCCGCCCTTTGACACTTAACCGTAATGCTTTAAGTTAGTAAACGAAGAACCCTCGATCACGACATTCATTCTGCAAGCCTTCCTGAAGGACAGATGGTCTAAAGAGACTTCTGAAGATCTCTGATTAAAATAAGTCAGACCTACCAGGAATCTGGCTATTTTCACAAGTAATACAATCCACATGACAATATGCAACGTGAGCCAAAATGAAGAAAGACATTTGCTATATTTACGGGGGGAGCAGCTGAGGAGGCGCAGGCCAGGATCAGGCCCTCTCCCTTGCTACAGTACATGAGAAGGGTCACATGGGCAGATTTCCAGCAAGTAGCATTTAAGTTGGGATGGAAAATTGCCCCCCCCCCCATCCCCAAACCCACTCTCTAGCACACAATCAATCCTCTCTGATGGGAAGTGAAGTCGTGCACGTTGCACTTTGTCAGGCCCCTAAAGAGTTAAACACTGTTGTTTTGGGTTTTTTTTTTCTTCAGCCTTGATATTTTTTCCTATCTGCCTCCATCCGTCCATCCATTATCCATCTTCGGCTTGTTCCTCTACTAGGGTCGCAGGGGTGGGGGTGTGGGGGGGGCCTTGATCCATATTTTTGGGTTGTGGGAGGAAACTGGAGAACCCGGAGGAAACCCACGCTGACATGGCAAGAACGTGGAAACCCCAGATTGCCACTAGGGATTCCTGGTTCGAATCTGGGTGGAGTTTCCATCTGGGTGGAGTTTCCATTCCCCGTGTCCGCGTGGGTTTCCTCCTGGTTCTCCGGTTTCCTCCCACAGTCCAAAAACATGGATCAAGTCAATTGAGTTCTCCAAATTACCCCATATAGAGTGTGCTTGTGTGAGTGAGTGTGTGATAGATTGGCATCCTGTCACGGGTGTATCTGCCCAGCGCCTGAAATGTTCTCCCCTGGATGGGCATGGGGAACCCCACCGTGACCCTAGTAGAGGATAAAGCGGAAGATAATGGATGGACTTACAAGGCAGATTGTAAGTCCATCCACAAAGCAGCATTCTGGCTTAGTGGTTAGCATGTTCTCCTCTCAGCGCTAGAGATTCCCAGTTCGAATCCCAATCTGGGTGGAGTTTCCATGTTCTCCCCGTGTCCGCGTGGGTTTCCTCCGGGTTCTCCGGTTTCCTCCCACAGTCCAAAAACATGGATCAAGTCAATTGAGTTCTCAAAATTGCCTCATGTAGAAAGTGTGTCTGTGTGAGTGAGTGTGTGTGTGCCCAGCGATGGATTGGCGCCCTGTCCTGGGTCTATCTGCTCAGCGCCCGAGACGTTCTCCCCTGGATGGGCATGGGGAACTCCACCGCGACCCTAATAGAGGATAAAGCGGAAGCTAATGGATGGATGTATTTAGTATTCATTAATCTGTTGTCGTGGCACGGTGGCTTAGTGGTTAGCACGTTCGCCTCTCAGCGCTAGGGATTCCCGGTTCAAATCCCCATCTGGGTGGAGTTTCCATGTTCTCCACGTGTCTGCGTGGGTTTCCTCCGGGTTCTCCGGTTTCCTCCCACAGTCCAAAAACATGGATCAAGTCAATTGAATTCTCAAAATTGCCCCATATAGAGTGTGTCTGTGTGAGTGAGTGTGTGCCCAGCAATGGATTGGCGCCCTGTCCTGGGTCTATCTGCCCAGCGCCCGAGACGTTCTCCCCTGGATGGGCATGGGGAACCCCACCGCGACCCTAATAGAGGATAAAGCGGGAGATAATGAATGAATGAATAATCTGTTGTCTAGCCTGAGTTTTTTTTACTTTAACAGTGATGCAATCCGTCCATTTATACTTCTAACCGTGGCATGCTATTAGACTTGCTCAACCTATATTTCATGCTTTACCTCTAATCAGGGTGTGACAGAGTGTATGTTGTTGGTTTAAGACAAAATTGGTGTTACTCATTGGTGTTACACGAGTTATGGACACTTTCCATTTGACATGATGTTTTTTTGTAGGTATAAATTTATAGTTAAACACAGGAACCTAACTATATAATTTAGAAGCGACCGCAGAGCTCAGCTCAGTTCAGCACAGCAGGACACGTTCTACAAAAACATTAATGTATATCTTCTCTGCCTTTGAGGGATTATCTTAAGTCTGACTTTCCTCTTTGTTTATCTGTAACAGTGACAGACATCCAGCAGGCTTTCCTGACTGCTCTGCATATGACTAACATCCTCTCATAACAAAGTGGTTTATAGAGGTGACATTCTGCGTAACGTCAGCTACGGCGTCGAAAAGTTTGGACAGTTACGCAGTGAACCTTGCGACGTGTCATTCTGTAATAAAATAGTTAGGAATTGTAACAGGGGCGGCACGGTGGCTTAGTGGTTAGCACGTTCTCCTCTCAGCACTAGGGATTCCCGGTTCGAATCCCCATCTGGCTGGAGTTTCCATGTTCTCCCCGTGTCTGCGTGGGTTTCCTCCGGGTTCTCCGGTTTCCTCCCACAGTCCAAAAACATGGATCAAGTCAATTGAATTCTCAAAATTGCCCCATATAGAGTGTGTCTGTGTGAGTGAGTGTGTGCCCAGCGATGGATTGGCGCCCTGTCCTGGGTCTATCTGCCCAGCGCCTGAGACGTTCTCCCCTGGATGGGCATGGGGAACCCCACCGCGACCCTAATGGAGGATAAAGCGGGAGATAATGAATGAATGAATTGTAGCAGAGTGAACCTTAATAACATTAAGATAAGAGAAGACTTTATTGATCACTACGTGAGGATTCTCTTTGGGAAATTAAGGAACCTGTAGCAACTGACATTAACATTTGATCATTTATTAAATCATTTATCTCGTGTCTTAGTGGTTAGCACGTTCGTCTCTCAGCGCTAGGGATTCCCGGTTCGAATCCCAATCTGGGTGGAGTTTCCATGTTCTCCCTGTGTCCGCGTGGGTTTCCTCTGGGTTCTCCAGTTTCCTACCACAGTTCAAAAACATTGATCAAGTCAATGGAATTCTCCAAATTCCCCTATATAGAGTGTGTGTTTTGTGGCCAGTGATAGATTGGCGCCCTGTCCTGGGTGTATCTGCCCAGCGCCCGAAACGTTCTCTCCTGGATGGTCATGGGGAACCCCGCCGCGACCCTATTAGAGGATAAAGCAGAAGATAATGGATGGACTTACAAGGCAGACGGCATGGTGGCTTAGTGGTTAGCAATTCTCATCTTAGTTCTCCTCTTAGTGCTAGGGATTCCCAGTTCTCCCCGTGTTCGTGTCGTTTTCCTCCTGGTTCTCTCGGTTTTCCTACCATAGTCCAAAAACATGGATTCAAGGTGAAATGAATTCTCCAAATTGCCCCATATAGAGTGTGTCTGTGTGAGTGAGTGTGTGGCCAGTGATAGATTGGCACCCTGTCCTGGGTGTATCTGCCCAGTGCCCGAAAACTTCTCCCCTGGATGGGCATGGGGAACCCCCCCACCCCTTTAAAAACTACTGAAGCGATGACAGGGATTTTTCTCAATTATACTCATTTTTAATATGTTTATATCCAAGAAGGATTTTTTTAATCTGTAAACTTGTGCACTGCAAGACTATTATTCACGTTCTTTTCTCTGAGGAGCAAAACAGTGGCATCAGACTTCATGATATGTTTCGCCACATTCTGACTTTGACACATGTTTGTATATAATATAAATAAAAGAGGTAAAAGGACACACCCTTGGGGCGAGCCAGCAGAGGAAATGAGGGCAGCTGATAAAACGGCATTCACCTTCACATGTGGAGGTCTGTTATTAAAAAAGTCTATAAGTGTTCCTACGAGGCCAACATCAGGTCAGAATTTCTGTAGCATTTGAACTAAACTGGAAGAGCAGGTTTAAAGGTTTACTTTTAATTTTTTTTTTGTGCATTTTATACAATATCGACTAAAACTAAATGGATCAGGCAATACAGAAAAGTTGGAAGATAATGAGAGAGGTTGTTTGTTCAAAAGAATATTATCAATTCAGAAGAAAAAGAGCAGGAGAGAATGTGATGTCCACAAACGACCAAATAACCGATTATGTCTGGATCATTGTGTCATTACATTTGGAATGAGGTGTGTGTCAGGCCATAGCATGCTGTGGGTTATGCTGCACATATGGAATAGATTTCAGGCAGAAGTCTAAATTAGCCTTTACTCCCTTACTTCCCTTCTATACCTCTCTCTTTACCGTTCTCTATGTCCACTTCCTCTGTGGTGACATAGCACATCCCTTGAACACTGAAATCACACACACACCCACCCCCCCCCCCCCCCCCCCCCCCCCACAAACACACACATATCATTATCTTCCGCTTTATCCTATATTAGGGTCACGGGGGGTTCCCCATGCCATCCAGGGGAGAACGTTTCGGGTGCTGGGCAGATACACCCAGGACAGGGCGCCAATCTATCGCTGGGCACACACTCGCACAGACACACTCACACAGACACACTCTATATGGGCCAATTTGGAGAACTCACTTGACTTGATCTATGTTTTTGGACTGTGGGAGTAAACCAGAGAACCCAGAGGAAACCCACGCGGACACGGGGAGAACATGGAAACTCCACCCAGATGGGGATTCGAACCGGGAATCCCTAGCGCTGAGAGGAGAACATGCTAACCACTAAGCCACCGTGCCGCTACTATCAACATAGATAATACAATTCACACATAAGGATTTGTATATATATATATATATATATATATATATATATATATATATATATATATATATATATATATATATATATATATATATATATATCCGTCCGTCCATCCATCCATCAGTTATCTTCTGCGTCATCCTCTACTAGGGTCAGGGGGTGGTTCTCCATGCCCATCCAGGGGAGAACGTTCGGGTGCTGGGCAGATACACCCAGGACAGGGCGCCAATCTATCACTGCTCACACATTCACTCACACAGACACACTCTATATGGGGCAATTTGGAGAATTCAATTGACCTTGATCCATGTTTTTGGACTGTGGGAGGAAACCGGAGAACCCGGAGAAAACCCATTTGGACATGGGGAGAACCTGGAAACTCCACCCAGATTGGGATTCGAACTGGGAATCCCTAGGGCTGAGAGGAGAACATGCTAACCACTAAGCCACCGTGCGCCCATGTAACCAACCATTTATTTTAAATCAAAACAAAGGCATGAGTTGACATGCTTTTATTAATATATTTTTTTAATAATATGTGCTTTAGTACCATAACTAAGAAAAATGCCTTCTTCCAATTACAAATGTACAATGTAAGTTACCAGTGTGTATTTTAAGTAGCTGTGTGTGTTATTATAGTCAGTGTTAAAAAAAGATAGAAGATAAAGTTAGTTAGAGCTGCAACATGCAAATCTCATGCTTTGGCAGAACGAACCATAACATCACACAGTGTCTGTATCCTGCATTTCGATGGAAAGCTAAGAAAAGCATGTTATTTCCATAACTCGTCATGGAATTAACAAAGTAGCAGTGCATTGGAAATTAAAGTCATATTTAAATGCTATTGACAGTACGCAACAGACTGTACTATGAAGTTTATTTAAACATTAACATCTCATGTCATTATGTCGGCCTAATTCTATACTGGGGACTAGGGTCGCAGGGTCGGGTTCCCCATGCTTATCCAGGGTAGAATGCTTAGGGTGCTGGGCAGATACACCCAGGACAGGGCGCCAATCCATCACTGCGGACACACACACTCACATACATACAGTTGTGATCAAATTTATTCAACCCCCAATGCTGCGAAGGGTTTTATGGAATTCAGTGCACATTTGTAATTGTGTTCATAATGAAATCTTACAAGGACTTGTTAAAGAACTAAATGCAACTAAGATAGCATCAATTGTTTTTGTCATAAAGTATTAAATGGCCTTTTTGTGATTTCTTCATTGACACAATTATTCAACCCCTTTACAACTACCACTCATAAGAACAGAGGTTCATTCCAGTGTTTTCAATCAGGTATTGAAAACACCTGTGGATGTCAACGAGCAGCAATCAAGCATGATAAGCACCAATTAGGCAGATTTAAAAGGACTGTGATACTCAGCTCCTTCTAGACATCTACTGGTGTGTTTACAAGCATGGTGAAGGCAAGAGAAAGGTCCCAGAAGACAAGAGAAGAGGTTATTGCTCTTCACAAGAATGGCGATGGATATAAAAAGATTGCGAAGTTGTTAAATATTCCAAGAGACACTATCGGAAGTATCATTCGCAAGTTCAAGTTAAAGGGCACAGTGGAAACGTTACCTGGTCGTGGCAGAAAGAAGATCCTGACCGCGACTGCTGTGCGCTACCTGAAGCGTAATGTGGAGAAAAATCCCCGCGTGACTGCTAAGGAACTGAAAAAAGACCTGTCAGATGTGGGCACTGAAGTTTCAGCTCAGACAATAAGGCGCGCACTGCATAACGAAGACCTCCATGCCAGAACTCCCAGGCGCACCCCCTTGCTGACTCCAAAGAACAAGAAAAGTCGACTGCAGTATGCCAAAAGTCATGTGGACAAGCCACAAAGGTTTTGGGACAGTGTACTGTGGTCAGATGAAACTAAATTAGAACTGTTTGGGACAATGGACCAGCGCTATGTTTGGAGGAGGAAGAACCAGGCTTATGAACAAAAGAACACCTTGCCTACTGTGAAGCATGGCAGGGGGTCAATTATGCTGTGGGGCTGTTTTGCTTCTAATGGTACAGGAAAGCTTCAACGTGTGCAGGGTACCATGAATTCCCTTCAGTACCAGGAGATCTTGGAGGAAAATGTGATGGAGTCAGTCACAAACCTGCGGCTTGGGAGACGTTGGACCTTCCAACAGGACAATGATCCGAAGCACACATCCAAGTCCACTAGAGCATGGTTGAACATGAAAGGCTGGAACATTCTAGAGTGGCCATCGCAATCACCAGACTTAAATCCAATTGAGAACCTCTGGTGGGACCTAAAGAAGGCAGTTGCAGTGCGCAAGCCTAAGATGTGACTGAACTGGAGGCTTTTGCCCATGAAGAATGGGCTAAGATACCCATAGGTCGCTGCAAGACACTTGTGTCAAGCTATGCTTCACGCTTGAAAGCTGTCATAACTGGAAAAGGATGTTGTACTAAGTACTAAAAAATAATGTCACTAGGGGGTTGAATAAAACTGATAATGATGTGAGCACAGTAAAGACATTTGTGGTTATTCCATCATAAATATTATGTTATATTTGTCTAATTTATAAGTGCCTCTTTGATATAATTGTAAATAAGATGACTGAAATGATCCAAATCAATGTCAAACTGGCCAAAACACTTTATTTCAGTGGGGGTTGAATAAATTTGATCACAACTGTACATGGGGTAATTTAGATAGGGGCAATGTAAAGCATCCAATTCACCCTTGAATCCATGTTTTTGAACTGTGGAAGGAAACCAGAGAACGCAGTGGTAAGATTTAAAATAACTAAAAATAAAATATAACTAAAAATAACTGTGCAATAAATGTATCATTGATGGTGCAATACATTTCAATCATCTGTATGTAATAACTGTAGGACTGTAAATAACTAAAATTAGAAAATTAGATTTTTATTTTGTGTATATATATATATATATATATATATATATATATATATATATATATATATATATATTCTAACTGTATTTAAAAAGTTTTCCTAGTTTAAATATCTTTACTGGATACCTTTTCACCCTCCTCTGTATCTGCTGCTGAGAAATGTGAATTTCCACATTGTGGGACAAATAAAGGTTTATCTTATCTTATTTAAAAATTAAAATACAATTATATAATTGTTATATTACAATAATAAAATTTATAAACTTTTACATCATATATAAAAAAGAATAATGATAACAGCAAACTAAAACAACTAATGAACCTGATTGATGTTTATATTTAAATATCAAATAAATGTTAATTTAATAATGTTTTATTACAAAGTTTTTGAAACCCAAGTTTAATGATTAGCAGGGATTTTATTTCAGGTACAATAGTCTCATCTGTTCAACTGGAAGGCATCTACTGTATATTCCTTATTAAAATAATGTAAACGTATCATTTAGAAGGGCGGCACGGTGGCTTAGTGGAGTTTCCATGTTCTCCCCGTGTCCGTGTGGGTTTCCTCCGGGTTCTCTGGTTTCCTCCCACAGTCCAAAAACATGGATCAAAGTCAATTGAATTCTCCAAATTGCCCCATATTGGGTGCGTCTGTGTCTGTGAGTGTATGCCCAGCGATAGATTGGCAACCTGTCCTGGGTGTATCTGCCCAGCGCCCGAAGCGTTCTCCCCTAGATGGGCATGGGGAACCCCCCTGCGACCCTAATAAAAGACCCTAAAAGAGGATAAAGCGAAGGATAATGGATGGATGGATATGATTTAGAAAATTAAAGTCATATCATGTGAGAAGCAGTCACAATACAGACTTAAAAATAACATTGTCAATCTGCGGCAGAGCAATGATTCATACCTTGTCTAGTAGACGTTTTTAGTGATGCATCATATGTTACAGTGTTACATGAATGATTTAATCATGAAACATTACTATTGTAACAATAACATCATTTATCTAAAAAAAAAATAATAATACAGGTTGGTGTAAGGTTGAGTGTGACTGATGGGAAGTCATAGAAAAAGGGGGTTATAGACAAAGTGCAAGTGAGTGATGCCAAGAAAAGCAGTTAGTCATCTGCAGGTGTCTGGTTGACAACATCACTTGGCACTGTGTCCATCAGCAGGTGAGCACATGCATCTAAATCATACAAACAATGACGGGCTACTGCTTCTCATCACATGCAACCAGGGTTGGGTTGTAACTGCATGGAATCATTTTCAATTAGGCAGTTTGCAGAAATTACTTCCTTATTACTTTTAATGTAATTATTTTAATTACAAATGTCTATTACAGCGTAAGACCAGCATTAGACTCAGCTGGCCTCAATAAACCAAAACCAAAACCAAAAGTCAGCTGCTGGGTCTCAGGGTGTCAGCTTTATTCCAAATTCTATGTGAAACAATTTCTATTAGTCCTGTTACAATTAATAAATCATTATAAAGCATTGTATGGTAAACGGATGGCATGGTGGCTTAGTGGTTAACACGTTCTTCTCTCAGCGCTAGGGATTCCTCCAGGTTCTCCGGTTTCCTCCCACAGTCCAAAAACATGGATCAAGTCAATTGAGTTCTCCAAATTGCCCCATATAGAGTGTGTCTGTGTGAGTGAGTGTGTGCCCAGTGATAGATTGGTTCCCTGTCCTGGGTCTATCTGCCCAGCGCCCAAAACGTTCTCCCCTGGATGGGCATGGGGAACACCCCCCCCCACCCCCCCGACCCAAATATAGGATGAAGCGGAAGATAATGAATGAATGAATTATTAAGCATTGTATGGTAAACACCCAGTAATCATTCATTCAATAATCCTTTATCTTGATCAGGTTCATAGATCTTTTCGAAGCATCCACCATATCTGAAATGCAGGCAAACATTCCGAACGGGTTGCATCCCACACAGGCAAAAACTTTATTAATCCTCAGGGGGAAATTGCTGTAGTGACTATTGCACCATTTGCAGACTTTTCAAATATAATAAAGGAATTAAGGATAAAGGATTAAAGTACTAGGGCGGCACGGTGGCTTAGTGGTTAGCATGTTTGCCTCTCAGCGCTGGGGATTCCCGGTTCCAATCCCGATCTGGGTGGAGTTTCAATGTTCTCCCCATGTCCGCATGGGTTTTCCTCCCACAGTGCAAAAACATTGCTCAAGGTCAATTAAATTCTCCAAATTGCCCCATATAGAGTGCGTCTGTGTGAATGAGTGTGTGCCCAGTGATAGATTGGCACCCTGTCTTGGGTGTATCTGCCCAGAGCCCAAAACATTCTACCCTGGATGGGCATGGGGAACCCCCCCACCCCCCCACCGCGACCTTAGTAGAGGATAAAGATTAGATTAGATTAGATTCAACTTTATTGTCATTTTGCAGAATACAAGTACAGGGCCAATGAAATGTAGTTAGCATCTAACAATCTATACATTATATATATATATATATATATATATATATATATATATATATATATATATATATATATATATAGTATATATAGTGCAATCTATACATTATTTACATAAAATGCAGTAGTATCAGTGACTGGTGCATGGAAAGGTGAAGTATTTACATGTAGATGAACATGATATGACATGAGCATACTATATACGTGATATATACATAATATAGGGCATAATATATACATGATATAACATAGTATGAACATGATATAGGTGATATAAGGTGCAGAGAAGTGGTTGTGCAAAAGAGCAATTATATTGTATGTGCAGCGTCCAGGAGGATAACCGCCTCAGGAAAAAAACTTTTCATGAGTCTGCTGGTGCGGGAGCGGAGGCTCCTGTAACGCCTACCGGATGGTAAGAGGCTGAAAAGTCCGTGGTTTGGGTGGGTAGTGTCCTTTGTGATATTTCTTGCCCTGCCCAGGCAGCGCTTTTGATGCAAGTCCTCAATGGTGGGTAACTCGGTGAAGATAATGAAAAAAAAGATAAAGCAGAAGATAATGGATGGATGTACACCACTATTTCAGTGTTCCTAGTGGTTAACTAAAACATGTGTTAAAGGGCTAAATGCTATGATCTCAGCAAAGGAATGCCCAAATTCCCTCCAAACGGTCGATTAGAAAGTGTGCATACACATTTTATTTCAATTTTCGTCATATTCCAATCCAACTTCAGGCCTCGTTCTAGTAAATAGTTTACAGCATATGAAACATTTACAGCAGCCAGATCTCTTTCACTGGTTTTTTGTTTCCCAGAGAAGATTGATTTAAGTAATCAAAGAAGCTTTACCTGTTGTAGCAACTGACCAAACAATAATTAGGGCTTTATGATTAAATCACACAGTCAAATTACCTGCCTGCATAATCCATTTTTTATGTCCTAGTGTTAGCCGTCGAACTGCATGTGCGTGTAAAGTATAACATGGTGTGCTGCCAAAAGCAAAAGCTTTCTACATTCAAGCATGTGTGCGGGTCAAGAGCTTGTGTCCAGAACCCAATTCCCCAGTCAGTTCTCCGTACTCTCCATTTTTGGAATCCGCTCTATGCATAGCCTATAAAAGATTAAGAGTCTAAAGCAATAAGTCATCCATCCATCCATTATCTTCCGCTTTAACCCATATTAATTATTATATTATAATTATATTATATTACAAATAAAGCATTTAGCATTTTTACAGATACAGACCAGTTTTTTTAGATGATTTATCCAAAACGAATTACAAGTATAACGAATTACAGGACCTCTAAAGCAATGAGGGTTAAGGGTCTTGCTTAAGGACCCACATTGGTAACTTCAGTGAACCTGGGATTTGAACCCCCAAACTTCGGATTGAGAGCCCAACACTCTAACCAAACCTAGCTAAAGGGAGCTACCACATCCATCCAATCATCTTCCACTTTATCCTCTACTAGGGTCGTGGTGGGGTTCCCCATGCCCATCCAGGGGAGAACGTTTCGGGCGCTGGGCAAACACACCCAGGACAGGGCGCCAATCTATCACTGGGCACACACTCACTCACTCACACAGACACACTCTAAATGGGGCAATTTGAAGAACTCAATTGACTTAATTCCAAGTTTTTGGACAGTGGGAGGAAACCGGAGAACCCGGAGGAAACCCACGCGGACACGGGGAGAACATGGAAACTCCACCCAGATGGGGATTCGAACCGGGAATGCCTAGTGCTGAGAGGAGAACATGCTAACCACTAAGCCACCGTGCCGCCCAGCAATGAGTCATGATATAGAAATTAAGCTATATTGAGAGTCCAGCCTAACTTTTCATTTGTTTGAATCACTTTTCGAAGCGCAAGCAGCCAAGGTCATCAGTTTCTCTGTGGTGGTGTTAATAGTCATGTTTCCTAAGTGTGTGTGTGTGTGTGTGTGTGTGTCACCCTTCAGGAACTTTAAGGAGAACAGTGATGTCATACTGAATGAGTCTTTCACAGAGGGTTTTAACGGGGAGTCAGGTCACAACAGGCAGACTGTGGGAACAAATGAAGGATATGATAGAGATGTTTTTGGCGCGACCTGCAACTATGACTTCAGTGTGTGCTCTGCTTTCTTGACAATGTGTCATCAGCTACATATCAGCACTGGTTCAAACTTCACAATGACTGATAGTTTCGGCCTTACAGGAAAAGCTGGATCGTTCCAGCTTCTGTCGGCTCATTATTTATTGTTTTTGAAAAATATATACACATTGCAAGAAGCAGGGATGATTTGTGTCGATAGCTTCATGGCTACTCCTTCTGTTACGTAGCGTGAATAAAATGCTGACTGTTAGAGATTAATGTCATTTTAATTCATTTTTTAATTTTTGTTTCATTGGATTGTAGCTGGCGGCACGGTGGCTTAGTGGTTAGCACGTTCGCCTCTCAGCGCTAGGGATTCCCGGTTCGAATCCCCATCTGAGTGGAGTTTCCATGTTCTCCCCGTGTCTGCGTGGGTTTCCTCCGGGTTCTCCGGATTCCTCCCACAGTCCAAAAACATGGATCAAGTCAATTGAATTCACAAAATTGCCCCATATATCTGTGTGAGTGAGTGTGTGCCCAGCGATAGATTGGCGCCCTGTCCTGGGTGTATCTGCCCAGCGCCCGAGATGTTCTCCCCTGGATGGACATGGGGAACCCCACCGCGACCCTAATAGAGGATAAAGCGGGAGATAATGAATGAATGAATGGATTGTAGCTGTGAAATGTATATGATGTGCGAACAGGTCTGAATACAAATAAATCCATCCAGCCATTATCTTTGCTTAATCCTATATGAGGGTCGCGGTGGGGGTTCCTATTTCCCATCCAGGGGACAGGAACATTTCAGGTGCTGGGTACACTCACTTACAAAGACACACGGACTATGTAGGGGTAATTTCCATCCATCCATCCATTATCTTCCACTTTATCCTATATTACGGTCGTGGTGGGGTTCCCCATGCCCACCCAAGGGAGAACGTTTTGGGCGCTGGGCACCCAGGACAGGACGCCAATCTATCGCTGGGCACACACTCACTCACACAGACACACTCTATATGGGGCAATTTGGAGAACTCAATTGACTTGATCCATGTTTTTGGACAGAAACCGGAAAACCCGGAGGAAACCCACGCGGACACGGGGAGAACATGGAAACTCCACCCAGATCGGGATTCGAACCGGGAATCCCTAGTGCTGAGAGGCGAACGTGCTAACCACTAAGCCATTGTGCCACCCATAGGGGTAATTTAGAACATTCAATTTACTTTCAATTCGTGTTTTTGGACTGTGGGAGGAAACTGGAGAACCCGGAGGAAGCCCACACGGACACAGTGAGAACATGAAAAGTGTTAAAGTGAGTTATTTTGCCTACTGTACTTACAGATTGGAACTCAGATTGGGATTCAAACCCGGGAATCCCTAGCACGGAGAGGCGAATGTGCTAACCACTAAGCCACCTATTCAGATGTTATAAAATATGTCTTTTTAAGGCCATATTTATTATTGGGAAGGCACTATGTTGTTGTTTGCTGGCAAGTACAGTAATCATTTTTCAAATCAAACTCTGAAGTGACAGTGGCAAGAAAACAGGGCATTCAATTTGTTTTTCAAAAGGAAGAAGCCTTGTAAGGACCAAGGATATGTGAGGTACTAATCTTCTACAAAAGTCAAATGGAAAGGAATTTGTCCTCCACATTTAACCCATCCGTGCAGCGAAACACAAACATTAACACACACTGGTGAAGTGTGCACATGTGCCCGGAGAGGTGGGCAGCCTTGAATACAGCGCCCGGGGAACAATTGGGGTCAGGTGCCTTGCTCAAAGGCACTTCAGCCATAGTACTTGGTGGAACAGGGAATCGAACCAGAGACCTTCAGGTCACAAGGCTGGTTCGAATCCCAATCTGGGTGGAGTTTCCACGTTCTCCCCGTGTCCACATGGGTTTCCACCGGGTTCTCCATTTTCCTCCCACAGTCCAAAAACATGGATCAAGGCAATTGAATTGTCCAAATTGCCCCAAATAAAGTGTGTCTGTGTGAGTGAGTGTGTGCCCAGTGATAGATTGGCGGCCTGTCCTGGGTGTATCTGCCCAGCGGCGGAAACGTCCCCCTTGTATGAGCATGGGGAACCCCACCACGACCCTACAACAGGATAAAGTGGAAGATAATAGATGGCTGGAACTTCTGAATAAGAAAAATGACTATCTTTCACATGTGGTCTTGATACAGACGTTCCAGATAAATACTAAACTAATCCAGTATTATTTTTAAGTTTTAGCATTTACCATTAAAACAAAGTCTGTGTTTGACTTAAGATTCTGTCAAATTCTATTATGATTTCAGTTCCTTTAGTTTCTTTTATTCTCCTCTTTGGTGTATACGTTTTAAATAAAATGAAAGGATTTAGCATTAAACCCAGATGATATTTGTGATCGGGGAGAGGAAATGGACATAAAGAAAAGCTCATCAAAGCGCTTAGGATGGCTCTTATGTGTCTCTGTGGTAACATGTGTTGGCAAGTGAATGTAGTTGTGAAATCCATCGTGCCATTGTGTGTTGGACTTGAGGAGAGGATGTGCCGGGTTTGATCATCAATAGGCTGCATTTGTTTTTGGCTTAAGTGATCCAATAAGTTAAACTGTGCCCCTGGTGGATAAAGAGAAGCACTGTAATTCTTTGGAGTCAGTCGACACAGCAGGTTAGCAAAAATGTTTTTTTTTTTTTCTTTTTTTCTATTACACATCCAAGGTCATGTTTTTTCATCGGTGCTTTGTTTGCCACCTGATTAGCGCCAGCCACATCAACAATACTTTGATGGACAATTGTTCAAGACTGTTAGTTCAGCAACTAATACTATCCTCCGGGTTCTCCGGTTTCCTCCCACAGTCAAAAAACATGGATCAAGGTCAATTGAATACTCCAAATTATTTAATAACAATATATTGGCATCCTGTCCTGGGTGTATCTACCCAGCGCCCGAAACGTTCTCCATTGGGTGGGCATAGAGTGTTGGGCTATCAATTTGAAGTTTGGGGCTTCAAATCCCAGGTTCACTGAAGTTACCAATGTGGGTCCTTAAGCAAGACCCTTAACCCTCATAGCTTCAGAGGTCCTGTCATTTCATCCATCCATCCAACCATTATCTTCCGCTTTATCCTCTATTAGGGTCGCGGTGGGTTCCCCATGCCCATCCAGGGAAGAACGTTTCGGGCGCTGGGCAGATACACCCAGGACAGGGCGCCAATCTATCGCTAGGCACACACTCACTCACACAGACTCACACTCTATATGGGGCAATTTTGGAGAATTCAATTGACCTTGATCCATGTTTTTGGACAGAAACCGGAGAACCTGGAGGAAAGCCACGCGGACACGGGGAGAACATGGAAACGGGCGCTGGGCAGATACACCCAGGACAGGGCGCTGGGCAGATAGACCCAGGACAGGACGCCAATCTTTCACTGGGCACACACTCACTCACACAGACACACTCTATATGGGGCAATTTGGAGAATTCAATTGACCTTGATCCATGTTTTTGGACAGAAACCGGAGAACCTGGAGGAAAGCCATGTGGACACGGGGAGAACATGGAAACGGGCGCTGGGCAGGTACACCCAGGACAGGGCGCCAATCTATCGCTGGGCACACACTCACTCACACAGACACACTCTATATGGGGCAATTTGGAGAACTCAATTGACTCGATCCATGTTTTTGGACTGTGGGAGGAAACCGGAGAACCTGGAGGAAACCCACACGGACACGGGGAGAATATGGAAACTCCACCCAGATGGGGATTCGAACCGGGAATCCCTAGTGCTGAGAGGAGAACGTGCCGCCCGTCCTGTAATTCGTTATACTTGTAATTCGTTTTGGATGAAAACGTCTAAAAAAACTGGTCTGCATGTTAAAATGCAAAAAGCTTTATTTGGAAAGTAAAGCTGATGAAATGAACGATGTTAGTATGATCATGTACAATGATGACCGATCAATTTATGTGTTCATATCAGCTTAACGATGTCTGTCTTTTTCCAGTAAACCACAGAATGACTAACACCGACTGTTTATGCGATGTGTATCTCTTGCACATCTGTGAACCCTCCTCATGACAGCACACCACCCATATAGATTGCCTCCTGCTGGTGTCAAAGGCTGTCTGTGCTTGCACATTAACCAGATTGGCAAGAATATTCTAAAAGCATGCTTGAATCACTTTTATCATCATAGTGTTTATCCTTTCAGACCTTTTTCTCACCCCTGCACGTAATCTCCGTCTCTGTTTTTACACCCTTTAAGTTTAATCAAAATGTAACTTTAATGTGACATGAACATCAACAGACGAATGTTTGCTTTTCTTGTTGGAGCTATTTGAACTTTAATTTCACCTTTGAGGCCGTGATGTAATTGCTGGGCAGAAATATTTCACAAATCAGTAAGAGGGGAATAAATGGATTTGTTTTGAAGGATTTAGTTTGTCAGCAGTTGTCTTATGGTTGTACGCCAGACAGGCCGACCAGGGTGCATCACTTTACCTTGTCTCTTTATACAGAATGACTATTATTGTTACAATACGGTGATTAATGTTGTTCTCTGCATAAACTAGGGAAATAAGGAGGCGCTGTACATGCTTTTGGCTGACATGGTGTGTCTCTCATCATGTAAATATTCTGCAGCTGTAGAAGAAGCCCTGTGGCATAGTCTCGGGTCTGTGTGTATATGTGTGAAAGAGCAAGAACCCAGTATAAATGTACCCTGCTGCTACCTTCAGCTGCCTCCATTAATGTTTATTGCTGCGATTTACACAGGGTTTTCTTTGATCTCTTACAGATAGAACCAACGGCTGGATTTGAAGTTAAAATGAATGGCAACCTATAAGGATTAACTTTGGCAGCATGTATTTTATACATATTTGACTGATAGATAAAGTGATTTTAACTTAAATTAGTTTTGATTGGGGCGGCACGGTGGCTTAGTGGTTAGTATGTTTGCTAGGGATTCCTAGTTCGAATTCCAATCTAGGTGAAGTTTCCATGTTCTCCCCGTGTCCACGTGGGTTTCCCCCGGGTTCTCCGGTTTCATCCCACAGTCCAAAAAACATGGATCAGGTCAATTGAATTCTCCAAATTGCCCCATATAGAGTGTGTTTGTGTGAGTGAGTGTGTGCCCAGTGATAGATTGGCGCCCTGTCCTGGGTGTATCTGCCCAGCGCCCGAGACGTTCTCCCCCGGATGGGCCTGGGGAACCCCACTGCGACCCTAATAGAGGATAAAGCGGGTGATAATGGATGGATAGTTTTGATTTGACTTATTGTAACCAAAGTTTTAGAACACATCAAAAAAAATTTTATGAATTAAATGCCATTCACATTCTCCAGACTTAAACCCCGCTCTGCTTGTTTGGGACGAAAGTAACAGAATAGAGATACAAACTGCAAGTGCAGCACATTTGTAAAAACTTTTGCGACAATGTTATCTAAGAACTTTTTTCAGCAATGTGTAAATTCCATAGTTGAAAGACTGTCTCTATTGTGTTCAGCTGTAAAGTTTTTCAGTTATTTCCATAATTATTTCCATAATATTCCAAAAATAATTCCATGATATTCTTAAAGTTGTTCCTGTGTTCTATACTTCAAAGTACGTTTTAGAAATCTAACTGTGTAAATATTATAGAATGATATTAATTTAATATCCCTGGAAAAATGCTATTGTGTTAATCTGGGGAACTATTTTTAACTTTAACCTCCTGAATTTGCAAACAAAAAACAAATGAGTCATTTAATAGGTGGTAACATTTATTTTTCAAAATCATATATACATCATATTAGCAACACGTTACCAATTCTATGACCAATCAATAAAATACTACAAATAATTTAAAATATAAATGATTGTAAATCAAACTAATGGCGGCACGGTGGCTTAGTGGTTAGCATGTTCTCCTCTCAGCGCTAGGGATTCCTGGTTCGAATCCCAACCTGTGTGGAGTTTCCATGTTCTCCCCGTGGCCATGTGGGTTTCTGCCGGGTTCTCTGGTTTCCTCCCACAGTCCAAAAACATGGATCAAAGTGAATTGAATACTTCAAATTGCCCCATATAGAGTGTGTTTGTTTGTGTGAGTGAGTGAGTGTGTGAGTGTGCCCAGCGAAAGATTGGCACCCTGTCCTGGGTGTATCTGCCCAGTGCCTGAAATATTCTCCCTGGATGGGCATGGGAATCCCCCCCCCCCCCATGACCCTAGTAGAGGATAAAGCGGAAGATAGATGGATGATGGATAGATGGATGATTTGTAAATCAAACTAAATCACCGGCACAATGACACAAAAGTAGAGTGTATTATTTGCGTATTTTATTATAATTATTATTTTTCAATAATAGGTTTAGGGTTTTATGGATATCATACTTTATGCTTTCATCTTTGCCATTTATTTAATTTATAAAGTTTTTTTTTATTTAAGATATTGTATTTAATATGCGGGCGGCACGGTGGCTTAGTGGTTAGCACGTTCGCCTCTCAGCGCTAGGGATTCCCGGTTCGAATCCCCATCTGGGTGGAGTTTCCATGTTCTCCCCGTGTCCGTGTGGGTTTCCTCCGGGTTCTCCGGTTTCCTCCCACAGTCCAAAAACATGGATCAAGTCAATTGAATTCTCAAAATTGCCCCATATAGAGTGTGTGTGTTAGTGAGTGTGTGCCCAGCGATGGATTGGCGCCCTGTCCTGGGTGTATCTGCCCAGCGCCCGAGACGTTCTCCCCTGGATGGGCATGGGGAACCCCACCGCGACCCTAATAGAGGATAAAGTGGGAGATAATGAATGAATGAATATTTAATATGCATTATGTGAATGGCATCAGCTGAATACAAAAGCCTTTATGCTGTTACTGCATTTATGATAATTCGGGTTAATTTTTGAGTACATTTCTATCACATATTGTTAGCTTATTTTACAAAAAAAAAAAAAAAAAGTATAAAACAGGACGCTTAGTACAGTAATTCTGAATCATCACTATGAGCATACTATTACATCATCCATTCCTGTCTGAGTTTTCATGTAAAAACTATGTCATAGTTTTGTCTTGGTACAGTCATTTATCTCATAACATTTTACAGTGTTGCAATCGCTTTTTCTGTTACTGATCTGATAAGGGTAATCTGTCTTAGTCCGGACCTGTAAATTCTTGCTAGAGGTACATGATGCTAATCAGTGGGCCTTAGCATACAGCACTTGGTTTTACTCAAGCAGTTCCTCCCAACTGCCATTCCAACTCCCACGAGATAAGATCCGACGCAGAGAAAGGAGAAGAAACCTTCCAGCTTTAGAAACAATAACAGTATGCTACATAGGTTAAGACCGCTGTGTCTGGCTTCTCTAGCTAATCTTCCATTTACAGCTCTCACTGTCAGCTCAAGCTAAAATCATTCAGCCTTTAGATTAAAAAAAAAAATACAATAAAACAAAAAATAGACTTATAGTCTGGAAAACCTCATGTGGAGGCGTGCCATTCAGTGCTTTGATTCGTTTTACTGAAAAGTGGTTAAGAGTGGTTGAAAAAATAAACGTCTGTGAGGGATTTCGTGGACTGCACAGAGACAGAATAAACTAAAGAGTGTCAGATTCGTCTTTCCTGCCCAGCGTGAAGGCTTCCTGTCTGTATCACATGAGGGTTCACTTTCAAACCTGTAATGTAAAGCTAGCATACAGTTGAGTTGTCTGAGATGACAGTTCATTGGAAATCACCCCCGTGTCCCTCAACCTTCAGTGTTTACAGTAAACAGAAGGCTGGAATGTTAAGTTGTTTCAGGGTGTATGCCTGACTTTATTATGGATTATCATGAATGAAATCCCCCAGATGCATTGCCTCTCATGTGTCATATTTCACACTGCTACATACAGTCTCGTGCAAACGTCTGAAACGTCACTCCGGCTTAAATTACGTTCTGTTACGATCTTTGTTTTTACACGTGTGAACTATTTAAACGTGAAATATTTAAATAATTGATTTTTTTTTCTGAAGTTGATCTAAAACTTTAAATCTGCCAGGACATTTGCAGGCCACATTTTATGGTTTTTGTTTCTGAAATAAGACGAGTTCAGTCAGTTGTTCGCTGTGTTTGATGTGTGAACTTATTTCAACCTAGAAAATAAATAAAACATGAAGCAAGCCATGGTATAAAAACCTTTACATACAACTGTATTCTCAGGTGGCTTAGTGGTTAGCACATTCACCTCTCAGCACTAGGGATTCCCGGTTCGAATCCCCATCTGGGTCGAGTTTCCATGTTCTCCCCGTGTCCGTGTGGGTTTCCCCCGGGTTCTCCGGTTTCCTCCCACAGTCCAAAAACATGGATCAAGTCAATTGAATTCTCCAAATTGCCCCATATAGAGTGTGTCTATGTGAGTGAGTGTGTGCCCAGCAATAGATTGGTGCCCTGTCCTTGGTGTATCTGCCCAGCACCCGAGATGACCCCCCCCCCCCCCCCCCCCCGCCACGACCCTAATAGAGTATAACTTTTCATTTTTGGTCATTTAGCAGACGCTTTCATCCAAAGCGACTTACAAGGTGAGCACAGGGTTAATCACAACAATGTTAAGCAATGAGGGTTAAGGGTCTTGCTCAAGGACCCACATTGGTAACTTCAGTGGCCCTGGGATTTGAACCCCCAACCTTCAGTTTGATAACTCAACGCCCTAACCACACCCACATAGAATATAAAGCGAAAGATAATGGATGGATGGATGAATGTATTCTCAGACCATGATCTGTAAAATGCACAAAAACTAACCCTAAAAAAACCTAAAAATAAACATAATAACACCTTTTGGATTTTGGTGTAAAAAAAATTCTACAGAACAGTATCAAACATACACGAATCTGAGGATTCCTTTAAATCAGTAATGGTTTACTTCATGTGCAAGGCCATTTGTAGTGAGAACGTCACATTAGCATTTAAAACATCCAGCAGATGATCTTATCCAAGCTGGACTTACAGAGGTGCTTTGTTATCTCTTAGTAAATATTTCCTCTGCTAGAACAGATGGCCTGTAATCAATTATGCCGATCAGCTTAAACCCTGTTTCAGGTAAAAGTGTAGGCAACACATTTTTAAATAACTAACAGAATCACATGACGACTTAGAAGTAGTATCCA
>JAFMOC010000058.1:3050000-3060000 GCA_019802505.1 Corydoras sp. C115 | reverse complement strand
GGGTCGACACCGACCCGTCCTCAGAGCAGCACACCCCACGCACCCCCTTCACCCAGCAGTGCTACGGCCCCAAGCGGCTCAGCCTCCAGCCCAACCACAGCACGCTTCTCAAGCCGAGCCACTTTCTCCGTCAATAGCAAGAACAACGTAAGTATTCTACTCGACTAATGGATGAAATAAGATTTGAAATCTGTAAGAGGGTTTAGTTCTATATGATGTTTATATAAAAATGTCTAATCAATGAAAATCTAAGCCAGAAGTTATAAAAGAGACTGAATAAAGCTGTCAAGAGATGACCACTGACAGCATGTAGTACTATGTAGTGCTATCTTTGTACTTGAGTTATGGACGTCTAAACAAGCCCTGGGCGAGACCTCTAAGATTTCACGAGCAAAGTAATACAATTCTGCGAATTTGACAGCAATGTGCTACAAACTGGCTAAAACTAGCAAAGGCAGAAAAGCAATGTAAGCATTTGAACCACTAATGGCATTTTTCCAGAATTGAATTTGGGGCTCAATTATTCTGGTGTTTCCTTTGAGTTCTTTGCTAAATTCCCCTGCAGAAAGATTATTTGAGGTTGCGGTTTGGATATCAGATTACTTACTCACTGCCTCAATTCAGTCATTGCAAGAAAAACCTTTTAGAGATTTTATGAGTGATGCCCTCACCCCTGCAGCTGAGCTTGCACTTGTACCCTGTAAACCAACATGTGACCGTGTTTAAATCATGAAACCAGAATATTCTCTTGATGTATCTAGAGTCTCTCCCATATTTGTCTGGCCTCGCCTCATATTTCTTTTTAAGGTTAAAAATACCGAAATTTACATCATATGCAAAGTTTAATGTGATGTTGTAAAAAAAAAACTTCCTGGTAATGGTCAGCCTGTCAGTCTTTGTCAATGGCTTATATTTTTCTCTTATAGAGCTTTAAGGTGCTCTAGGCATCAGGTTTGATGCCAGTGTTACAGGTGACACCATGGCACTATGGCATACAAATATCAGATTGTATCTTTGCATTGGAGATCATTTGATATAAACCTGCATCTGTAATCTTTTAAATAAGGGCAAAAGTGTGTGTGTGCGTGCAATATCTATAAAATTCCACACCGGAGCTTTAATGACCATGACAATGACATACTTACTCTTTAGAACCCTACGGAGGTTTATATACTCTCTATAGAAACCAAGAAATGGCTCATGATGGCTTAACATCACTACGTGGTTGAGCAGCACCACCAGTGATTGGTGGCCAAGAGTGGATAGTGCTATTGTGCGTGTGGGAAACTTGTATTTAGGTGATTTAAACTTTGTTCTCAGTTGGTTAAATAAAGTTTTAGTAAAAGAACATTAATACCATTAAGGTATGGGTTAATACAAGTATGGCCATTAGTGGTTTATTTACACGTGTTCATAGTAATATGAATTTTTATATTTTTTTATGGCGGCACGATGGTTTAGTGGTTAGCACGTTCACCTCTCAGCACTAGGGATTCCCGGTTCGAATCCCCATCTGGGTGGAGTTTCCATGTTCTCCCCGTGTCCGCGTGGGATCAAGTCAATTGAGTTCTCCAAATTGCCCCATATAGAGTGTGTTTGTGTGCGTGTGTGTGAGTGTGTGCCCAGCGATAGATTGGCGCCCTGTCCTGGGTGTATCTGCCCAGCGCCTGAAAGGTTCTCCCCTGGATGGGCATGGGGAACCCCACCACGACACTAATATAGGATAAAGCGGAAGATAATGAATGAATGAATATTTTTTAAATTTATGAATGACTAGCCCCTTCTTGGCCCGGCCTTGTGATGCAGGGTCATAATATTACTATGAACATGTGTAAATAAACCACTAACCTTTAAAAACATAATTATAAATATTATGATCAGCGATAGATTGGCTTGGGTGTATCTGCCCAGCGCCCGAAACGTTCTCCCCTGGATGGGCATGGGGAACCCCCCCGCGACCCTAATATAGGATAAAGCGGAAGATAATGAATGAATTCATTAATTAATATTTTTTTTAATTTATGAATGACTAGCCTCTTCTTGGCCCGGCCTTGTGATACAGGGTCATACTATTACAATAAACATGTGTAAATAAACCACTAACCTTTAAAAACATAATTATAAATAATATAATCAGCGATAGATTGGCACCCTGTTCTGGGTGTATTTGCCCAGTGCCTAAAATGTTCACCCCTGGATGAGCATGGAGAGCCACCCCCCCACCCCCGCAACCCTAGACGGGGATTAAGTAGAAGATAATGAATGAATGACTCAATAATATACCCATGACTGATGTAAAGGACTGAGCAATTTTGTAGTTGTAACCCAACAATGATGGAAAACTATATATCCCAAGCCAAGTCCAATTGAAAAAAATAATAAAGAAACATGGAGGGCTGGCAGTATGCAGCTAATTTCACTTCATGAAACTGAAACTAAAAGAAAACAATAGTGTGATGTACATTATGTGATTATCAACTGCTGGACAACTGATGCTAATTAAACCCTTTACATGACATTGACTTAACGTACACTTTGGCAAAAATGGCAAGCAATCATATAAAATGTATTACTTGATTGGCTTCTAAACCCGATTACAATTGTATTGCAAAGAGATACTAGTAAAAGGATAAAGGATCGACCAATCTGTAAAAGGGGAGTTGTTTAGTTGTTTTTCTTGCTGCTTGGGATGGCGTGTTTGTGGTTGGGGGAGGCTGTGGGACATTCCTTTCTTCTGCCCAGGGTGTCAACTAAGCCAGAACAGCCACTGACCATAGGAAAGAGTAACCTTTGCAGTGAGAATCCTCAAGGATGTTATTTATTCCCTCGGACAAATCCACACCTGAAAGTACTATAATGAGCGAGATCTGCCGCTAGCATCTGTCTGTTACAGCGGGTGTGAGGAAGCACTCCTCCTGCTTCAGGCTACAGTATAATGCTGTACTGCAGAGCGAGAGAAGAGCAATCTTTATGTAAGGATGTGTACTAGCCTGTCTCATATCTCATTAAGGTTCTACGTGCATTGAGAACAAAACCTTTTCCACATCACTTATTTTGTTCGGTCTACTGTCTCTCCTTCCTTTGTCACTTCATGATTCTTATCATATTGTAACCATGTGTCCTGTATTCAACTCTTCTTTAGTCACAGTCTTCACAGGTCTGCAGTTACCTCCTACACTCATACATTCTTTCTAGTAGCATAGCCTACGTGATCTCTGTACAGCCTTCTGGAATTTCGCCAAAGTTCATTCCAGGTTGCTTTAACCCCATCGTTTTGTTTAAGTCTGAGGTCTCTTTCCTCTAATGCCAAGTTTCAACGCTACTTGAGGAATACCCTCGACGTCCATCTCTCTGCTCCCTTCTGCTTTTGGTCCCTGCCGCTGGCGCTGAAGGGCCCTGCACTGCTGTTGCCAATTACAACTGCATTTCTGCGGTCTCAATGGGCCATTGTGTAAACATTCTGCCTCATTTGACATACATTGAAAGACTGAGGATTACAAGCACACCCAGAACAGAGTTTGTCTCCTACCCCTGCCCCCTGCCCTTTATGCTTCCCCTCCTTGTGGTTAGTAGAACTGTGTGTGTGTGAAGCGGGGGCCATTTAAACCATATTTCCACTAACATTTTACCACAGTCAGTGTGTTCATTTAGACCGAAAGCAAACTTTTAAACAACCATCTGGTGCTCCCATTATTTTAAAGAGGAAATGATTATGTAATTCATTGAGGGTGGGACATCAATACATAATAGATCAGTTCTGATAATGATCCCAACCCGTTTACACTGAAAATGTAAACTACTGAAGCTTTAACGTTGCAATAATGTAACAAAACTTTGAAAAGCACGATATATTGTACAATAAACACTCCTTTATAACATTTCCTTAATAGATGCACTGTGTTCCACAATTAGTTAGTTGTCCATCTGTTTTTCTACACATTTCAGTTCCCTTTTATCGTGTTTTTAAATAGTCAGGACCACAACGGAACCGATATTATTTGGGTGGTGGATAATTCTCAACACTGTGTAATGACATTAAGATCGTGGTGAATTGTAAGTGTGTGTTGTGCTGGTATGAGTGGACTGGATGCAGCAGTGCCAATGTGGGACTGAAAATAATAATCTAATGACCTAAAAGGTCCATCTTTCAGCATCCCATACGCATCATCCTCTGAGCATTTCTGAATAAATGAACTAAACATTATGAACAACACATAGTGTGCAACTACGAATGAGTTACCTTCTACAAAGAGACACAATCATCTATCCATCAGTCCATTATCTTCCGCTTCATCCTCTATTAGGGTCGGGGGGTTCCCCATGCCCATCCAGGGGAGAACGTCTCGGGCGCTGGGCAGATACACCCAGGACACGGCGCCAATCTATCGCTGGGCACACACTCACTCACACAAACACACTCTATATGGGGCAATTTTTGAGAACTCAATTGACTTGATCCATGTTTTTTGGACTGTGGGAGGAAACCGGAGGAAACCCAGGCGGACACGGGGAGAACATGGAAACTCCACCCAGATTGGGATTCAAACCGGGAAATTCTAGCGCTGAGAGGAGAACGTGCTAACCACTAAAACGCCCCATCTAAATTTGTCTTATAGAGTACACAGTGGGTGGACATGGGGTTTAAAAACTTCAGGAGCATTGCTGTGTCTGATCGAAATGACCTGCCCAAAACACACTAACACACGCCAACCATGTCAATATCATTGCAGAGAAGAGTTAAAACCAAAACCAAATCTGTGGAGAGAAAAGTATGTGATTT
This sequence comes from Corydoras sp. C115, assembly GCA_019802505.1. Taxonomy (NCBI): domain Eukaryota; kingdom Metazoa; phylum Chordata; class Actinopteri; order Siluriformes; family Callichthyidae; genus Corydoras; species Corydoras sp. C115. Next base: position 3,055,220 of record JAFMOC010000058.1, on the reverse strand, counting down.
TTAGGCCTCAAAAACAAAAAGTTGTTCCTAATAAACTGGACGGTGAGGGCATAAAAAGATCTAATGACCTGTATATGTTGCAACAGATAATCGGATGTCCTCGGGTTGTTCATGCTCCTGGAACATCCTTCATTAATTGGATCAACGACAAACAATGTTACCTAATAAGATTTAACAGTTCTCCATGACATCATTCAAATGGTGACAGTGAGAAGGAGACACAAGGTATAATATTTTAGGTTTAGGTTTACATTTATTTGGTTTAGGAAATGTTTCCTTTTTTATTTACTGTTACTGAATGGGGTAAATCAGTAATGTTACTGATATATTGTTTATCCATCTATCCATTATCTTCCGCTTTATCCTCTATTAGGGTCGCAGGGGGGTTCCCCATGCCCATCCAGGGGAGAACGTCTCGGTTGCTGGGCAGATACACCCAGGACAGGGCGCCAATCAATCGCTGGGCACACACTCACTCACACAGACACACTCTATGGGGCAATTTGGAGAATTCAATTGACCTTGATACATGTTTTTGGACTGTGGGAGGAAACTGGAGAACCTGGAGGAAACCCACGCGGACACGGGGAGAACATGGAGACTCCACCCAGATTGGGATTCGAACCGGGTATCCCTAGTGCTGAAAGGTGAACGTGCTAACCAATAATCCACCGTGCCGCCCATATAGTGTTTACTATGCAAGAAAACATTATAAAAGGGTGACCTAGAGTTCTGATGTTTGTCACAATATATTTACAAACTTCATATCTAAAAAAAAACAAAAAGGTAGGACCCTTTCTGAAAATGAAATGCAAACTAAATTGGTTACTTCATCTTAACATTTAATGATCTGACATATTCAGTAAAAAACATAATCTATGTATGCATGCAGTTGATACCATAGGCTTCCAGAGGGCAATGATGGCGTAACTGGCAGTCTGTCAAAGAAACTACAATTCCCTCCCAATTCCACCTACACTGATTAGATGCAATAAGCTACGCACTGATTAGATGCAATAAGGGACACCTGCTCCAATCTCTATATAAGAAAAACTGGAATCATTACGTCTTGTCGCATCGTTGTTCTGCTGTCACCCTGGTATGAGTATAGGAAAAACCTTGGTAACATAGGCCCTCATAGAGGGTCTGTGGTACACCCAGAGGAGCGGTAATAATTCGGTTGTGCAAAACCTTCAGGGAAAGGTGCAGCATCCTTGCCCTGCCTACTTGCATGTGCTTAATCCAAACAGCCTTTCTAAAGGCGTTTACTGTCTCCAGAAATGTGTGTGGCTTTTTGTCGTCACTCAGAGTTGAGTTATTTAAGGAGTAAAGGCTTTTGAGTATAATTTAAGTCATATTTTATTTATCGAACCAATTGTTTTGGTTTTGCGATTGTAGCCATCTTGAATGCCACATGGTCAGTGACAAAAGAGCGTTTAAGTCTGTATCTGCGTAAGTTTTTGAGAATGCTAGCGAGTTCGGTGCAGCAGAAGAGTGTGTGCACTGTTAATTCAGCGACCAGGGTTTGAAGCCACCCTCAGTCACACAAAGCATTCCTTTATTTCCATGGAAAATACAGACGACATTTCAATTTAGGGATAATGATGATATCTCTCCAGTGTTTGGGGCCATCCCAACCATGTAACAATACCATTTGTTAAATGTAAATCCATTTGGAAACCAATATCCAAAAGCATGTTTACCACAAGGTCACATCTATCCATCCGTCCATTATCTTCCGCTTTATCCTCTATTAGGGTTGTGGGGGGGTTCCCCATGCCCATCCAGGGGAGAACATCTCAGGAGCTGGGCAGATACACCCAGGACAGGGCGGCAATCCATCGCTGGGAACACGCTCATGCACAGAAACACACTCTATATGGGGCAATTTGGAGAATTCAATTGACTTAATCCATGTTTTTGGACTGTGGGAGGAAACCGCAGAACCCGGAGGAAACCAACGCAGACATGGGGAGAACATGGAAACTCCACCCAGATTGGGATTCGAACCGGGAATCCCTAGTGCTGAGAGGCGGACGTGCTAACCACGAAGCCACCGTGCCGCCCCGGTCACATCTATTTTAATCTAAATATACTTTTGAGTACTTGGTAATTAACTATAACAATTCAGAAATAGACACGGTGGCTTAGTGGTTAGCACGTTCGCCTCTCAGCACTAGGGATTCCCGGTTCGAATCCCCATCTGGGTGGAGTTTCCATGTTCTTCCCGTGTCCGCGTGGGTTTCCTCCGGGTTCTCCGGTTTCCTCCCACATTCCAAAAACATGGATCAAGTTAAATGAGTTCTCCAAATTGCCCCATATAGAGTGTGTTTGAGTGAGTGAGTGTGTGCCCAGCGATGGATTGGCGCCCTGTCCTGGGTCTATCTGCCCGGCGCCCGAGGTGTTCTCCCCTGGTTGGGCATGGGGAACCCCACCGAGACCCTAATAGAGGATAAAGTGGGAGATAATGAATGAATGAATTCAGAAATATTGTATCCAGTTTTTGCTGTATACCAGAATTGAGCTGCTCAACCGTCAGTGGTCACTATTGTCTGATTCTCCTCTTGGTGATGTGGCATACGTTTTCAATAGGAGATTGATCTGGACTGCTGACAGGTCAGTCAAGCACAGTTGTTTCACCAGGAACATATGTTTTTCTAAAATACCAGTATAAATCTTTCTAACAATGCTTCTGTCATATATTCAGATCACCCATGCTGTGGGCATCCCTAGATGGTTTTTTTTGTACTATTTTGTGGCTCAATAAATGTTTTTTCAGTATATTTCTGCATTTCTAAAATATTATCGTTAATACATTTTCCATATCAATAAAAAAGAATCTATTTATATTATAACTAGTTCCAAATAACATGATATGTTCTTTAGTGGACGATCCAGCATCATTCTGAAAATGCCTTTTAGACAGTGCACCACGGTGTCTATAATTAGTGGCCGGGGTGCTGAGCTCTCCCTTTTCCTAGTATTCATCAACAAATTGCTCTGCAGTCAGAGGGTTATCTTGATTTCCTTTGCGTCTTTCACACCTTCTCTGACCAGAGATATATTTGTGATGTGTGCGTGCGTGCATGAGGGTGCATGTGTCATTGTGTTCAAACTTGCGTGCGTGTGAGAACATGTGAGTTTATGCAGGAGGTGTAGAGGAAGATAAGATGTGCTTGGCTTTATCAGTGAAAGCTCCATCAGAGAGAATAGTGTCTGTCTCAGTGAGCAAACACAGACACGTGTGGATATCAATTCAAGCATTCACTGTAACCTTCAGGTTATAAACATTGGTCATTATATAAGGTTTATATATATATATATATTTTATATATTTTATATATATATATATATATATATATATATATATATATATATATATATATATATATATATATATATATATATATATATATATATGTTTGTATCCCAATCTGGGTAGAGTTTCCATGTTCTCCCCGTGTCTGCGTGGGTTTCCTTCGGGTTCTCCGGTTTTCTCCCACAGTCCAAAAACATGGATGAAGGTCAATTGAATTCTCCAAAATTACTCCATATAGAGTGTGTCTGTGTGAGTGATTGTGTGCCTAGCTATAGATTGGCGCCCTGTCCTGGGTGTATCTGCCCAGTGCCTGAAATGTTCTCCCCTGGATGGGCATGGGGAACCCCCCACAACATTAGTAGAGAATAAAGCAGAAGATAATGGATGGATGGATGGATGGATATATATATATATATATATATATATATATATATATATATATATATATATATATATATATATTATATATATATATATATATATATATATATATATATATATATATATATATATATATATATATATATATATATATATTTTTTTTTTTTTTTTTTTTTTTTTTTTTTTAACCAGATATGTGGTTGGTGTGGTTGTTAAGTAATTAGAGTGTCAATCTAAGTTGTGGGTTTAAATCCCAGGTCCACTGCAGTTAACAATGTGGATCATTGAGCAAGCCACTCAACTCTCATTGCTCCGGGAGTGCTTTACAGCCTATCCGGTGTTTCTAACCACAAACATGTTGTTACATGATATTATAAGTTGATTAAAGCATCTGTTAAATGACCGAATGTAATGGCAATGCAGGTGTTGGGTCATTGTGTATAATATGTAGAAATGTTACATTTCTTTAAAAATTGTGTGCCATCAAATGCCACATGGTAGCCCCCCAACACCCCCCCCCCCCCCCAGGTACTAAAGGTAAATAATATACGAATTATTTGTTATAATGCATTAATAGCGTTGTGTTGCCAGCAGGGCTATTTAATACAGACATTACTCCCAAAAAGTGGTATATAAAATTACACATAAATTTAAAAACCAAGCAAAAGTGTCATAAAAACTGGTATATTTATAGTGTGATAGAATTATGTCAGGGACCCCAGTTTCCTTTCCTTTATTCTAACGATGTGCAGATGGGTAACTTGAAGATAAAAATGACCCCTTTGGCTGTACTTTCTGTCAATAGGCTGTACTGTCACTTTCGGTCAATAGCTATTGATGCTGTCCAGACATCTTCTATATACACGAACAACCAAAGACAAATTGCCAATAGATTTGACCCTAGATTTGAGTCCAGTTTTTTTTATTTATTATTAATTTTATATGTAATCTATCCAGAACTCCGAGCAGAGTGAATGCAATCATTGTGTGAGTTGTAACGATGTAATTAAGGAGGCCAGGCATCATAAGAAAGCAGCCAGCCCTTTCCATCCATCTTTATAACATTACACATGTCTGTACTAATCACCCCTTTTTCTCCTGCAATCAGCAATAAAGCTTAAATGAGCAGACATATTACGTTATTGATCCAAGATACATGCTTCTTACTAGCATCATGCTTTTGGCTTTCGTATTTGCAGCACATGTGAGTGTGTTGATGTTTGCTGGGATAATGTAACTTATTATTACACCCCTCCTCAATTACCCCTGTGTTCCAGCACATCTGGTTTTATGACTACATGCTGTTAAATATGTCCAAGCCATTTGTAATCTTGGGCATTTCTGTTACATAGAACCCCAAGGAATGTATCTTGATCTCTAAAAGTTGTATTTGGCATGTCCTCGGATGTTTCTGCATTCGCTTTTCCAAATACACAGGCAGGCTTTGAAACTGTGCATAAAACTCGAATTCGTCAGCTTGATATATTTCCCTGGAACATCTTTTATTTATTAATTATGTA
>JAFMOC010000058.1:2620000-3045000 GCA_019802505.1 Corydoras sp. C115 | reverse complement strand
ACAAGTGATAATTCATTTAGCACTGTGGTTTGGAGATGTAACATTTTAACAATTTCAAACCCCCAGCTGAATGTTTGTGTTTGGTCAGACATTGGTAACAGTATCTGATCTTAACCTCAAACAGTATCTGATTTTATGTGGAAACCAAACCAGTACATTGGCTTAACCTTTTGTTCTTATCAGCTAATTAGCTATTTGGGTTATTTGGGAGGATAGAAACCATCCATGAGTGCTTGGTAGGAATGGTCAAGACAGTGATACTGATAGAACATTCTTCAATTTGGCTGTCAGGAGGAACTGATTAGATTGCATCATTCACCCATCCATTTGAGTTCTCATAGTGATGAGATCTTTGTTCTTCTGGAGAATGTGAAGCCTTTGAGGAATGTAAGACACTTTGATCTCCATGATTAGGCCTTATTGTGTAATTACATTGGATGTCACATGTTACTTCTTAGTGGAATTTCCTTAAGATACAGATGTGAGTTGATGTGAGTTTAGTTCAGCACAGACTCCCATGGTGACAGTCTGCATTGAACGTATTGTTTGATAGTTGTACACACACACACACACACACACACACACACATATATATATATATATTATATATATATATATATATATATATATATATATATATATATATATATATATATATATACTGTATATGTGTATGTGTGTGTATATATATATATATATATATATATATATATATATATATATATATATATATATATATATATATATATTCATACACTATATATATATATATATATATATATATATATATATATATATATATATATATATATATATATATATATATATATATTCATACACTATATATATATCTATATATATATATATATATATATATATATATATATATTCATACACTATATATATATATATATATATATATATATATATATAAAAATGACATAAAATAACAGGGTCTAGAACCGTTACAACAATCATTATATTTTATAGTATTTTAAATGACTCTGTCAGACATGCACATGTGTTAGTGTTTTAATAAGCTGTGAAATAAGACAATAAATGTAAAGTATACAACTTAAATTAAATGCATTCTGTTTTCCAGAGCATTGAACGTGATGAGCCCATCGAGGTGGATCCAGTGCCTTCCACCACTAACCTGGAGAATGGACATACATACACAGCAGGTAATTATCCTTTAATAAGTGGGGGAAGGGGTGTTCCCCATGCCTATCGAGGGGAGAACATTTCAGGCACTTTACATTGAATCCTTGTTGTTGGACCGTGGGAGGAAACTGGAGAACTGGAGAAAACCAAAGCTGACATGGGGAGAACATGAAAATCATCCAGATTGGGATTCAAACCCTGATCCCCAGCATCGAGAGGTAAACAGGGTTGGATTGAGACAAAAATTGACAATGTCTAACCTGTCCTGTCTAACCATGTGCTCTGACCCTGCCATCTAGCTGCGATAAAAGCACCTGCAAACTAATGTGATGTTTCTGTTTTATTATTTGTATTAATATCATAATTTGGGCAGCATGGTGGCTTAGTGGTTAGTTAGTGGCATTTGCCTCTCTGCGCTAGGGATTCCTGGTTCGAATCCCAATCTGGGTGAAGTTTCCATGTTCTCCCCGTGTCTGTGTGGGTTTTCTTCCACAGTCCAAAAATATGAATCATGGTCAATTGAATTCTCTAAATTGCCCCATATAGAGTGTGTTTGTGTGAGTGAGTGTGTGCACAGTGATAGATTGGCATACTGTCCTGAGTGTATCCACCCAGTGCCCGAAACGTTCTCCCCTGGATGGTCATGGGGGAACCCCCCCCCCCCCCCCCCCCCCCCCCCGACCCTAGTGGAAGATAAAGCGGAACATGATGGATGGATGGATGGAAATCCTAATATCATTCAATGTTTCATATTATATTTCATGTTCAGAATTCTCCACAGTTCCTGCAAGAAACGGTGCTTCACCAACTGAAGTGTCACGACAGAATTCTTCTCCTGTATATATGGCGACACCACACTTGCCAATCACCGCAACCACCAAAATTGCCGACTCAGCAGCTGCGAAGGGTCCCGAATCACCAAGCAGCCCAATGCAGTCATTGCCGACAGTAACGGATACACGGCCAGAAATCCAAGCACCAGTCAGCGAAAACGATTCTCAACTTGATTCGTCTGTTCACTCTGGTACATATCTGAATGTCCCAACAATGTGAAGATGAGGGAACTGAACCCTGCGCCCCTCTAACCACTATGTCTAATTTGTTGCCCTAGTATCGTCTGTGAAAACATGGACCCCCAGTCCCGTGAAGACAATGGGCTCATCGTGGCTCAACGGTAAAGCCAGAAAATTTCGTCATAACATTCTTTTTTTGGTTGCTCAGAAATACTTGTGTGTGTATGCAAAACATTTGTCTTGTGTTTTCTTTCCTCATAACTGCCTGCGCTAAACAGCTAATAGAAATCAAATGTGCCTTCTGTCAAACAAAATTCCTTTTTCTGTGTGTCATTTGTAACTTTATATACCAAAGTACCGAAATTAGATTTGAGATTTAGAGACTTGTTTAGAAATGCTTTTCTAAAGAGTATAAAAGCACAAGCAATAAATGCCTGAAACATGTTGTATTCTGTTGTACAGACAAAATATCTTCAGCACCAGCAAAGTCTGTGACTTATTCGGCATTACCTGGATTACACAAGCAAAATACAGACAGGTTAGTGCAAACAAATGATTGTATTGTTTTTATCGTTGGGTGGACAGGGCAAGTTGGACGTACATAGTTCTTCATTCATTCATTCATTCATTCATTCATTATCTCCCGCTTTATCCTATATTAGGGTCATGGTGAGGTTCCCCATGCCCATCCAGGGGAGAACGTTTCGGGCGCTGGGCAGATACACCCAGGACCGGGCGCCAATCTATCGCTGGGCACACACTCACACACACAGACACACTCTATATGGGGCAATTTGGAGAACTCAATTGACTCGATCCATGTTTTTGAACTGTGGGAGGAAACCGGAGAACCCGGAGGAAACCCATGCGGACACGGGGAGGACATGGAAACTCCACCCAGATGGGGATTCGAACCGGGAATCCCTAGCACTGAGAGGAGAACGTGCTAACCACTAAGCCATTTTACATAGTTCTTTCATTCATTCATTATCATCCGCTTTATCCTCTATTAGGGTCGCGGTGGGGTTCCCCATGCCCATCCAGGGGAGAACGTCTCGGGCGCTGGGCAGATAGACCCAGGACAGGGCGCCAATCCATCGCTGGGCACACACTCACTCACACAGACACACTCTATTTGGGGCAATTTTTGGGAATTCAATTAACTTGATCCATGTTTTTGGACTGTGGGAGGAAACCGGAGAACCAGGAGGAAACCCACGCGGACAGATGGGGATTCAAACCAGGAATCCCTAGCACTGAGAGGAGAACGTGCTAACCACTAAGCCGCCTTACATAGTTCTTGATATAGCAAATATCGCAAACCCCAACAGATTAACTGTATTATGTATTTGGCATCTTAGAAACATGGATGTCGCAGGAGAGCTGACTTTTGGCAAGGACCTGGACCGCAGACGGGAGCTTGTGAGGTCACAAACCCTTCCTCGGAGCCTTGGAGCACAGGCACGCAGGTCTATATTTGAACGACTGGATTCTGAGATTATCAGGTATTTAGATTTTTCCCGTTTTAAAACCCTACTGGCTTTCTGATGTGTTGCTGTTGCATATTTTGACTTTTGCATCCTGTCTCTCTCAGTCAGCCAAAACCCGTGGATTCCAAACCTAAGCTAAAGCGCTCTCAGAGCTTTGGCGTTTCCAGTGCAAGCAGCATCAAGCAGATTCTTTTAGAGTGGTGCCGCTCCAAAACTATTGGATATCAGGTGAAGCATTTAAGAGACATCTTGGTTCCAATCTAGAAAAAACAGACATGGTTCTACACTGACAGCTATCTGAAAGATGCAAAACAACCAGCGTCACAGGGTTGAAACAAAGAACTGTTCTTTATAAAAGGTCATTGAAAGGGCCAGTTCATAATAACTTTATAAATAAATTCTGGTAACACTTGCTATGAATCCGATATTTAGAATGCATTACAAGTGCATTCATAAAGTATTCATAACACTTCATAACATTTGTCATAAGCCTTTGTTAATGTTATAACAATTTGACATAAGGCTTTATAACACAAAGTAACAATGCATTCTAATATGAACTCATTTTTGATTGGTTTAGACATTCTTACTTAAAACAAGATGATTACACTTTACTTAAAGTCTGTAAAGAGCATTTAAAAGCTTTTATAAGTCACTTATTATAGGCTTATAAGCCTTTATACACAGTTATGAGCACTTAGAAACTCAGGAAAAGCCTTCATTAAACACAAACATTATAAGACTTTATGTCGCTGGTGTCTATAATAGGTTGATGAACAGTTAAAATAAATAATTTATAATGCATTATGTCACTTTGCGTTATAAACCGTTATGGCATGTCCTTATAACACTTAATGAGTGCGTTTATGTACATCTATAGCCATTAACTTATGGTTATGCCAAATATTATAAAGCATTATGACTACTTTGTAAAGCTTTATAAATGTGTTAATAATGCATTATGAATACTGGATGTAGGAAAAGTGTTCATCAAATTCCACATCTAAATTTACTTAAAATCTGTAAAGGGTATTTATAGGCTTTTATAAGTCAAATGCCAACACTTTATGCTGTAAAGAGAGCTTATAAGCCTTTATACACAGTTATGAGCACTTAGAAAGTCAGGAAAAGTCTACATTAAACACAAACATTATAAGGCTTTATGTCGCTGGTGTCTATAATAGGTTGATGAACAGTTAAAATAAATAATTTATAATGCATTATGTCACTTTGCATTATAAACCCTTATGGCATGTCCTTATAACACTTAATGCATGTGGTTATGTACATCTATAGCCATTAACAAATGGCTATGCCAAGTATTTTAAAGCATCATGAATACTTTATAAAGCTTTACAAGTGTGTTTATAATGCATTATGAATGCTGGATTTAGGGAAAGTGTTCACTAAATTTCACATCTAAATTTACTTAAAGTCTGTAAAGAGCCAACACTTTGCTTTATGCTGTAAAGAGAGCTTATAAGCCTTTATACACAGTTATGAGCACTTAAAAAGTCAGGAAAAACCTTCATTAAACACAAACATTATAAGGCTTTATGTCACTGGTGTCTATGGCATGTCCTTATAACACTTTGGTTATGTACATCTATAGACATTAACATAGACATGAACTTTATAAAGCTTCATAAATGTGTTAATAATGCATTATGAATGGAAGATTGAGGAAATTCCACATCTAAAAGCAAAAGGAACTTCTTAAGAAACATTCAGTTTTTAGAAAGTATTAATCTGCTCCGTTTTATTTTATTTATTTGTAAAAGTATTTAAAAGCCTGAAATCAAAAATAGGACATAATACGGTATTTCTAAGCTGAGTTAAGTACTGGCTCTGTTTTCTACCTTCACAGCTGTGCTAGTCATGCCATATGGTTTTGGTTAGACAGTGCTGTCATAGTCAGGGCAAATTAAGCATGGGAACAGAACAATATATATGATGGAGCACCAGACTACCTCACTCGTGACAACTCTCATGATGTAAGTTTAAAATGAATGGGCTTATGTTTGTTAAATGAGTACGAGAACATTAAAGGCTCAGAGTGACGTTGTTTGTGATGCTAAAGGCCAAAGGGAAGAGTTAAATATTACAGCGTTTGGCAAAATGACGTTCTTACTTTTGGTGATCTCATTCTGCAGGCTCCAGTCACACTCAGGAGCAAAAGTCGTGTTTGACAGATGGAATAAATACATATTACTGCAAAGCAAACCTCGGTGGGCCTCCAAATGTGTTTCGGATCATAGCCAGCCAATGAAACGGAGCTGCAGCTGAGAATCGCTGATAATAAATTATTTAAACCCAAAATGCTGTCTCGCACACCACCAGCCACACCTTTGAACGCAACACAAACATTGTACATAATGAATATGGAAAGTTGTATTCATTCATCTATTAACATTGCACTGGCACAGCCTTTATCTTTTTGAATGTTTTGCATTTATAGTTTGAACTGTTTGCATATTTGGGCTTCTGTATTTTTTACTTTTAATACTTCATCTTTTTTTTTGTTTTTAAAAGCTTTAATACTTTAAAGTAAAGTATAATATTCTGAATATACGTCCTTTCGTTTACCTATAGAACATCGACATACAAAACTTTTCATCCAGTTGGAGCGACGGTATGGCCTTTTGTGCTCTGGTCCACTCCTTCTTCCCCACCGAGTTCGACTACAACGCCCTGTCTCCTGCTGAACGCAAACACAACTTTGAACTGGCCTTCAGCACGGCTGAGTAAGTTTCTTCCCGTTCGCATTTTCCTCCTGCCGTAATCTCGGCTGTCGTCTGCAAAGCCTCCGTTCGTTAGCCTGTCTCCATCTGCAAACGAACCCTGTCTAATATGCCTAAATCGCTTCAAAATACACATCCTGATTAATTATAGCCTTCGATAGCTAAAAGAAAAATTGGATCTGTTACTTGGTAGTCCATATTTCACATGGTGAGAAAAGGATAAATGAAGTGAAGAATGACGGATGAGACAGCTGACCCGAGCAGAATGCTTTAAAATGAGCTGATCCTCTAATCTAGATGCACCACGTCACCCCTTAGTGTGGCATGAGAGATACTGTTACAGAATTTCCAGTGCAGCTGAGAACTGAATGTCTGTAACAGAACCCACTCTTTAAACAGCAAAGCCAGTACAACTAACCCCAGGCTTCGTCTTCTCCACAGCCTCATTTTATTTCCATTAGTGAACTCAGTTGCTACTTACTAGACATATTTACTCCCAAGCAAACGTTTGGTCGTCCCTTGTAAAAATGGACCAGGTTTGTAAATTAAAAAATAGCCCCGATGTTAACAACCTCTACATATGACTTTTTTTTTTTCCCTCTGCATCTTAAACCTCATAATGCATAACGTTATAACATCCACGATTACGTACTCCTTTTTCTCTTTAAATGAGAACATGCAATGAGGTCACATGTAAGGGTTCCAGTCATGTATGACTTAACCTTCCTGCAGGCTTTTGCTGTTACACTTTCAATCAAGCTGAAAGCTTTGAAGTGTTTTTCATAGTCCACATCTGTTTTGCAGACACATATGTGTGAAATTGGTTGCTAAGCGGAGACCATTGGAGCGGAGTCTCGGTAAACGGTTTGGAAATTTTAAAATGCATACGCACAGAGGTTGTCATCATTTGCCCAGAATCAAGGATTTTTTAAAAACATTGCTTATTTCTTCCAGGAAACTATTTTCAGCAACATACTTCTAAATAAACAATGCTTAAAGCATGCAGTCGCAATGATGGAGCATACCATCAAAATGGGCATAAAGTCATTGTTTAAAGAAAAATGATTACGTCATTATGCTTTAAGGTTTACAAGGGAAAAACATTTGCAGATTTTGCCACGATAGCAAAATATGATCTGAGTGTATATGTATATACAAATATACAGAACATATACACTCGGATCATATTTTGCTATCGTATATATCCATCCATCATCTTCCACTTTATATTTATTTGTTAAATGTAAATCCATTTGGAAACCAATACCCAAAAGCATGTTTACCACAAGGTCACATCTATCCATCCATCCATTATCTACCGCTTTATCCTCTACTAGGGTCGCGGGGGGGGGGGGGGGGGGTTCCCCATGCCCATCCAGGGGAGAACGTTTCGGGCGCTGGGCAGATACACCCAGGACAGAGCACTTACTCACACAGACACACTCTATATGGGGCAATTTGGAAAATTCAATTGACCTTGATCTATGTTTTTGGACTGTGGGAGGAAACCGGAGAACCCAGAGGAAACCCACGCAGACATAGAGAGAACATGGAAACTCCACCCAGATGGGGATTCGAACTGAGAGTCTCTGAGATGAGATGCGAACTGTACTGAGATGAGAACTTGCTAACCACTAAGCCACCATGCCGCCATATATATATATATATATAATATATATATATATATATATATATATATATATAATGGGATAGGGGTAGGACAATGAATCTTTTTTAATTTATGATTTACAATCAATTTACAAATGTTACAGTTAATTAATCATAGGAAAGCCTTAACATAATCATGACATCATTCATAAGAAAAATACATATTATTCCAGTAGCCAAAACTTTATACCAAATGGGGCAATTTGCACAGAACAAAAGCAAAGTTGCACTTGCTGCACACTTGCTTGTTTAATTTGTCCTCACAGGGAAGAAATATAGTTTTCTTTCAAATAGATATGAATATGTATTTTAAGAAATGTAAATGTTATATTTTGTGCCAGAAATTCTTTTATATTAATATTTAGGAAAAGCCCTGCGTTTGTGTTTTTTTTAAAGACAAAATATTTTGTGTTTACGTCAAATAAATAACATGCATAAGATTTCTTGCAATTTTTGGTAAAGCTAATTGTTGCATAATCATCGTTATAGTGGTATACTCTTGATTATTACTTGGACTATAATCATGCCATCATAATCTGTAATTGTTTCATCCCTAATAACAACACAGATTGACTGTGACAACAATATATTAAAAACAAACTTTTACTTTGTGCTAGTTTTTGGCTTATGTATATAAATATATAACTTTTTGCAGTAGGTCATATAAATTTCATTTTATAAACCAACTGAAAATATGTTACATATTTATCCCATCATGGGAGAACAGCAAAAAGTTATTATTTGTGCAGTGGTGGACCATTAACCCCAACAATATTGCCATGGGCAAGTGGCGTGAAAGTATGAGTAGGGTGACATGAGTGGTTCAGATGTCAGCAATAAACACCACATCAAGCTGGAAATAGTTCGGCTAGGTGACATTGTGCTAAAAATGTCACAAGGTGTGGATGTCCATGAGATCGCAATAGGAAATAATTGTCTAATGGAGTGGCAAATCATTACAGAATTTAATATAATAACATTACTTTAACGTTGCACGGCTATGTTCTGTAATAACAGCATTTACATCCTATAACAGAAACCCTTATCCAGAGCAATTAAGACATACAGATGTCTGCTATTAGTTACGAGTTTCAGTGTTTCACGGAGAACGCTCTACAATTTAATCACCACAGGTCACCAACAGTCTCGTTGTGCGAAATGCATGATGCATTTGATTTGACTGGAAGTGTACAGTGGCTGGCTAAAAAATTGTGTGCGTCAACAATTTCCAACCCAGCCGAGGTTATCATGTTTGTGTATTACGAGAGACCTATAAACATGAATCTGCTGGCCAAGCTGAAGTGTCTCAGATAGTTCGGATGACTGCTACATAAGGCCTGAGGATGCAAGCCTTTTCTGGAACAGTTTTAAAAGCAGCAGTAATCTAAGTAATCTAATTTCTACATAAATATATATTTAGTTCCTTTAAATCAGTGTATTGCATTAAACATTCATAGAAATGTATTGTGTATTTCTTCATTAATCCCGTCATAGTGTTTGTTTTCAATAATGTATTGAATTTTTGAAAAAGTAATAAAACTATACCTAATAAAACTAATAACATTATTCATGGGCGGCACGGTGGCTTAGTGGTTAGCACGTTCTCCTCTCAGCGCTAGGGATTCCCGGTTCGAATCCCCATCTGGGTGGAGTTTCCATGTTCTCCCCGTGTCTGCGTGGGTTTCCTCCGGGTTCTCCGGTTTCCTCCCACAGTCCAAAAACATGGATCAAGTCTATTGAATTCTCAAAGTTGCCCCATCTAGAGTGTGTCTGTGTAAGTGAGTGTGTGCCCAGCGATGGATTGGCGCCCTGTCCTGGGTGTATCTGCCCAGCGCCCGAAACGTTCTCCCCTGGATGGGCATGGGGAACCCCACCGCGACCCTAATAGAGGATAAAGCGGGAGATAATGAATGAATGAATGAATGAACATTAATCATTTCTGAGATTGTGGCACTGTGTAACTCAATACATAACAAGATTTTGGACACGATTTAAACTAAACTATAACAAAGCCAGTGAAGTTTATACATTAGTAACAATGTTTATAGTTTATCAAAATGGTGGAAATGGAAAAACGTATTGCCTCTTACACTGATAAATCAGAAAATTCTAGCAAAAATGACATTTATTTTATTAAAGTACAAAATGGGATTGGATGGTGGCTTAGTGGTTAGCACTTTCAGCGTTGGGGATTCAGATTCAACTCTCAATCTGGGTGGAGTTTCCATGTTTTCCCCATGTCCGTGTGCATGGGTTTCCTCTGGGTTCTCCACTTTCCTCCCAGTCCAAAAACATGTATTGAAGGTAAATTGAATGCTCTAAATTGCCCCATATAGTGTGTTGGTCGGTTTGAGTGAGTGTGTGCCCAGCAATAGATTGGGGGGTTGGGTCAGAATTTGGGGAATTGGTTGAGGACAGAATTTGGTGTTCACCAATGGCGCACCAAACGTTAGGCCTTGATCAGGGACCTACATTGGTAACTTTAATGGACCTGGGATTGAACCCTCAACCATGATTGTGGGTTTGGATATGGATTAATGGCTCAACACCCTCGGCACGGTGGCTTAGTGGTTAGCATGTTCTCCTCTCAGCACTAGGGATTCCCGGTTTGAATCCCCATCTGGGTGGAGTTTCCATGTTCTCCCCGTGTCCGCGTGGGTTTCCTCCGGGTTCTCCGGTTTCCTCCCACAGTCCAAAAACATGGATCAAGTCAATTGAGTTCTCCAAATTGCCCCATATAGAGTGTGTATGTGTCTGTGTGAGTGAGTATGTGCCCAGCGATAGATTGGCACCCTAATCACTGAGGTTCACACTCTTATAATAGAAAATATATACAGAAGATGTTCAGTAGGCTTCCATAAGATGCATGAAACTGTAGTTTAGTGCTCATAGTTTGGAAATGTGTGATAAATTAAGGGGATACAATCACCTTCACAGGGCGACACGGTGGCTTATTGGTGAGCACCGCCTCTCGGCGCTAGAGATTCCCGGTTCGAATCCCAATCTGGGTGGAGTTTCCATGTTCTCCCCATGTCTGTGTGGGTTTTCTCCGGGTTCTCTGGTTTCCTCCCACAGTCCAAAAGCATGGACCCAGTTCAATTGAGTTCTCCAAATTGCCCCATATAGAGTGTGTCTGTGTGAGTAAGTGTGTGCCCAGCGATGGATTGGTGCCCTGTCCTGGGTGTATCTGCCCAGCACCTGAAACATTCTCCCCTGGATGGGCATGGGGAACCCCCCCACAACCCAAAGCGGAAGATAATGGATGGATGGATGGATGGATGGATGGATGGATGGATGGATGGATGGACAATCACCTTCACTTTATTTCTGTTCTTTCTTTTAGGCAAAAGGCCGGTTGTGATCGACTCATCGAAGTGGAAGACATGATGGTGATGGGCAGAAAACCTGACCCCATGTGTGTCTTCACCTATGTTCAGTCTCTATATAACCACCTGCGCAAGTTTGAGTAAACCATATTATAATGCTTGACAATTTAGCTCCTGCTAAAAGCACAACACTGCCCCCTATTGGACTGGATGCTTGTTCTTAGTCACAATAGAGAAATGATGAAGTCACAAATGCAGTGCAGATCTTGTGTGACGAGCTGATGTAAAAGACCTTGCGCTCGTTTGTTTTACCATGAAAGGCTATTTATTTGCTTTTTGTGTTAGGTGGCCTCTAATTTCAACATTTTCAATAAATGCAATGTTAACTGCAAAATAATGCCAAACAGTCAACTGCAAAAATGATAGAAATGTACAGAAGAGAACAGAATATCCTTAGCTTTAAGGTAAGACACATTTTCTATTTGATTTTCTATTTATCTCGGTTAAAAGGTGTGGTTCCAAATATACGCATGTGAATGTCAAATGTTTTCGTCCATTTTATTTGTAGGAAAAATATCACAGTTATGCCAAAGCTCATGTCTTTACACTATGAACAGTCACATGTGTTTGCAGCTCATGTAAATGTTGGATGGTAAACATGAAAAATGAATGTTGAGAATAAAGCTGAGTTCACAGCAGCACTTGCATACTGTTTTTCTTTTTTTGATTTTGATTTTGTTGCTACAAATTTTCACATATATATGACATAAATCTTCCAGCCATCCATTATCTTCCGCTTTATCCTTTAATAGGATGGGGGAGGGGGGGGTTTCCCCATGCCCATCTAGGGGAGACTGTTTCGGGAGCTGGGCAGATACACCCAGGACAGGGCGCCAATCTATCACTGGGCACACACTCACTCACACAGACACACTCTATATGGGGCAATTTTGGAGAATCCAACTGACCTTGATCCATGTGTTTGGACTGTGGGAGGAAACCGGAGAACCCGGAGGAAACCCATGTGGACACGGGGAGAACATGAAAACTCCACCCAGATTGGAATTCGAACCGGGGATCCCTAGTGCTGAGAGGCAAATGTGCTAACCACTAAGCCACCGTTCCACCCGACATAAATATTAATTCATTCATTTTCTTCCGCTTTATCCTCTATTAGGGTTGCGGGAGGGAGGGGTTCCCCATGCCCATCCAGGGGAGAATGTTTCGGGTGTTGGGCAGATAAACCCAGGACAGGACGCCAATCTATCGCTGGGCACACACTCACACGCACAGACACACACACAAACACACTCTATATGGGGCAATTTTGGAGAATCCAACTGACCTTGATCCATGTTTTTGGACTGTGGAAGGAAATCAGAGAACCCGCGAACACGGGGAGAACATAGAAACTCCACCCAGATTGGGATTCGAACCGGGGATCCCTAGTGCTGAGAGGCAAATGTGCTAACCACTAAACCACCGCTCCACCCGACATAAATATTGTTTACAAAAAATGTTTTGCAAATTGGATTTAAGTTCATTCATTCATTCATTATCTCCCGCTTTATCCTCTATTAGGGTCGCGGTGGGGTTCCCCATGCCCATCCAGGGGAGAACGTCTCGGGCGCTGGGCAGATACACCCAGGACAGGGCGCCAATCCATCGCTGGGCACACACTCGCTCACTCACACACTCTATATGGGGCAATTTGGAGAACTCAATTAACTTGATCCATGTTTTTGGACTGTGGGAGGAAACCGGAGAACCCGGAGGAAACAGACATGCACACAAGAACATGGTGAGAACATGGAAACTCCACCCAGATGGGGATTCGAACCGGGAATTCCTAGTGCTGAGAGGCGAACATGCTAACCACTAAGCCACCGTGCCGCCTGGATTTAAGTTAATAAAGATTTTATTTTTGGTTTCTTAATTAAACTCATGGATGATTTTGTGCATCAGGGCTCTTTGGATCACTGAAATCAATCTCAGACACCTGTGATGATTAGTTTGCCAGGTGAGTCCAATTAAAGGGAAACTACTTAAGAGGAACCTTCCATGTTATTAAGCAGGCCACTGGTTTCAAGCAATATGGGACTTTCAAGAAAAAGGGTCTTTCTGCTGCCAAAAAGCCTCTCATGTTGCAATGCCTTACACAAGGTATGAAATCATTCTAGATTTTATGAGAACTTAAGTCTGATCATCGTACTGTAAAGACATTTGGGGCTGATTCAGAGCACAGATGGGTTCGTGCAGATAAAGGCATAATGAGGAAGGTTTCTGGCAGAAAAATTAATCGGATTAAGAGAGCAGCTGCTAAAATGTTATTCCAAACCAGCAAATGGGTATTTGAAGTTGCTGTTGCTTCTGGAGTCCCACAAACCTGAAAGATCATTAAAAGGCTGTCAGTGGTGCATAAGCCTACTATTCGGCCACCCCTAACCAATGCTCACAAGCAGAAAAGGTTGCAGTTGGCCCGGACATGCAAAAAGACTTATTTTCAAACATTCTTGTTTACTTATGAGTGTCGTGCAACCCTGGATGGTCCAGAGGGATGGAGTAGTGGATGGTTCGTGATCCCAGCAAAGCTGCGGCATCAGCAGGGAGGTGACCGAGTCATATTTTGGGCTGGAATCATGTGGCAAGGTGGTACGCTGGTACGCCCCTTTAGGCTGCCTGAAGTTGGGGTCACTTTCTGACTGACCACTTTGATGCTTGCTTCTCTGAGAAGATACACCATCTCATGCTGTAAAGGCCACCTCTGTATCATCGCAATGGGCATAAAAGAAACTCTTGGTGTACCCACCATCTTTCCCTGACCTCAACCCTATACTGTAGAGAACCTTTGGGGTATCCTCAAGCTAAAGATCTATGAGGGTCAGAGGCATTTTGCATCAAAACAGCAGCTCTAGGAGGTTGTTCTGACATTCTGCAAAGAAATCCAAGCAGAAACTCTCCAAAAACATTGTGAAGGTGATCTTAAAGAAAAGGTCCCATGTTAAGATGGAACTTGACTGTTAGGATGTTTTTTGATTGAAATACCTGATTTTTATTATTTGATATATATTCATTCATTTATTTATTATCTTCCGCTTTATCCTCTATTAGGGTCGCGGTGGGGTTCCCCATGCCCATCCAGGGGAGAACGTCTTGGGCGCTGGGCAGATACACCCAGGACAGGGTGCTAACCTATTGCTGGGCACACACTCACTCACACAGACACACTCTACATGGGGCAATTTGGAGAACTCAATTGACTTGATCCATGTTTTTGGACTGTGGGAGGAAACCGGAGAACCTGGAGGAAACCCACGCGTACACGGGGACAACATGGAAACTCCACCCAGATGGGGATTCGAACCGGGAATCCCTAGTGCTGAGAGGAGAACGTGCTAACCACTAAGCCACCGTGCCGCTATTTGATATATACATATATATATATATTATATTATATATATTTTTATATATATATTTATATATATATATTATATATTATTTTATTTTATATTGATTTTATGTGACCTCTTAATGCTGCAAATTAATATTAGAATTGTGTTCCTGGAAAAATGTTAAGCGAGTTTATATACAAGCAAAAATTTGTGCACCCCAGGTACAAATTTCAATTTACTAAACATCTAATTGGCTTAATTTCATTAAAAAATGAATTATGATCAACATTTCTGGAGAAAATAGCAAACTTCAATGTTTCATACCACAACAAACGTCGTTTTAATTTAAAGTCAATTCTTTAAACCAATTCTTTAAAACCATCACCCTAAAAGTTGTCCGGTATGCATAAACAGGGATTTGCTGCCACCTCCTGGACACAAATGATTTGACATCCTTGAGTCGCCGAATATGGTACAATTTAACAAACGAGCACGATTACATTTCAAAGACAAAACACTTTTTTGTTTATTATGACGATTCGAACTCTAACATAAGTGTTCTCACCAAATCCCTTCATGCAGGAGGATTACATACATGTTTTTCAAACTTGCTACATCTGTTGGACTAAATTCGGAATGAAGTCTATAGTGGTCCTTGATAAAGTCTCTTAAACATGGTCCACTGTCCAGAGGATTGAGGCCTTCACGTTCCACAGTTGTTAAGGTTCTCCTAATTCCCCCTCCATAGTTCGAACCAGGACATAAAGCTCTGCCAAACCAACGACCGAGGCGGCAATCACTGCAGAAATTACTCTCTGAGGAAAAACCATAACAAACTATTACATTAAGTCATAATTTTATGTTATAAATGTGATTAATGTTGAATGCAGTAATTGTGCAAACATGTATTAAGACATAATGGAAAGTTCATTCAATCATTATTTTCCGCTTTATCCTCTATTAGGGTTGCGGGGGGTTCCCCATGCCCATCCAGGGGAGAACATTTCAGGTGCTGGGCAGAACGCCAATCCATCGCTGGACACACACTCACAGACATGCACACAAACACACTCTATATGGGGCAATTTTGGAGAATCCAATTAACCTTGATCCATGTGTTTTGACTGTGGGACTGTGCTTTATCATTTAATAGGGTCATGGGGGGGGGGGGGGGGGGTTCCCAATGCCCATCTAGGGGAGACTGTTTCGGGAGCTGGGCAGATACACCCAGGACAGGGTGCCAATCTATCGCTGGGCACATACTCACACACACAGACACACTCTATATGGGGCAATTTGGAGAACTCAAATGACTTGATCCATGTTTTTGGACTGTGGGAGGAAACCGGAGAACCTAGAGGAAACCCACACGGACATGGGGAGAACATGGAAACTTCACCCAGATGGGGATTCGAACCGGGAATCCCTAGCGCTGAGAGGAGAACGTGCTAACCACTAAACCACCGTGCCGCCTTAATGGAAAGTTATATAGCCAAATTGAAATTAAAACTTAAATATGTATGAGGTTATGGAGGTAGGATGAAATAAATTCCGTCTAATTAGTTCAATAATTACGCAGCATGTGGTTAAATAATTAGTAGTAATCGAAGCTTCAGCATGCCCAGCAATGGATTGGCGCCCTGTCCTGGGTGTGTCTGCCCAGCACCCGAAACGTTCTCCCCTGGATGGGCATGGGGAACCCCACCGCGACCCTAATATAGGATAAAGCGGAAGATAATGAATGAATGAATGAACGAAGCTTCAGCACTTACTGATGTAATTTCTGTGAACACATACTGACTACCCATGTAAGCACACGCAAAAGCTGCGATCACCGTTACCAAGAAGTTGAAGAGAGTCACAAAAACAGCTTTCACAGACCGCACTGTGGGACAAAGTGTGAAAAAAGGAAGTTAATATCTCGTAAAAAAGGATAAATACAAGGATCAGCAGAACTTAATCACTTCTTTTCAGCTTCACATTAAAATATTCTCTATTTCTGTATGATCTGACAAAAAAAGTCATTAAAAATGAACTAAAATATTATTATATCTAATATTATTAGATAAGGCTTAGTGTTTAGCACGTTCTCCTCTCAGCACTAGGGATTCCCGGTTCGAATCCCCATCTGGGTGGAGTTTAGATGTTCTCCTCGTGTCCGCGTGGGTTTCCTCCGGGTTCTCCGGTTTCCTCCCACAGTGCAAAAACATGGATCAAGTCAATTGAATTCTCCAAATTGCCCCATATAGAGTGTGTATGCGTGCATGTCTGTGTGAGTGTGTGCCCAGCGATAGTTTGGCACCCTGTCCTGGGTGTATCTGCCCCGAAACGTTCTCCCCTGGATGGGCATGGGGAACACCCCCCCCCCCCCCCCCCTCCGCGACCCTAATAGAGGGTAAAGCGGGTGATAATGGATGAATGAATTATTAGATAATCTAATATTGTATATCTTTGAGTAGTGTGAACCTGTACAGAGTACGTGAACCTTTAGGAACAATGAGTGTTATGGGTCTAGCTTAAGGGCAAATTTTTGAAAGACTTGGGGTTCGATTCCCCTACTGTTTGCCCAAACCCCTAAAAGACTAAAAACATAAGTGTACATTAAAGTAAGTTATAAATTTTAATGATAATTTTATTGTTTCGATTGGTAAAAATTAAAGCCAGTATAAAGTCAAGTGACCCCTAAATATGACCTTACATTTAAAATTCACATTCAATCAAATATAATGATCTCACTGACCTTGTTTTCCAAAGTCTGCGAGAGTGCCATGATTATTTGTCTCCTGAAAATATGGAAAAAAAAAATTTACATGCAGAGACTAAAGCAGATCTGGCAAGAGCAGGAAAAGTAGGTCCAAAGTAAAAATTATGCCTCTTACCTGTGGATTTACATTCCGTGTGATTCTCATGTATTCCTCATTTGCGAGTTTTGCCTTAATCTTTTCCAGTCGCGCCACCAATTGAGGGTTCTGTTTAAATAGAAGATGAAACATACAGTTTGATGTTAAATGATATTAAAGTTCTACTGGAAATCAAACCCAACTTTCATTTATCATGTTATACTTTTCCTTACTCTTGGCGGTAGTTCGACTTTCGGCAAATTAAGTGTGCTGTCCTCAAGCAACTCATGAAGGTAAACTGGGAACCCTGTGGAACAATAATAAACAATGATCAGACCACATCACATGTCCAATGTTAGTGTTTTTGACCGTTATCAGCATGGGCATCCTGACGGGACTCCTTTAAATAGAATAGAATAGAATAGAATAAAACTTTATTGTCCATTGAACTTACATTAAATGGAAAATTGTCTTTGGCAGTCTGGCAGACAAATACATGTACAATACAATACATTAAACACGTCCAAAAAAAATAAATAAATAATTTTTTTTTAAATAAAAATTAAAAAAAGAATATATATACATATAGATTATAAATTATGTTGGGAAATCCTTACACCTGCAATTAATGTTGCTGCCTTGTTTATTTTACCCACTTACAGGTGCCTTCATGGTGGCATAGTAGTTAGCACGTTCTCCTCTCAGTCCTGGGAATTCAGGTTGGAATCCCAATCTGGGTGGAGTTTCCACGTTCTTTCCATGTGTCTGAAGCGGGGCAGCACGCTGGTTTAGTGGTTAGCATGTTCTCCTCTCAGCGCTAGGGATTCCCGGCTCAAATACCCATCTGGGTGGAGTCTCCATGTTCTCCCCGTGTTTGCTTGGGTTTCCTCCGGGTTCTCCGGTTTCCTCCAACAGTCCAAAAATATGGATTCAAGGTTAAATGTTGCTCTAAATTGCCCCATATGTAGTCTGTGTGTGTCTCTTAAAGCATCACATCATCACTGCAGCATGTATGTCACCCCAAATCCAAAAAAGCACGTTCACCTCTCAGTCCTGGGAATTCATGTTCGAATCCCAATCTGGGTGGAGTTTCCATGTTATTTCCATGTGTCCACTTGGGTTTCCTCCCACAGTACAAAAACATGGATTCAAGGTAAAATTCTGCTCCAAATTGCCCCATATGTAGTCTGTGTGTGTGTCTTAAAGCATCCCATCATCACTGCAGCATGTATGTTACCCCAAATCCAAAAAACAAAGCCAATCTCTGCTCCTACCATCCTGCTGAAGGAGTTTCTGTAGTTTCCTGGTGGTTTTGAATGTAATGTTCTGCTGATCCTTCAGTTCTTCTAACAGATCAGTCAGCTCTGCTGAGGTGATGCTTCCATTTTCAACAAGTAAATTAACTTTCTCCCGAAATCCTGTCCCAAGTGTAAATGAGCTTGCCATGATCCTGCAAGATATGATGCCCTGTGAATAAAAAACAAACATTTAAAAGCCTCATTAACAGAAATGCGACAGAACTGACACTAAACTGACATTAGCTTTTAGCATCCAGTGCTACGTGAACGTTAACGTCTTTACAAAAGAGAAATGTCTAATATTACCTTACAGACGAGCAGGACTTAGTAAATGTGCTGCTTTATGTCGGATAAACCTGTTTTGATTGTGTTGCTGCAGTTATTTATTAATATCTGATGTATTTCTGACCAATAATCAGCTGACTGGATGCGCGGTGATGACGTTGAATCGCTGGTGTCTCAAACGCCCTGCTCCCTATTTAGGGCTCATGTTTAGTGAAAGTGCACTTCACAGCGGGCTTTTTGAAAACAACTGTGTATTTTGTAGTTTGCAATTGAAATAGATCTGTTTTTAATGTAGATTTATATTTTTTGATGTTTTCAAAGCATCAGAAATGTTTCCTCCAGGTTCTCGGGTTTTCTCCCACAATCCAAATACATGGATTCAGGGTAAATTGACTGCTCCAAATTGCCCCATACAGTGTGCATTGGTTTGAGTAAGTGTTCCCAGTGATGGGCTGGACCCCAGCGACCGTATTAGTGGATTAAGTGGAAAATAATGATTAATTAATGAAATAATACAAAAAAACCCAAAGAGGATGATGCTTTTTAGATGCACATAATAAGAAAGGGGATTATAGGCTAACTTATATCATGGCTGATGAGTGTCATGGATTCAAGCTAAATTGACTGCTCTAAATTGCCCCATATAGTGTGCATTGGTGTGAGTGAGTGTTCCCAGTGATGGGCTGGAGCCCTGGACCACCCCCCACCCCCCCACCCCCCATATTAGAGGATTAAGTGTAAAATAATGATTAATTAATTGATGCGCGGTGATGACGTTGAATCGCTGGTGTCTCAAACGCACTGCTCCCTATTTAGGGCTCATGTTTAGTGAAAGTGCACTTCACAGCGGGCTTTTTGAAAACAACTGTGTAATTTGTAGTTTGTAATTGCAATAGATCTGTTTTTAATGTAGATTTATATTTTTTGATGTTTTCAAAACATCAGAAATGTTTGCTCCAGGTTCTCGGGTTTTCTCCCACAATCCAAATACATGGATTCAGGGTAAATTGTCTGCTCCAAATTGCCCCATACAGTGTGCATTGGTTTGGGTGAGTGTTCCCAGTGATGGGCTGGCGCCCTGGACCCCCACCCCCCACCCCAGCGACCGTATTAGAGGATTAAGTGGACAATAATGATTAATTACTGAAATAATACAAATAAAACCAGAGGATGATGTTTTTTAGATGCACATAATAAGAAAGGGGATTATAGGCTAACTTATATCATGGCTGATGAGTGTCATGGATTCAAGGTAAATTGACTCCTCTAAATTGCCCCATATAGTGTGCATTGGTGTGAGTGAGTGTTCCCAGTGATGGTGGACCCCCCCCCCCCCCCTCTTTTTTTTTTTTTTTACTTACTTTATAGTATTTTATAGTAAGATACTTTTTAGATGTACATAGTAAAAAGGAGTATAGGCTACTTAATACCATGGCTGATGAGTGTCATATAGCGAGCAGGTGATATTTGGCATGTAAATAATTCTCAGCACTGATGGTGTTGGTTTCATGTGGTTTTTTTATTGTTTTGTTTTAGTTTAAATCCCCTGTTGAACTGAGAATTGTCTGCCAACCAAAAACATTCTGTAGACAGTTTTCTGTAAGCACTGATAATGAATCCAAACTTTGGGCACAAATCTAGACCTGACCAACTGCAGCAACGACAGATCATTGTCCTCACACACTTATACAGTAGGCACCAGGCATGATGGCATCAGTTCTGCCATCTCTATTCTTGTGTGTGTGTGAGAGAGAGAGAGAGAGAGAGAGTTTGTGTCTCTGTACCACTTTGCTACGACACTACAGCCTGCATATGTCGGGACGCAAACCCATTCTGCAAACACTTAATTACTCGTCCCAAGAACATGTTGCTCTGTGGGCGGCACAGTGGCTTAGTGGTTAGCAGGTTTGCTTCTCAGCAATAAGGATTCCCGGTTTGAATCCCAATCTGGGTGGAGTTTCCATGTTCTCACTGTATCCCCGTGGGTTTCCTCCGAGTTCTCCGGTTTACTCCCACAGTCCAAAAACATGGATCAAGAGCAATTGAATTCTCCAAATTGTCCCATATATATTGTGTTTGGGTGAGTGAGTGTGTGCCCAGCGATATATTGGCGCCCTGTCCTGGGTGTATCTGCCCAGCGCCCGAGACGTTCTCCCCTGGGTGGGCATGGGTGGCAATCCAGCAAATAGTGTGCACGCTCTATGTGTGTGTGTGTGGATTAATCCTCAGTTCCACCACCAAGACTTTTGGTCCCCCCCCCCAGTAGAGGATAAAGCGGAAGATAATGGATGGATGGATGTTGCTCTGTATTTACTAAGTTGCTCAGTGGGCAGCACGGTGGTTTAGTGGTTAGCATGTTCTCCTCTCAGCACTAAGGATTCCCGGTTCGAATCCCAATCTGGGTGGAGTTTCCATGTTCTCGCCATGTCCGCGTGGGTTTCCTCCGGGTTCTTTGGTTTCCTCCCAAAGTCCAAATACATGTATGAAGGGCAATTGAATTCTCCAAATTGCCCCATATAGAGTGTGTTTGTGTGAGTGAGTGTGTGCCCAGCGATAGATTGGTGCCGTGTCCTGGCTGTATCTGCCCAGCGCCCAAACTGTTCTACCCTGGGTGGGTTTCCTCCGGGTTCTCCGGTTTCTTCCCACAGTCCAAAAATATGTATTGAGTCATTTGAATTCTCCAAAGTACCCCATCTAGAGTGTGTGAGTGAGTGTGAGCCCAGTGATAGATTGGCGCCCTGTCCTGGGTGTATCTGCCCAGCGCCCGAAACGTTCTCCCCTGGGTGGGCATGGGGAACACCCCGCCCCCTGTGACCTTAGTAGAGGATAAAGCGGAAGATGATGGATGTTGCTCTGTATTTACTAAGTTAATAGATCAAATAGAGAGTTGTAGATTTAATAGATCTTTAATGGGGTGTCCTAATTTTTTCACATGGCTGTGGGTAGGTTAAAAGCTTTGGTTAAGTTAACTAGTGGATGTTAGAAGCTGAATAGGATGATGTTGTTTACACCGTTCAGCCCCTCCCAGTGAGAGAGAGAGAGGTTGTGTCTGTACCACAGTGCTACGACACTACAGCCCGCATCAGTCGGGACGCGAACCCGTTCTGTAAACACTGAATCCCGGGACGGGACACGTCCCAAGAACATGTTGCTCTGTGAGCGGCACGATGGCTTAGTGGTTAGCACGTTCTCCTCTCAGCTCTAGGGATTCCCGGTTCGAATCCCAATCTGGCTGGAGTTCTCCCCATGTTCTCCCCATGTCCGCATGGGTTTCCTCCGGGTTAATTGAATTCTCAAGGTCAATTGAACTGTGTGAGCGAGTGTGTGCCCAGCAATAGACTGGCACGCTGTCCTGGCTGTATCTGCCCAGCGCCCGAACTGTTCTACCTTGGGTGGGCATGGGGAACCTATAAAAGCAGAAGATGATGGATGGATGGATGTTGCTCTGTATTTACTATTTATTTAATAGAGTTAATAGATCTTTAATGGGGTTTCCTAATTTTTTCATTATGGCTGCGGATAAGGGCGGCACGGTGGCTTAGTGGTTAGCACGTTCGCCTCTCGGTGCTAGGGATTCCCGGTTCGAATCCCAATCTGTGGGAAAGTGCTGAAGCTTCGATTACTACTATTCATTTTACCACATGCTGCATAATTATTGAACTAATTAGACAGAATCTATTTCACCCTACCTCCATAACCACACACGTATTGAAGTTTTCGTTTTAATATGGCTATATAACTTTCCATTATGGCGGCACGGTGGCTTAGTGGTTAGCACGTTCGCCTCTCGGTGCTAGGGATTCCCGCTTCGTATCCCAATCTGGGTGGAGTTTCCATGTTCTCCCCGTGTCCGCGTGGGTTTCCTCCGGGTTCTCCGGTTTCCTCCCACAGTCCAAAAACATGGATCAAGTCAATTGAGTTCTCTAAATTGCCCCATATAGAGTGTGTATGTGTGAGTGAGTGTGTGCCCAGCGTTGGATTGGCGCCCTGTCCTGGGTCTATCTGCCCAGCGCCCGAGACGTTCTCCCCTGGATGGGCATGGGGAACCCCACCACGACCCTAATAGAGGGTAAAGCGGGAGATAATGAATGAATGAATCTCCGGTTTCCTCCCACAGTCCAAAAACATGGATCAAGTCAATTGAGTTCTCCAAATTGCCCCATATAGAGTGTGTATGTGTGAGTGAGTGTGTGCCCAGCGATGGATTGGCGCCCTGTCCTGGGTCTATCTGCCCAGCGCCCGAGACGTTCTCCCCTGGATGGGCATTGGGAACCCCACCACGACCCTAATAGAGGATAAAGCGGGAGATAATGAATGAATAAATGGCTGTGGATAAAGCTTTGGGTAAGTTAACTAGTGGATGTTAGAAGCTGAATAGGATGATGTTGTTCACACCGTTCAGCCCCTCCCAGTGAGAGAGAGAGAGAGAGAGAGAGAGAGAGAGGTTGTGTCTGTACCACAGTGCTACGACACTACAGCCCGCATCAGTCGGGACGCGAACCCGTTCTGTAAACACTGAATCCCGGGACGGGACACGTCCCAAGAACGCAGGAAAAAGGCAGTGAGATGAAGAAGACGCAAGCTTCTGCAAAGGTGTTGCCGACATTTGATGCACTTGGAAGGAATCCAATGACTTTGAGATGAGAGGAGACGGCTGCTATGGATGCGATCACTTGGGTTCCCTCTCTCGTTGCTTTAGAACGCGAGCTCCTGCACGGATTCCCGACGGATCTGCATTTTCCAACGTGGCAAAGCTGCCTGTTCACCAGAACCGATCCTCGACCAGGGCTTTCTGTTTTCTCTGCAGAGGTAACTGCATGATGGGAGTTTGATCTCTTCGGCCATGCTTCAAGCATCCCCATCATCCGATCTGTTTCCTACCTGAAGAGGATGGCAGGAAACACTCGCCTATATTTAGCTGCTGAAACGTCCAAGTGCATGCTGACCTTAGATGAATGACTTATTTATTGCAAAGAAATTCTGTGTTGTTTAAATATTTCAAACTGAAATTCTTTTTAGTGAAGTCAGTATTTAGTAGTTCGTACACCTCCTTTTCTAAGGGGCATACTGGAAATACTCTAATACTCGAAGACTTTTAATTGAGTGTATTGACTATCAGATAAACTATCAATTATGTGGTGGATTTGATTTCAAGGCAAACGAACCCCCTAAATTAACATGTGCGTATTGTTTTGTTGGGATGACCTTAGAGCTTTGAAAACTTTTTTGGTGATTTAAGTTCCCAATTGGTTAATGGCCCTTCATCGTGCTTCAATGTTGAGCCTTCGTTTTCATCCCGCAGCTTTCTAGGTTGTATACAATGTCTTTGGAATAACCTCCCTACTTTGCTTTGGGACAGGTGTGTAGGTAAACATTTAAAACAGTTGTAGCAGTGTTGGAAGTGGGTTCTAGCATTGGTTGCATGTGACTCTGAGTATTTGGGCTCAGTCATGGGAGCAAAGCAAGCAAAGAGCCCAGAGGAGCTGGGTCCGAGTCCTCAAAACATGCGCTGCAGGAGGACACCAACGCGGGAGCGCAGCAATGAGATGCGTGCCTCGTTGGTGCTACGTGCTGGGGAGAGACTGGGACGCACTGGTCCTCCTCCTCCGTACCAGCGCCGAATCGGCATGATCCAGGACATGATGCTGATGGCCAAGCAGGGCAAACACGACGAGGCCACGGAGATGCTTAAAACTTTACGACAGGTACAGAAGCTAGACAATGTCTTTGTGCTTCCTTCTTCATGCTGATCTGATAATTCAATAACACATTAATGTTTAGTTCAGGTTTATTTTTAGATTTCAGTTCATCATGGTTTTATATCATAATAGTATTTATTTTATAGAGTGATTTATATGAAGTACTATCCAAACACTCCTTTAAAAACTTTTCATGCTCTTAAAACATAAAAAGATCCACAAAAAATAGGTGAAAGCAGCAAATATTCCATTTATATTTTTGATAATGCTTTCCTGTTCAGTGTATTGTGTGTATTGGGTTTAATTCAAACCCTTTTCTGGTTTTGTTTGGTGGGCGGAGAGGTGGATTTAATATGTGCATGTATATAATCAACCTCTTTTCAAAATGTAATGCAGTAATTGTAGATTTTGATGCATACACCTTAATTTAACAAGCAGAGCCTGCAACACAAATTCACAAATGCAGCTATTTTTGTCTTCTAGAGTGGCGTAAAATCCAAAATACCTGAGCTGAGGACATTTAGCTATAATTTTCATTAGGATTTATTTTTACCTGTCCACGTGTTGACATGAGGACCATGTTTTCTAAACATTCCAGTTTGCATTCTCTTTAGAGGACTGTGTGAAGAAAAGGTCAAAACATAAAACCTGGAGTTCTCCAAGAACTATGTATTTACAGTCTTGTAAACTGCTTGTAAGCTACATTTCTATAGCCTTTTAGTCAGATTGAACCAGTATGATCATTTTTTGTTTACTTAATTCATCAACAAAGCATTTCCATTCCCAAACCTTCATTAAATGGATAGTTATCATATTAGTATCATGAGTAAAATCTAATACCATTGTGAGGGGAAAATCCCAGTTATTTAAAAACTCAAACCAACTAATTTGGCACCAACAATCATGCAACAGTCTAACTCATAATATTACAATCATAATAGATGCCTTTCATAAAGATGGTTGAGGTGAACCATACCTGAAGCATGATTGAATTATAAGCATTGCTTCTTAAATGGAATGCATATACAGACACCTCTTAAAGTAATTGTGAGATTGTATGATATCATTTACAGAATAACATAATTATTTATCCATAGTTATATTCTGTAGTAATGACTGATGTCCATCCATCCATTATCTTCTGCTTTATCCTCTATTAGGGTCGTGGGGGGATTCCCCACGCCCATCCAGTGGAGAAAGTTTTGGGGCGCTGGGCAGACACACCCAGGACAGGGCACCAATCTATTGCTGGGCACACTCTATATGGGTAAATTTGGAGAATTCAATTGACCTTGATCCTTGTTTTTTTGGACTGTGGGAGGAACCCGGAGAAAACCCACGCAGACACGGGGAGAACATGGAAACTCCACCCAGATTGGGATTCGAACCGGGAATCCCTAGCACTGAGAGGCAAACATGCTAACCACTAAGCCGCCCATGACTGATGTAACTATTAATAATATGGTTCACTAATGAGGTGTTAGAAGGCTAAAACCAGAAACCACAAAGAGTCTGTAACAACATAGAATAGATCTTTACAGATAAACAGTTGTGTTTTCACATCAATAACTGAATGAGAAACTATAACCCCACTGCCACAGTCCTCTTTTTTTCATCTTGTATCAGATGCTATTCAGTTCATGTTGGTCATTTAGGAGTGAGTGGTTTTCTGATGTTTACAAATAGAGACATAATGCCACATTCACAAAAAAAAACTCTATTTCCTGTGAACAAAATTGCATTGAAAAATGGGCTTTCTTTTGAACTGGGGGTCATTTCACCATTTTATTTTTCTGGCTTAATATAGGATCAATTTTAAATACTTTTGTCTATATGTAGTCTACAAATGATTGGAAAATATGGTCTAGATTAAAAAAAGAACTCTAAACTTTTTCTTATAACCTGTTTTAAAGAGAGCCTAGGATAAGAAAATATCAGCTGCCAAAAACCCAGCTGGTGAACACTTTCCTAGTCTGTAGTGACCTTGAAACATTATCTAATAATATCTCATTGTAGTGCCTATCCATCTCAATTTAAAGATTTAAGGCAGCGTAAGAAAATGTGACTGTGTCTCCTGATATATACTAAAAATCACTGCTGAGATTCCACATCGACATCACATTTAGACTAAAGTGACAAAGGTGCTGGCATAAAATTTAAGTCGATTTAAAAAAAAACAGTGCTCTGAAGCTCATTAAAATCCGGGAATCGATTTTTTTTTTATGAGTCAGTCCACATTTCAGTCATTGGAATTAAGATGTCCCTGGCTGTCAATTTAACAGAAGTAAACAAATCTTTAATATGTAAGAGGATACTTATTTCAACCATCTTTTTAAAGCATAAGAGTAGATCAGCTTGATTTATGATTTTCAGAAAAGGTGACGATCTACTGCAATAATACTCCGGTAGGAAGTTGTGTAATGTAATTTAATTCCCGAGTTCATTCAGCCTTAATCATGAATTTGTAATGTTAACATTTCAACTATTATTAAAATTTTGTTGAGTACCTCAGAATCGGCTGAGATTCTGCCACTTGTATCACTGCTTGCCAAACAGTGATGTGGTTCCGCCCTGTCTGGAGTAATGGGAGCATGCATAGATCATTCCTATCACCAATGTTAAGACAGATGCCCAGAGGCTGGACCGCCCTGTGCTGCTAATACAATTAGACTGGCTGTGCAATTTATTACTCAGTTGTATGGCTGCTCTGCTGTTGTTTGTCATGCAGTCCATGACACTGAGTTCACCTGACGAATGAGAAACAGAATCCATGCAGGAAGGCTTATGTTTGCAGATTTAGGCAACAGTAAAAGGTAATTACTTAAATTTCCACATACATAGTATAGACTCAGAATATAGACAGCTGCAAAATGTAGACCCTAAATAATAAAGATTCTGAAGAATGCAGAGATGATGTGAGATGTGATGCATTATTTAAAATAAGTTTAATCGAGCAAATACTGTGAAGATTTGTGTTATTCCTAAAGCTATATCACGCTTGTTTCACGCTCAAATATTGGTTTTATTCTTGTTTCACATTGGCCATATGATGTCATCGACACTCTCACTCACGTGCTGTAAATTCTGTCTGTCAGCTATTCTATTCACACGGGAGCTCGATCCGAAAGCCGACAGACTTGATACTCGCTGGCTGCGTAATGTTCTGCTAAAGCAAATGTGGATGTTTGCATGTACATAAACATCTGTACCGACCAATGACCTGAAAAAATCAGGCTTGTAATGTATGCGCGAATGGGGGGGTAATTTAAATTTTTGACTTGCTACAAATAATTTATATGCTTGATACATGCATATGCAATCAGCAGCTGAATACACGAACAGATGAGAACAGCAGGAGGGGGAAATGACTCTTTTTAACCCCTTTGGTTCATTTTAAAAAGAAGCCATTCTCCTTTGTTTCCTTGCACGTCTATTTAAGTGATTGGTTTGGGGGTTTTTTTGTATTATATATTATATCAGCCAGTTCTGATGCAGTGACACATTAACATGTTCCGCAGCTGATATCCATTAGCTGAGTGACTCAGACTTGGTCAGTGTTTACAACATGACAGAAAAATGTTTGCTGTATTTTAATGGACATTTAGTTTTCAGGAGACACACTGCAGTGTGTCATTTTCACTTCCATTTACTCTGAATAATTCAACATAATTAACAGCACACACTGACTCTCACATTTGTGATTCTATTTTCCTAAAGATTTTATATGGTATTGCAGACCTGTTACTCTCATCTCATTATCTTCTGCTTAGTCCTATACAAGACAATAAGGTCGCAGACACTGGGCAGTTACAGCAAGCACATGGTGCCAATTCATCGCTGGGCACACACTTTTGCACTTGATGGGGCAATTTAAAGTGGGCATTTTCCCATGTTTTTGGACTGTGGGTTTGGATAATGTATGTGGGAGAAAACCAGAGAACCCATAGAAAACCCACACAGGCATTGGAAGGACATGGACACTCCACCCAGATTAGGATTTGCTGAGATCACCAGCGAACAGTTACCAATAAGTCACCGTGCTGCGCGACCTGTTAATGTATCAAGTTATTAAAATGGATATATAATTATATTGTTATAATTTTATACAGATGTTATATTTCACAGGGCAGCACGGTGGCTTAGTGGTTAGCATGTTCGCCTATCAGCGCTGGGGATTCCAGGTTTGAATCCCAGTCTGGGTGGAGTTTCCATGTTCTCTCCGTGTCCGTGTTCTCCGGTTCACCCCCACAGTCCAAAAACATTGATTTAGGCTAAACTGAATGCTCGAAATTGCCCCATGTAGTGTGTGTAAGTGTGCCCAACAATGGATTGGCGCCCTGTCCTGGGTGTCCCTGTCCAGCGCCCAAGAAGTTCTCCCCTGGATGGGCATATGGACCCCCCCAACCCTAGATGAATGAATGTTATATTTCACATTCTGTTACTGAATTGAAGCAAATGAAAAAGGACATTTGAACATGTGCTATACAGATTAACAGGTGGTTTTCTTCTTTCCTCTGTAGGATCTGGGAATGGAGTCAACATCTCTGGATGATGTTCTGTATCGTTATGCCAGTTTCCGGAATCTGGTGGACCCCATTACACATGACCTCATCATCAGTTTGGCCAGATATGTTCACTGTCCCAAAACGGTAAAGTAACTTAATGCAATTCAGTGAACCATTTACATATTTAATGTGTCTATAACTACACAAAAAATATTTTTTGCAGAAAGATGAGATCGTTTGTGAACTAGATGGCAGTATTTGTCTGTTAGAGAAACCAAAATTCTGTTACTCAGCGATAAACGTTCACTTTGAAAACTGCACTAGATTATGTTGCGGAAGACCAGATTAATAACAATTTTGTTTAAATTGATGCATTTATAAATATTTTATTATTGTCTGTTTGTAACAGTTTTATCAAAGTAATAAGGCACTCGAGGTTGTGTATTATTGTGAATAAATCACAGAAAACATGTATTGTTTTCTGTGATTTAAACAGTACATCAGGTCTAACAACACCTCTTTCCAGTGATTTATTCACAACAATGCACAACCTCCTATACCTTATTTTTTTAATAAGCTTCTGCAACACGTTTATATGTAATCTACTGTATTTTTTATATCTAAAATACATGAGAAAATTATTAATGTAATACTTATTACAAGAAGAATTTTAATACGTTGATAAAACATATATTGACAAAGCTGTTCAGCATTTTTTTTTTTTTTCAACAGTTTTTTTTTTTTGCTTAATCTGTTTATTTTTATTATAGAGCAGTTAACATGGATACACAACGTACATAATTATACACAAATAAATACACAAATACACACTGGTGTGCATATGAACGACACAGAAACTTGTTATTGTAAAAAAAAAATAATAATAATAACTGCTTCCAAACCAACCCCCCCAAATAGCTAACATTAACCCCCCATTACCTTTAAAATAAAACACTAAAACCCAATTAAACCCACCCATTAGACCAGTCAGGTTGCCAACTAAGAAAAAAGGGAAAGAGTATAAAGAAGAAACAAAGAAAAGAGAAAGGAAAAGATCAAAAATTAAAAAAAAAAAAAAAAAAAAAAAAGCAACGGAGTCAAGAGAGGACAGTCAAATGCTAAACAATTAAAAGAATTGAAATAGGTGATAAACCTGTGCCATCTTTTGCATATTATTTGGATTGGACTGTACATTATTTTATTAAATATAATGGAATATCACTTTTATATATGAGACAATTCAAGAGCAGAAACATATCTCGTGACCTTCATTCAGTGTTACTGGCAGTGATAAAGATCAGAAATATTGACAGCAATTGGAAAAGGGGATTAAGGAGTGTGCAGTGTGAGTGATGGCTTAAACTGAGACTGGTGCTGTGCTCAGTGATACTCAAGGAATCCTCTGCTGCTGTTGCACTTAATAAGGGTCAATTTAGCATGAAAAGTACATCTTAAACAACTAGTTCAGCTAATTGCCAAAGCTGGTTTAATGCACGAGTGCTGGAAACACAGCAGCTCCCAGCATGAAGAAGAACAACAATGCCATCGCAAAAATATCTTATCTCATCTCCCCCTGTTATCCATGGAAACAGGATGTATAAGACTGACACGGCTCTGACTGCATTCAAACATACGATGCAATAAGACCACAAGTAATTGGACATTAGGCGAACATGTTGGATCTGCCCTGAAATAATAACCCGGAGGCAATATGGCAAAATGTCAAGAGCTCTGTTTGAGGATCTTTATTAAAAACACATATAACAGTAATATATTTTAGATTTTCAATTGAAGTAAAAGGAAATTACAGATGCTGTTATAAAGGTCTGATGACCTTAAAAGATCATTATTTTTATCCACCATATTTGAGGATGACATAGCAGGGGTGATTATTAGTTATATGTTAAATTACGTTAGGTTATTTAGCAGACACTTTTATCCAAAGCAAACTACAAAAATCCCAATTTGGTTGGGATCAGGGCGGCACGGTGGCTTAGTGGTTAGCATGTTTGCCTCCCAGCACTAGGGATTCCCGGTTCGAATCCCCATCTGGGTGGAGTTTCCATGTTCTCCCCGTGTCCGCGTGGGTTTCCTCCGGGTTCTCCGGTTTCCTCCCACAATCCAAAAACATGGATCAAGTTAATTGAGTTCTCTAAATTGCCCCATATAGAGTGTGTTTGAGAGTGTGAGTGTGTACCCAGCGATTGATTGGCGCCCTGTCCTGGGTCTATCTGCCCAGCGCCCGAGACGTTCTCCCCTGGATGGGCATGGGGAGCCCCACCGCGACCCTAGTAGAGGATAAAGCGGGAGATAATGAATGAATGAATGAATGGTTGGGATCAGAACACGGGGTTGATGCCTTACTCAAGAACCCATATTGTAATTTCAGTGGATCTGGGATTTGAACCCCTAATCTTCAGATTGAGAGCCAAACACCCTATCCACTGAGCTACCACACACTTTATGACCAACCCTGTGTTCTGATCCAAAGAAACTGGGATACCTGTAAGTCACTTTGGATCAAAGCGTCTCCTAAATGACCAAATGTAATGTACATGCTTGTTAAAAGCAAAGGTTATGCTGGAGGATGATTGTCCTCATGCATGGCAATGGGACATGACTGCATAGAAAAGAAAAATTTTATCCACTTGTTTTCAATGAATAAATGTGGAAAACCAAACCTAGCTTCATTAAAAATTAAAGAACCAACATGCCTTCAATTAGGATCTGTGAAAAAATTAACATTAATAATGTGTTTACCTTTTAAAACCATGCATTGTATAATGACCACGTGCATCCTCAATTTTTGGACTCCATGGGGACCCCTCCATGTTGTATGTGGGGCAGGGTTTAGCAGGTTGCCCCACCAAATATAAAGGTTCACACAGGTTTTCCCAGCATGCCTTGCGGGCAGGAAATATAAGAGGGAGTGCGGGCTGTGTTAAGGATTAGAATGTTGGTGTTTTGAATACAAGTGTTTGCAATAAAAGTGATTATCTGCTGAAATGGTTACCTTCCTCGCCATCGCCATAATATTATACTATTAAATAGTAAAGATCTAATGGACTCATCTCTGTGTGTTGTTCAATTTTCAAAAGCATTGTTTGGATGTGAGTTAATAGTGCTAGCAAGTGTTTTGCTTGTTATATATTATTTAAATTATATTTAGTTAAGCCTTAGCTGCTCGCCGATGCAAAAGCATGTCTTTAATTAACAGAAAGTGTGGTAAATATTCCATTCATTATCTTCCGCTTTATCCTCTATTAGGGTCGCAGGGGGGTTCCCCATGCCCATCCAGAGGAGAACGTTGGGCGCCAATCTATCACTGGGCACACACACTGACACACTCTATATGGGGCAATTTGGAGAATTCAGTTGACCTTGATCCATGTTTTTGGACTGTGGGACCCCGGAGGAAACCCACGCGGACACGGGGAGAACATGGAAACTCCACCCAGATTGGGATTCAAACTGGGAATCCCTTGTGCTGAGAGGAGAACATGCAAACCACTAAGCCACCGTGCCGCCTAATATAATATTATACATTTGAATTACTTTGATGTTTCCTTGTCTCTGTATTATTCATTCATTCATTCATTATCTCCCGCTTTATCCTCTATTAGGGTCGCGGTGGGGTTCCCCATGCCCATCCAGGGGAGAACATCTCGGGCGCGGGGCAGATAGACCCAGGACAGGGCGCCAATCCATCGCTGGGCACACACTCACTCACACAGACACACTTTATATGGGGCAATTTTGAGAATTCAATTGACTTGATCCATGTTTTTGGACTGTGGGAGGAAACCGAAGAACCCGGAGGAAACCCACGCAGACACAGGGAGAACATGGAAACTCCACCCAGATTGGGATTCGAACCGGGAATCCCTAGCGCTGAGAGGCAAACGTGCTAACCACTAAGCCACCGTGCCGCCCCGTCTCTGTATTATAGTTGGGCTAAAGATGCTAAACCATGTTTACACACTGTATCCTTCTTTGTTTAAACAGGAGGGTGATGCTCTAGGAGCTATGGAGAAGGTGTGCCGGCAGCTGACCTACCACCTCAGTCCGCACTCACAATGGCGACGACAGGGCCTGTTAAAGAGGAAACCACAGGCTTGGTAAGCACATGGGGTAATTCCTAGGCATTTAGCATCTTTAAGAACACATTTCTTATGAAAAGACTTAATTATAAAGCATAAAAATAAAAAATGTAGGGAAATCCAGGCATTGAAATCAGATCTGACTGATTGCTTGATTGATACTACTGTTCAGCTGATTCCTCCTAACTATCGACTTGTGTTGTCCGGTCATTTGTAAGTCATGTTGGATAAAAGCGCCTGTTAAATGACTAAATGTAAATAGATCTGATACACCGCGTAGCTCAGTGATGCATATGATTTTGATTTTCTTACAGGCCTTTTTCTTCATTCTCTGCTTTTAATTTATCTTTTTTCTAAAGGTCATGTCTCTTTCATCTGACTTCAGTAGCTTATTAAATTACCAGTTACAGCCACAGAGAAAATAATTACCTTTTCTGTAGTCAATCAAAAGAGTACACCAGCACAGAATTTAATTTATGCTTATTTATAAAGTGCTTTTTGCAATGTAGAAATGTCACGATACAGTTAATACAAGACATTAATAAATGGCAAAAAGAAATTCAGCAATTATATACAAAAATACAGAATATAAGTACACTAAAATATAATTAGTGCTTAGCACATCCGCCTCTCAGCACTAGGGATTCCCGGTTCGAATCCCCATCTGGGTGGAGTTTCCATGTTCTCCCCGTGTCCCCGTGGGTTTCCTCCGGGTTCTCCGGTTTCCTCCCACAGTCCAAAAACATGGATCAAGTCAATTGAGTTCTCCAAATTGCCCCATATATAGAGTGTGTATGTGTGAGTGAGTGTGTGCCCAGAGATGGATTGGCGCCCTGTCCTGGGTGTATCTGCCCAGCGCCCGAAACTTTCTCCCCTGGATGGGCATGGGCACGTTCTCCCCCCCCCCCCCCCGACCCTAATAGAGGATAAAGCAGAAGATAATGAATGAATGAATAAAATATAATTATGGATGTTTTAAGATAAAAGCAGCATTGTACTTGATGTTAAACGTTATAGTATGTTACATCTTCTTGCACATATTCCGTTATCACAATGTTAAATCTATGCCAGAGAGAAAAAAAAGCTGTTTTGAATCCAACAGATCAAACCATCTTATTTTTACAGTCATAGTTAATTTCACTTCTGCACTTGCAATGTTGTTTATCAGTTATTAAAAGTGAATCAGACACAGCAGTGGTGCTGGAAATTTATTTATTTATATATATATATATATATATATATATATATATATATATATATATGTATATGTGTGTGTGTGTGCTAATGTGTGTATATATATATATATATATATATATATATATATATATATATATATATGTATGTTACTGCTAGATCATCAACAGGCTGCATTAGATGATGACTAACATAAACTGTGCGGAAACAAATAAATCAACAATGTATTTCTTTACATTATAAATGCCTTTCATTTTCAGGTCTAGATTTTTGAATTCCTAATTAGCATTTTTACAGCCGTCAGGGCTATGCTCCTTAATTAAATTTGTCAGCATGAAATAAGAGCAATGAAATAAATGATTTAGTGGATCTCCAAGCTCTGATTTGTCAGCAGTATAAAAGAATAAACAAATTAAAAACCAGGGCATTCAATGTTTTCTCAAGTGGGCTTTTGGGCCACCAATTTCAGTTTTGACAAGTATTTATTATTGAGTAGTCACAGCTCACATGTTTATATCCCACATCTGTTTTATAATTTGCCATCTTATTGCTTTGTCAATGTCAATGATAAATAGTCTGTGCTTATTAACATGAATCAGTTAAAAAGGTTAATTTGCCCTCATTGTTAAAATGTGTGTGCTGTATGTGTGCAGCTTGGTTTTTTACCAGGCTTTCCGTTCTCTCCAGCTGTTCTTGACAATCTAAGCATGAGTATTTGTTTGTGAGTGTGCATTAATGGCAGGGAAGCAATATGGCTTTCTGTTTATAGTCTATGCATGCTAAAGATGCAGGGGAAATCTGACCTTTGTTCCAATTTTATGTGCCAGTCATCTGCTCGGCACCCCTGGATTAAGGAATAGAATAGAATGGAATGATCCAAGCTCTACAAAGAAAGCTCTACAGCTGCAGTTGCTGCTATGAGCCATAGATGCATTAATTACATACCCAGGATGGAACCACTGTCTGATTTTAAATATTCAGAATATTGTCAAAAGTCAAATTACACAGACACTTGGTTTGTTATAATCTTCAGATAACACTCTGTTTACTGTTGGTTTTGTACAATTTCTCACCTTATCTCATTATCTTGACTGCTTAAACCTATACTAGGGACTATGAGGGGGTTATAAGGTTGTGAGGGGTTTTTCCATGGGGAGAATGTTTCGGTTACTGGGCGCCTTTTCTTTTGCTGGGTACACTCTTTCTCACACAGACACATGCACACTACTTGGGGTCAATTTGGATAGGGGCAATTTAGAGCAGCTAGTTCACATCGGGGAGGGCACGGTGGCTTAGTGGTTAGCACGTTCACCTCTCAGCGCTGGGGATTCCCGGTTCGAATCCCCATCTGGGTGGAGTTTCCATGTTCTCCCCGTGTCTGCGTGGGTTTCCTCCGGGTTCTCCGGTTTCCTCCCACAATCCAAAAACATGCATCAAGTCAATTGAATTCTCAAAATTGCCCCATATAGAGTGTGTCTGTGTGAGTGAGTGTGTGCCCAGCGATGGATTGGCACCCTGTCCTGGGTAAATCTGCCCAATGCCCGAGATGTTCTCCCCTTGATGGGCATGGGGAACCCCACCGCGACCCTAATAGAGGATAAAGCGGGAGTTAATGAATGAATGAATAGTTCACATCGAATCCATGTTTTTGGACTGTGGGAGAAAACCCGAACCCAAAGAAAAGCCATGCAGATATGGGGACAACATCGATCCCCAGGGCTGAGATGTGGAAATGCTAAACACTACGCCAACATACTGCCTGTTTCTGCCCCATTTTTAGATATTTTGGGGCATGTAAACGTTTATTTCACAAAAAAAATCTACAAAGAAGAGATTTCCAGGGTATTTTCTGTCCAGCTTCAATGTTTTATCCATTATTCATCCATCCATTATCTTCCACTTTATCCTATATTAGGGTCATGGGGGGGTTCCCCATGCCCATCCAGGGGAGAATGTTTCGTGCGCTGGGAAGATACACCCAGGACAGGGCGCCAATCTATCATTGGGCACACACTCACACAGACACGCACACAGACACACTCTATATGGGTCAATTCGGAGAACTCAATTGACTTGATCCATGTTTTTGGACTGTGGGAGGAAAGAACCAGAGAACCCGGAGGAAACCCACGCGGACACGGGGAGAACATGGAAACTCCACCCAGATTGGGATTCGAACCGGGAATCCCTAGTGCTGAGAGGCGAACATGCTAACAACTAAACAACCGTGCCGCCCTTTTAATGTATTATTTTAAATATAATAAGATTTAAAGTGATTTTTTTTATAGAATATTCATGTTACATATTTCTCGAACATTACACAATATTGAGGTGAACATGAGGGTATTGTAGCATTTATTTATTCATTATCTTCCAATTAATCATTTACTAGGGTCGTAGGGAGGTTCCCCATGCCCATCCAGGGGAGAACGTTTCGGGCTCTGGGCAGATACACCCAAGACAGGGTGCCAGTCTATCACCGAGACATCCGTCCTCCATATTTAACCCATCAGTGCTGTAAAACACACACATATACACACACTGAGTGATCTGAGCACATGTGTAACAGTTGGGCTGCCTTGTAAATGGCAACCGGAGAGCGATTAGGGTTAGGTGACTTGCCGAAAGTCGCTTTAGCCATGGTATTTGGTGGGACCGGTATTTGGTTTCTTAACCAAAATCCTACAACTGCCCATTTTTAGGGATTATATGCAAAAAAAAAATATGGTTTTACTTAGGCATGGCCAGCAAATTCAGAATTTGCATAACATTCAAGCCCATTGTTATGCTACTACACTCAAATATACCTATGGCCTCAAGTTAAGCCAGGTGGATTCAGAAGTAGTTTCAAAATCCATTGCTCCTAAACATAGTCCACTAAAGTATGAAGAAATGCAACCTGAAACTCTATTATGCAAGATGAAATTCACACTCATCATCAACTCACATCAGAAACAGCACTGCATTCTCTGTGCCAAAGCACAAAACGCAGTAATAACATTCTGCGGGATCACTGTGGGATCAGAAGGATCACGTTTGAGCTTGTTTTGTAGGAAAATGTACATTGTGCTTCTCAGATGACAGGGGTCATTCAGATCTTCATCAATGAAAGGCTTAAAACCAAACAACTGTCATTGTACAGAGATGCAACAGCATGTTTTACCTGCTAATATGTGAAGGTAATATTTAAACATACTATACATTGGGATTTTAGAGAGATGTATACTGCTATTAGAGTAATGTAATTTTTTTTAACCTGCAATGTCTATGTTTATATCAGTAAGAAAATGGCAGGTATCATTATTAATCTCCATTTAAATCATGACTTGCAGTCCAAGTCTGTTTCTGATTAGAAATATATTATGAAAAAAAGGAAATTAGACAATGGTT
Source organism: Corydoras sp. C115 (assembly GCA_019802505.1). Lineage (NCBI taxonomy): Eukaryota > Metazoa > Chordata > Actinopteri > Siluriformes > Callichthyidae > Corydoras > Corydoras sp. C115. Next base: position 3,006,895 of record JAFMOC010000058.1, on the reverse strand, counting down.
CACATTTATTTATTTATATAGCACTTTTTACAATAGTATATGGTCACAAAGCGGCTTTACTGTATTCCAAGCCTGAACCACCCTGAAGGTTGCAATCTGAAGGGTTCCCATGTACAGATTGTGCAGTGATCAGGTGTTTAGTTTCCAAAATGTAAAAAACTAGATCAGTGCAGTCCACAAGTCCAACAGAAATCCAGGTTCTGTCCAGTAATTGTCATTTGCGTGATGCTCTGGTAGTGTTATGGATGAAGCGCTAAGGATGCCTTAAAGAAAACAGAGAAGGAAAAGCAGTTAAGGCTATTTAATTCAGTAGAAGACAGAGTTTTTGACTACAGGCTACAAAAGAAAACTTGGCACGGTGGCTTAGTTGGTACTACGTTCACCTCTCAGTGCTGGGGATCCAGGTTCAAATCCCAATCTGGGTGGAGTTTCCATGTTCTCCCCGTGTCCTTGTGGGTTTCCTCCAGGAACTCTGGATTCCGCAGTCCAAATGGACATGGGGAACCCCCCCCCCCCCCCCCACGACCCTAGTAGAGTATTAATTGGAAGATAATGAATGAATGAATGACCCTGCCTCAACTTTTTTTCATGATTTGCAGAAAGTTGTCTTTTCATGGAAACGTACCTCATTCTACACAAGTTGCACCAACATGACTTTACAGACATACAGTGTAGATATTTGACAGACCTCCTTGCAGTTAAGACCCATCCATCCATTATCTTCCACATTATCCTATATATTAGGGTATTAGGTATATATTAGAGAACGTTTCGGGCGCTGGGCAGATACACCTAGGACAGGGTGCCAATCTATCACTGGGCACACACTCACTCACACCGACACACTCTATATGGGGCAATTTGGAGAATTCAATTGAATTGATCCATGTTTTTAGACTGTGGGAGCAAACCGGAGAACCCGGAGGAAACCCACGCGGACACGGGGAGAACATGGAAACTCCACCCAGATGGGGATTCAAACCAGGAATCCCTAGTGCTGAGAGGAGAACATGCTAACCACTAAGCCACCGTGCCGCCCCAGTTAAGACCCGTCTCCTAAAAATGTATCATCACTAAAAGAGGCATAAGACAAGGGCATCTTGCAGTTCCAGCTTTGTACACAGCAAAAAAATACTTAAAAAAACTTTTCAGTGTCACATTTGATTTTTCTCTTAATTAAATAAACAAAAAGCACGTTCTATTATTAAGAAGACTTTTTATACACATCCATTACTTATAACTCATTAATGCTAAAACTTTACATGTACAGTGAGTCCAAGAAGTATTTGATCCCTTGCTGATTTTCTTTGTTTGCCCACTAATAAAGACACTATCCTTCTGCACTTTTAATGGTAGATATATTCTAACATGGAGAGACAGAAAATCAAGACAAAAATCCAGAATATAATTTTAAAGAATATATTTTAATTAATTTGTATTTCAATGAGGAAAATAAGTATTTGATCCCTCTTGCCAAACACACTCAATACTTAGTGGCAAAGCCTTTGTTTGCAAGCACAGCGGTGAGACGTTTGTTGTAGTTAACCACAAGTTTAGCACACACACCAGGGGGAATTTTGGCCCACTCTTCTTTGCAGATCCTCTCTAAATCATGAAGGTTGGTGGGCTGTCGCTTGGCAACTCTGACCTTCAGCTCCCTCCATAGATTTTCGATCGGATTGAGGTCTGGCGACTGGCTGGGCCACTCCATGACCTTAATGAGTTTTTTCTTGGGGTCGTTATCATGTTGGAAGACCCAACCACGGCCCATTTTCAGATCCCTGGCAGAGGGGAGGAGGTTGTCCCTCAGGATTGTGCGGTACATGGCTCCATCCATCTTCCCAGTGATGCAGTGTAGTAGCCCTGTACCCTTGGCAGAGAAACACCCCCAAAACATTATGCTTCCACCTCCATGCTTGACGGTGGGCACAGTGTTCTTGGGGTCATAGGCAGCATTTTTCTTCCTCCACACATGGCGGGTGGAGTTGAGGCCAAAAAAGTTCAATTTTGGTCTCGTCTGACCACAAAACCTTCTCCCAATAACTTGGTTCATCTTTCAAATGATCATTGGCATACTTGAGGCGCCCCTTCACATGTGCTCTCTTTAGCAGGGGTACCTTTCGGGCACTGCAGGATGTGAATCCATTGTTGCGCAAAGTGTTGCCAATTGTTTCCTTGCAAACTGTGGTCCCAGCTGCCTTCAGGTCATTTGCTAACTCCTGCCGAGTGGTTGCAGGACGATTTCTGACCGTTCTCAGCATCATTGCCACCCCACGAGGCGAAATCTTCTTTGGAGCACCGGGCCGAGGTCTGTTGATTGTCATGTTATACTCTTTAAACTTTCTGATAATTGCACCAATAGTTGTTACTTTCACATCCAACACCTTACTAATCTTTTTGTAGCCCATTCCAGCTTTGTGAAGGTCAACAATTCTGACTCTGAGGTCCTGTGACAGCTCTTTGGTTTTACCCATGTTGGAGACTTGAAATCTGTGTGATCTGTCTGATTCTGTGGACAGGTGTTTTTCACACAAGTGATTAGTGAGAACAGGTGGCTTCAGGTCAGGTAACAAGTTGATTGGGAGTGTCTAACTGGTCTGTAAAAGCCAGAACTGCTAATGAATACTAAGGGATCAAATACTTATTTCACTCCATGAAATACAAATCAATTAATATATATTCCTTAGATTTATTTTCTGGATTTTCTTTTTAATATTCTGTCTCTCCATGTAAGAATACATCTACCATTAAAAGTATAGAATGATCATGTCTTTATTAGTAGGCCAACGAAGAAAATCAGCAAGGGATCAAATACTTCTTGGACTCACTGTATATAATTCTTACTTTTGGTAAAAAAAAAAACTACAGCTGATTCTAATATTATCACTTAATTTTGCCTTTTAAGGCCTATTTAATTAGCAAATGACATTAGCACGGGCTAATAATCCACTCTAATGTAAGCTTTAATGTAACATGACTTTAAGACACCCCCGTTTCCCATCTAGGTTATTATGCAGATATGGCCCATTTTCACTTCCATAATGGGAAAGTAAAAACATTAAGTATTAACATAAGATCAGCTATTTTTGGAAGTCAAGATTAAGATTTTTATTACACTCCCACCCCCAAAGGCAAAGAAGTCAGTTAATCTATACTATCGGCACATTCATAAAATAGGTTGTCATTAAGTGATGGATGGAGCGATTCTTTTACAGTGTTTAAGTTTTCAGTGTTACAGTGACAGATAAAAGGTATTTATCTTTAATTCCAAGTTTATTAAATTTTCATACTTCTGATACATTCAGGGTGGCACAGTGGCTTAGTGGTTAGCACATTCTCCTCTCAGCGCTGGGGGTTCGGATCCCAATCTGGGTGGAGTTTCCATGTTCTCCTCGTGTCTGTCGGTTTCCTCCCACAGTCCAAAAACATGGATCAAGGTCAATTAAATTATCCAAATAAACCCATATAGAGTGTGTCTGTGTGAGTGAGTGTGTGCCCAGCGATAGATTGGCGCCCTGTCCTGGGTGTATCTGCCCAGCGCAGATACACCCAAAATTTCAATCATTCATTCGTATATTGTGTGTAGTGTTTCCATGTTCTCCATTTGTCTGTGTGGGTTTCCAAAAACATGGATTCATAGTGAATTGGATGTCCTAAATTGCCCCTTATGCAAAATGCCTCTACATAGTGTATGTCTGTGAGGTGTGTGTGTCCAGCGATGGATTGGCACCCTGTATGGGGTCTATCTGCCAAGCGCTGAAACACTCCCCTCTAGATGGGCATACAGGAACCCCCTGCTACCCTATTAGAGAATTAAGCAGAAGAACAAGCGCCATTACATTTATTGAATTTCTCAGTGTATGCATTGCAGGCAGTATTGAGTCTTTTGACTGTCTGCTCTGTGTATACTGTATAATCGTTCATAATAAGCAGCATGTCGTTAGCAGCTTGGGAAATAACTGTGATGAACACATTCTGCACACAGAAGTTCTTTTTGGCTCTTTGATGAACATTTTAGGAGACAGTATTATGTTTTCCTCTTTCCTCTCCTGTCTCTTGTGTACACTTGTATCTACAGTATATGCAGTACGACGGTGGCTTTGCTTCATTAACCAAATTAAAATCCGGAGCATGTTTTGTCATGACAATAGATTTCGGGGTCTGTGTGTTGGGGAGATTAGTGCGTGGGATTGGTGAGAACATTGAGCTATAGAGGTTTGAAGGGGCACATCTGGTTGTTTGCTGCTGAAAAATGATCACATCATTTCTCAGGTATGTTTGCTCTCGTCTTCCCAGAACTCACTCTCCAATATTTTTCCTACTCCCACCCATTCTCTTATTTTGTAGTCCAACTCCAGTATTTTTATCTTAAAATGTCTTTTTTACTATTTTGTTTTTCTACTTGTTTGTTGTTCTTTGTTTGACAATAGCACTTCTGACAGAATATGCACATGTCGCTACATTAGTATTCATTCCTGGCCTCTAGTGTGTTGCTCTCGTCCTTTGTGTCATGCTGACTCTGACAGTTCTGCCAGTCCAATTCAAAACACAGACTGACTTCCTGTTTGACATTATGCTGTGCTGGATGTATTCAACAGATTGATGGATCTAAAACATTCATAATATATATATATATATATATATATATATATATATATATATATATATATATATATATATATATATATATATATATATATATATATATATATATATATGTGTGTGTGTATGTATGTATATGTGTATGTATGTATGTATGTATGTATATGTATATATTTTTTTATTTACATATTTTATATACATATATAAATATATAAAATACATACATATAAATATATTATATATATAAATAAAATACATATACATATATGTATATGTATTATATATATATATATATATATATATATATATATATATATATATATATATAATATTTATATGTGTGTATTTTTATTTATATATACTGTATATGTATGTGTGATATATTTATATGTTTATATATATATATATATATGTGTGTGTGTGTGTGTATATGTATATATATATATATATATATATATATATATATATATATATATATATATATATATATATATATATATATATATATATGTGTGTGTGTGTGTACAATCATATGCAATCCTAATTTTGTACATCCACACTGTTATAGATCCTAAAATAAACATAAAACATAATTTACTTTAAAAGTTATATGAATAAATAAAGAACTTATATACACATTTGAACTGCAAACATCCATTTTAATAATGTTGCTAGGCTTCACACTTGCATGCTGCCATGCTCTTAGTTTTAATTGAATTGCATAATTAAGTAGGGGAAGTAGTTTATTCAAGGCTGTTATCTATTACCTTCATACCTTAACAGATTGTTGGCAAGACGACTCACTCACCTTCTGTCTTAGATTGTGTCTACTCAGGCTTTCATGCTGTGAACCCACTGGGGAACACAGCTATAATCATCTGCCCATTTCTCAGAAAAAAGGTTTGGTCTGTCTGCCTTCCTTAAGTGACAAAGGTAGAAAAAAAAGAAATGTATACACATATAATATAGTGTGTATATATATATATATATGTATATATGTATATATATATATATATATATATATATATATATATATATATATATATATATATATATATATATATATATATATATATATATATATATATATATATATATTGAATTTGATTTGATCTCAGTCAAGAGTCTCTCCCAATTTGTGTGTAATCATGCTTCATTATATATACACCCCCCTTAAACTATTTTAAAACAATGAAGCCTTAAACAGTACAATAAGAGGCAAATTTAGAGAATTGAGTCAAGAACAGACACTCATACATGCATAAGGAGGTCTGGCATTGTCCTGCTATATTAACCTTGGCTGTTCTGAATAAAGAAATTATATTGATGCAAAGCTGACAGTTTCTAAATCTCTCTCTTGGTCTGGTACTTTTACACATATCTGAGGCCTGGACTGAAACATTCCCTTACCGTGACCGATATTGGATTTGCAGCCTACACATTACAATATATAAGGATTAGCAACCCATTCCAATCCAGGGGAGAATGTTTCGGGCGCTGGGCAGATACACCCAGGACAGGGCACCAATCTATCGCTGGGCACACACACACAATAACAGACTCTATATGGAGCAATTTTGAGCATTCAATTTACCTTGGAAACCCACGTGGACATGACACGGGGACATAGAACATAGAATCTCCACCCAGATTGGGATTTGAACCTGGAAACCCCAGCGCTGAGGAGCGAATGTGCTACCCTTCATAGGATAACTGCTGCATATAAATCATATTTAGACATGTTCCCTTGTTTCCTAAATTGGATTATATTTTTAATTACTTATCTGATGAGCCTGCACTTAGTGTTTAGCACGTTCACAGCTCAGCACTAGGGATTCCCGGTTTGAATCCCCATCTGGGTGGAGTTTCCATGTTCTCCCCGTGTCCGCGTGGGTTTCCTCCGGGTTCTCCGGTTTCCTCCCACAGTCCAAAAAAACATGGATCAAGTCAATTGAGTTCTCCAAATTGCCCCATAAAGAGTGTGTTTGTGTGAGTGAATGTGTGCCCAGTGTCCTGTCCTGGGTGTGCCCATTGGCGCCCTGTCCTGGGTGTATCTGACCAGAGCCCGAAACGTTCTCCCCTGGAAGGGCATGGGGAACCCCCTGCGACCCTAATAGAGGATAAAGCGGAAGATAATGGATGGATGAGCCTGCACATAAAAAATGAGAGACCCAGTGATTCACGCTGCACTTTTTTCACTGAATAGTGGGTTTTCTTCTGGATGATGAAATATTGCAAAAATATTATAAAAAAATAAAAAACACATAAAAAAATACAAGCCAGACTTTTAATAGAGTATCGTACACGGACTGCAGATAAACTATATCCCTTCTTAAGGGAGCTTTTTAAAATTTTAATTGTGCAATGTACATTAGGGTTGCATAACCCACTCAGGCCATGAGTCTAAATGTCTGATTTGTGAATTCTACTAGAAGTAACTTTCCACAAGCAAACATAATGAATACATTTAAATTTCATCCTGCATTTTCAATGACAGCAACCCTCTTAATTGCAGATTATGTTTGATTTAAATGCAGGATGATTATCTGATCTGCAAATACAACATATTAGAAAAAAATGTGTTCATTAAAGGAATTATAACTGCTGTATATGAACCAGTGCTGTGTTGTGCAGTTTAAATAATGAACAAGGTGAGACATATTTAAATCTGTGTATAAGAGGAATATACATAGATAGCGATGACCTTAAATTCACTGCTCTATATATTCATTCATTCATTATCTCCCGCTTCATCCTCTATTAGGGTCGCGGTGGGGTTCCCCATGCCCATCCAGGGGAGAACATCTCGGGCACTGGGCAGATACACCCAGGACAGGGCGCCAATCCATCGCTGGGCACACACTCACACACCCAAACACACTCTATATGGGGCAATTTAGAGAACTCAAATAACTTGATCCATGTTTTTGGACTGTGGGAGGAAACCGGAGAACCCGGAGGAAACCCACGCGGACACGGGGAGAACATGGAAACTCCACCCAGATGGGGATTTGAACCGGGAATCCCTAGCGCTGAGAGGCGAACGTGCTAACCACTAAGCCACCGTGCCGCCCCTGCTCTATATATATTTTTATTATATTGAAAGTTTCATTTGCAGAGCAGAATTCGGTTTATTTACATTGTGTAAATATCCATCCATTATCTTCCGCTTTATCCTATATATATTAGGGTCGCGGTGGGGTTCCCCATGCCCATCCAGAGGAGAAAGTCTCGGGCGCTGGGCAGATACACCCAGGACAGGGTACCAATCTATCGCTGGGCACACACTTACTCACAGACACACTCTATATGGGGCAATTTGGAGAACTCTATTGACTTGATCCATGTTTTTGGACTGTGGGAGGAAACCGGAGAACCCGGAGGAAACCCACGTGGACACGGGGAGAACATGGAAACCCCACCCAGATTGGGATTCGAACCGGGAATCCCTAGCACTGAGAGGTGAACATACTAGCCACTGTGCCGCCAACATTGTGTAAATAAATTACAGTTACCTCCAAGGTCACGGTCTATGACTTTCAGTGTAATTCTTTCGTGCTCTCAGTCAGGCTGAGTGTTGGTTGCTCAGTTGCAGGCAGTTATTCATTTAAAAAAGAATACATTAAGAGGCACAGACATTATTGCATCCAGGCTGAATTTGAATTCATTTTGTTAATATTTGTTATTTATCAGCCAGACCAGATGTTATTTTGTATAAAGGGTCAGAAAACAGAAGTCTCAACAGCTGCAGTCAAATGAACACTACACAGTGTCAGCTTAACACAAAAGGACAAAGCATGAAAAATGAAAGCCTTATATTCCATCCAGTATCTTCCGCTTTATCCTCTATTAGGGTCGCGGTGGTGGGGGACAGGGCACCAATCCATCGCTGGGTACACACTCACTCACACAGACACACTCTATATGGGGCAATTTGGAATTCAATTTACCATGAAGGCGGCACGGTGGCTTAGTGGTTAGCACGTTCGCCTCTCAGCGCTAGGGATTCCCGGTTCGAATCCCCATCTGGGTGGAGTTTCCATGTTCTCCCCGTGTCCGCGTGGGTTTCCTCCGGGTTCTCCGGTTTCCTCCCACAGTCCAAAAACATAGATCAAGTCAATTGAATTCTCCAAATTGCCCCATATAGAGTGTGTGTGTGTGCCCAGCGATGGATTGGCACCCTGTCCTGGGTCTATCTGCCCAGCGCCCGAAACGTTCTCCCCTGGATGGGCATGGGGAACCCCACCGCGACCCTAATAGAGGATAAAGCGGGAGATAATGAATGAATGAATTTACCTTGATCCATGTTTTTGGACTGTGGGAGGAAACCGGAGAACTCGGAGGAAACCCACGCGGACACGGGGAGAACATGGAAACTCCACCCAGATGGGGATTCGAACCGGGAATCCCTAGTGCTGAGAGGAGAACATGCTAACCACTAAGCCACTGTGCTGCAGCCTTATTTTCATTCATTCATTATATTCCGCTTTATCCTCTATTAGGGTCGCGGTGGGGTTCCCCATGCCTATCCAGGGGAGAACGTTTCGGGCGCTGGGCAGATGCACCCAGGACAGGGCGCCAATCCATCGCAGGGTACACACTCACTCACACGGACACACTCAATATGGGGCAATTTGGAATTCAATTGACCTTAATCCATGTTTTTGAACTGTGGGAGGAAACCGGAGAACCCGGAGGAAACCCACGCGGACATGGGGAGGGCATGGAAACTCCACCCATATTGGGATTCGAATCAGGAATCCCTAGCAATGAGAGGCGAACGTGCTAACCACTAAGCCACCGTGCTGCAGCCTTATTTTCAATGACAAAATATTAACCTGAGGTTTTTGCTTTCAGCAGCTGGTTACAGTACGGCCTAGTTTGACTACATTTGCAAGTTTGTATCTTTCATGAAAATAAGAAAAGCAAGGTAGCAACAAGTTGTCAAGTCAGCCAGCTGTTCTGTATCTCCAACATTCACCTGCTCCTCCCTTTGTACTTTGTTTTGAGAATGTCTTTCCAGGTCAGTCACACCAAATACTTAACACTGACATCTATCTGAATAAAACAATCTGATATATATAATTAAAACACTTTAACAGTCTGTTTTTCTTTTAAAAGCACAGCTTTAATGTTTTTTTTTAGATTCAAGAGTTTGTCATCTGGGTTTCCTCTGGGTTCTCCGGTTTCCTGCCACAGTCCAAAAACATGGATCAAGGTCAATTGAATTCTCCAAATTGCCCCATATAGAGTGTGTCTGTGTGAGTGAGTGTGTGCCCAGGGATAGATTGGCACCCTGTCCTTGGTGTATTTGCCCATTGCCCGAAACGTTCTCCCCTGGATGGGCATGGGGAACCCCGCTCACCCTAGTGATTAAGCTTAAGATAATGAATGAATGAGATAATTATAAACATACAATGAATATGTATGACACACATGTATCAATCTATAAAGAGTCATATGTATGTATGTATGTATGTATGTATGTAATCAGTCAACAAAGATGAAATGTACACATTTGTTGTGTATAATATGGATCTGTGCAAAATCAGGTAGCGAATATACTATGTGTTTGTATATGAATAGACTATAGTTCATAAAGTTCTGTGTGCTGGAGGTTTGAAGGAGGACATTCAGGTGTGAGGTGTTAAAGAACCTGATGACATGGCAGTAGAAACTGTTCTGAAGTCTGGAACTTCATTCCACACGCTACTCTTTATTAAACATCCTTTAATTGCCCTCCTCCTCATAAGTGTTGTTAGTTTGAACTAAATGCAATCTATATTGTGATGAACTAAATGCATTTCGGTTTGTTTGAACAAATTTGTACAGTGGATTTAATCTTGTGAGATTTTATTATTTTGATTCCCTTTCTTGTGTGACCTCTCCAAAGAGATGTTTGTAGCCATCCAGCCATTATCTTCTGCTTTATCCTCTACTAGGGTTGCAGGGGGTTCCCCATGCCCATCCAGGAGAGAACGTTTCGGGCGCTGGGTAGATACACCCAGGACAGGACGCCAATCTATCACTGGGCACACAAACACACTTTATTTGGGGCAATTTGGAGAACTCAATTGACTTGATCCATGTTTTTGGACTGTGGAAGGAAACCAGAAAACCCGGAGGAAACCCATGTGGACACGGGGAGAACATGGAAACTCCACCCAGATGGGGATTCGGACCAGGCCACCGTGCCGCCATGTTTGTAGCCAATAGTTAAAAAAATCCCTTGCAGTATGTTTCTCTCAGAGATCCATAATGGATGCCTCATCCAAAGAACAGTTCGCTTCACCACCTCAAGTCATTAACTAGGGTTAGGGAATATTTCAAGGTGTTCAGATTACAAGAAATTTAATTTTCTTCATGGCTAGCAAAATGCAACGCTTTTAATCTTTTACACTGACTTCTTTCCTCAGTCTGAAGGCTGTTCTATGCAGCCCACCGGGCAGCGGGACATTAGATCTTTCTGGCATCCCCCTCGGCGTGAAGGACATGGAGCGACTGTGCTCACATTTGCAGAGGTATGCATCTCGCATCTGCAGCCTAGAGTTGGGATTTACCGAGCTCACTGATGAGGCCTTCTTGCTGCTCCTGCCCACACTGGCCTCGATGCCACGTCTTGAGACCCTGGCGCTCAATGGCAACAGGTTGACACGGGCTGTGCTGAAGGAGCTCACTGACACGCTGAAGGACCCAGAGAGTTTTCCCAGTGTAACATGGATAGATCTTGGAAACAATGTCGACATCTTTTCATTGCCGCAGTCATTCCTAGTGAGCCTGCGCAAGCGCTGCCCAAAGCAGGGCAACCTTCCCACTATTCTGGAGTTTGGGGAGAGTCAGGCAAGTGAACCAGAAAACCGTCCAGATGGGGATGACACAGATAACACCGATGACACCAACAAGACCCTGAGCCTTGGAGATCTGCGGTCTGAAGTGGACTGTGAGATGGACGGCGAGTTGGAAATCGAAGAAATGATGGAGGAGCTCCTCGAGTTTGACAGGGAGGTACGAGGCAAAGACGACGAGGACAGCATGTGGACCTTGGAGGAGCTGAGAGCTTCGGGTAGACCATCCGAAAGACAGGGTAATGTAAAAAGAGCTATTAAGGCAGAAGTGGAGGATGATTCACACAGCCGGAGTTCACAGTTCTCATGTTCGAGTCAGTCTCAAGATTCTTCCGCTGCCTTCGGACCGATCAGAAAAGATTCGGGGGTGACCCAGATGCCTTGTTCTTCGGACAATGTGACCTGAGCAGAACATTAAAGCTTTGACATCCATCTTCTCCCGAAGGATATGACAAAAATATGGGACCATGATACACTCCGTCGTGCGGCATGAGTTTTTGTCAGGTGAGATTAAAGGTGAAAACAAATATGAAGAAAATGACAATTTTCAAATTTAAGGGCACTGTGGTATTTAATATCACATTTAACACGTAAGCCACTTATGAGGTATGACAATGATATTATATAATATATATATATATACGACTTCTTCTTTGCATTTTAAATAGTTGTCTTTCAGGTAATGTCCTTCACAGTCTTAACAATGGACCTTTACCTATGTGCCTGTTGAATCCTTATTAAAAAAAAAAAAGAAAAGTGTGCAAAGATTTGTGCATTTGACACCTTTAGACCCACAGTGCATGTTTCTATTGCACAAAGTGGTCAATATAAGACACAGTCTATTAACATATCTATGCACCTTCAAGCAGAATCAAATCAATTCAGCATTATTAAAATATCCATGTTGCCAATATCAGAAGTACCTTTAATCCTGAAAAAAAAAAAAAAGTAAATTAACCAAATATTATATTTTGGATTCCCTTTGTAGATCCAAATAGAGATTTTTCAAATGGCACCAAAGAAAGGTGGATGGAATGAAAATTATGATTGTTGCAATGTATTTAATGGAGTCACAGATTTGCCCTTTATTTTCTATGGACGTTGACTTTAGAACTGTATAACTGCAGCTTATTGGTTATATTTTATTATAAACATCCACTTCCTGTATTCTAAAATATTTAAGTGTTTGGAATATGTATTTAACATTTTGTGAAATGCAGTCATATAAGATGCTGGCTATACATGTAGACCTTGTATGTATTCACTAGCATTTACTTTACCAGCTTTTGCCTGAAGACACCTATTGATCACATGCACTCACTGAGCACTTCATTAGAAATTAATCAGAAACACTTCACAAATATTAAGTGAAGACCCCTTTTTGTGGTCCAACCAGCCATTGTCCACTAACGTCTTAGCGGCATTACTGTCCACAGATTTATTCACTGCTACTCACTGAATAAGTACGCAGCAGTGAAAACTGAAACTCTGGGAGTGGTAGCTCAGTGGTCAGGGTGTTGGGCTATCAATCTGAAGGTTGGGGGTTCAAATCCCAGGTCCACTGAAATTACCAATGTGGGTCCTTGAGCAAGACCCTTAACCCTCATTGTTCCACGGATGTTGTGATTAACCCTGTGCTCACCTTGTAAGTCACTTTGGATTAAAGCATCTGCTCAATGACCAAATGTAATGCAAATGTATTAATAACTACATTGCTTAGTTTTAAGTAAACTCTACAAACTGTCATGTGTGTTAATCCCAGAAGATCGTCAGTTATAAAAAATGGTCACCTGGCAATCATGTCCTGGGCAAAATCACAGAAATCCAATTTTTCTTCCCCATTCTAAAAGCTGATGCAAACTCATCTGATGCTGCTGGCCTGTACCTGCATGGTTTAATGCACTGCTTGAATTTGTAGATGTAGCGTACAGATATTCCAAATAAAGTGCTCGTGAGTGTGTATGCTATATTAGTAAACTATTTTGGGCACTTTTACAATATCTGAATTCTGGTAGGGATCTTTTTCATAAAGTTTCTAAAGTGGGTCCTTAATTAGTTAAATACTAAATGGTTGCCTACTATGCTTTATGTCAATACTATTATGTTTTTGGGCTTTTCAATTGTTCTGTCTACCTGAATTTCTGTAATAAATATTATATAATTTGTTGCAATATCTTCTTTTTCTGATGCTTCCACTAGAGAGAAAGAAATGAAGAGAGAAAGGTATCATAAACATGATAAACTGGGGTTGTTAGGGTTCACTGCACAATTAAATGTGGAGGACAAAAAAAAAAGATGATGGATGGATGGATGGAGATCATGGTCAGTGCATCAGGTCAACTGAAGCTTCAGTACGAGTTAGAACAGCTGCCTAAGCCAGACTGACTGAAAATGTCTAAAAATCTTCGTTAGCTACTTGGTACAGGCTTAAAGAACATGACCAGGTATTCCATTAGAACCAGCCATCTTTCATTCATTCATTATCTCCCGCTTTATCCTCTATTAGGGTCGCGGTGGGGTTCCCCATGCCCATCCAGGGGAGAACGTCTCGGGCGCTGGGCAGATACAAATCAAACATGGATCAAATCAATTGAGTTCTCCAAATTGCCCCATATAAAGTGTGTCTGTGTGAGTGAGTGTGTGCCCAGCGATAGACTGGCGCCCTGTCCTGGGTGTATCTGCCCAGCGTCCGAAACGTTCTCCCCTGGATGGGCATGGGGAAACCTCCCGCGACCCTAATATAGGATGAAGCGGAAGATAATGGAAAGACAGAACAAATATATTTTAAAACCATGTTAGCATTAGCATCTGGATAGACATAACCTGCAGCAGTTGTAATGCCAGTAAACCTGAGTCAACATTTAATAATCAGGAATTCCAGATTAGTATAGCAGTATGTTTCGAATCCCAATCTGGGTGGAGTTTCCATGTTCTCCCCGTGTCCGTGTGGGTTTCCTCCGGGTTCTCCGGATTTCTCCCAGAGTCCAAAAACATGGATCAAGGTCAATTGAATTCTCCAAATTGCCCCATATAGAGTATGTTTGTGTGAGTGAGTGTGCCCAGTGATGGATTGGTGCCCTGTCCTGGGTGTATCTGCCCAGAACCTGAAACATTTTCCCCTGGATGGGCATGGGGAACCCCACCGCGACCCAAATAGAGGATAAAGCGTAATATAAAGCAGTATGAGTCCATTACCAACATAGTCTATGCCAGGGGTTCTTAAGTGGTCTCTGCCTGAGACCCATATTTTCTCATGGTCATTAAATAGCAACCCACTTTTATAGAATATAAACCAAATTTATTTTTAAAGAAACTGAAAAATGTGACCCTTACACATCACTTTCCCAAAGCTAATTCTGGTTAGTCAGCTTAAACTAGACTACCTTCAATTCTATTTAATGGATGGGTGGATTGTAAATTTAATAATTCATTCATTCATTCATTCATTATTTTCCGCTTTATCCTCTATTAGGGTCGTGGTGTGGTTCCCCATGCCCATCCAGGGGAGAACGTTTCGGGCGCTGGGCAGATACACCAAGGACAGGACGCCAATCTATCGCTGGGCACACACTCACTCACACAGACACGCACGCATACACACTCTATATGGGGCAATTGTGGAGAACTCAATTGACTTGATCCATGTTTTTGGACTGTGGGAGGAAACCGGAGAACCCGGAGGAAACCCACGCAGACACGGGGAGAACATGGAAACTCCACCCAGATGGGGATTCGAACTGGGAATCTCTAGTGCTGAGAGGAGAACGTGCTAACCACTAAGCCACCGTGCCGCTCAACGTAATAATTAAAGATATTATTATATTAATATCTTATACAAATATGTAATCAGATCTTTTTGTTAAATTTTACGTGTCAGATTTTTAAAAAAATACATTATAAACCTTGTTTTCATACTAAACCATACATAAAGCACATTTCAAGCTTTGAGTTGGCAAAGAACCTTTTTATTTTTACAGGAAAAAGGATTAACGCCACACTGAAGCTTTAAAACTGAGTTGGCTGGACAAACTGGGCGTTCGTCCAGCAAGGGCCTTAATCAAACATCGGTGGAGAAACCAGTGGATGGCAGTTCACCAATGCCTGCCATTCAATTTGACAAATCTTCAGACATTCTGTATTAATAATGGGATTAACTGCTTAAAATAGTTTGTGCAGGGTATATAGACATTTCCAAAATGCAGTTGCAATTGCTGCCTAACTGGCCTTTACGACGTAAAAAGGCTTCAGTATGGCTTTTTCAGGCTTTTTCAGTTTTTTATGTTCTTTTGATGTGTGAGTTCCCAATGGACATTCAGGGGAATGGGTTTTGGGAACTGGGCAGATACAGCCAGGACAGGGTGCCAATCTAATGCTGGACCAATTCACCGCCTCACACGTACACACTATATGGGAGGGCAGGGTGGGGGGGTGATTTAGAGCAGCCAATTTACCTTGAATCCTGTCTTCAGTCCTGTCTTGTCTTCATTCTTTTATTATCCATCTATCCATTATCTTCCACTTTATCCTATATTAGGTTCGCGGGGGGGTTCCCCATGCCCATCCAGGGGAAACGTTTCTGGTGCTGGGCTGATACACCCAGGACAGGACGCCAATCTATCACTGGGCACACAACCACTCACTCACACAAACACACACACTTTATATGGGGCAATTTAGAGAACTCAATTGACTTGATCCATGTTTTTGGACTGTGGGAGGAAACCGGAGAACCCGGAGGAAACCCACGTGTACACGGGGAGAACATGGAAACTCCACCCAGATGGGGATTCAAACCGGGAATCCCTAGTGCTGAAAGGTGATCGTGCTAACCACTAAGCCACCGTGCCGCCCTCATTATCCATCCATCCATTATATTCCACTTTATCCTCTACTAGGGTTGCGGCAGATTCCCATGCCCATCCTGGGGAGAATGTTTTGGGCGATGGGCATCAAGTTATCAAGGTGTGTTCACATTACAGAGAAAATACAATTGATTTATCATCATTTTACGAACGTGAGTAAGACATTTTATGAAGTCGCTTATGATGGCGTTTGCTAGGTGTGGCATTCAGAATAAATCTGTGAGTTTCACAGCAGCCCTATCAATATGGCTATTTTTGGCATCAAGGTGATGCATATGAAGGCACTGGGCAGATACACTCAGGACAGGGTGCCAATCTCTCGCTGAGCACACACTCACAGAGACACACATACACAAACACACTCTATATGGGGCAATTTACAGAAATTGAGTTTGATCCATGCTTTTAGACTCTGGGAGGAAATCCGAGAACCCAGAGGAAACCCACGCGGACACGTGGAGAACATGAACCCGGATTCCACCCGGATTGGGATTCGAAGGACTCATGTTTTTCTCTTCTGTTATTTGCTCTCCATATGGATGCAATAAATGTTATGTTTATCCATCCATCCATTATCTTCCGCTTTATCCTCTATTAGGGTCGCGGTGGGGTTCCCCATGCCCATCCAGGGGAGAACGTCTCGGGTGCTGGGCAGATACACCCAGGACAGGGCGCCAACCTATCACTGGGCACACACTCACTCACTCACTCACACAAACACACTCTATATGGGGCAATTTGGAGAACTCAATTGACTTGATCCATGTTTTTGGACTGTGGGAGGAAACCGGAGAACCTGGAGAACCCGGAGGAAACCCACGCGGACATGGGGAGAATATGGAAACTCCACCCAGATGGGGATTCGAACCGGGACTCCCTAGCGCTGAGAGGAGTATAACATGCCGCCCATGTTATACTAATGTATTGTGTAATTCTGGTAATAAAATGAACTTTTTAATCCGGTTATCAAGGTGTGTTCACATTCATCCATTATCTCCCGCTTTATCCTCTATTAGGGTCGCGGTGGGGTTCCCCATGCCCATCCAGTGGAGAACGTCTCGGGCGCTGGGCAGATAGACCCAGGACAGGGTGCCAATCCATCGCTGGGCACACACTCACTCACACAGACACACTCTATATGGGGCAATTTTGAGAATTCAATTGACTTGATCCATGTTTTTGGACTGTGGGAAGAAACCGGAGAACCCGGAGGAAACCCACGCAGACACGGGGAGAACATGGAAACTCCACCCAGATGGGGATTCGAACCGGGAATCCCTAGCGCTGAGAGGAGAACATGCTAACCACTAAGCCACCGTGCCGCTGTGTTCACATTCATTCATTCATTCATTATCTCCTGCTTTATCCTCTATTAGGGTCACGGTGGGGTTCCCCATGCCCATCCAGGGGAGAACGTCTCGGGCGCTGGGCAGATAGACCCAGGACAGGGCACCAATCCATCGCTGGGCACACACTCACTCACACAGACACACTCTATATGGGGCAATTTGGAGAATCAATTGACTTGATCCATGTATTCGGACTGTGGGAGGAAACCGGAGAACCCGGAGAACCCAGAGGAAACCCACGCGGACACGGGCAGAACATGGAAACTCCACCCAGATGGGGATTCGAATCGGGAACCCCTAGCGCTGAGAGGAGAACGTGCTAACCACTAAGCCACCGTGCCGCTGTGCTCACATTACCGAGGAAAAATACAATTAACTTATCATCATTTTACGAACGTGAGTAAGACATTTTATGAAGTCGCTTATGACGGTTTGTTAGGTGTGGCATTCCGAATAAATCAGTGAGGGTCACAGCAGCCCTATCAATATGGCTATTTTTGGCGTCGGGGTGACGCATATGTAGGGAGTGCGACGTCACATCCGGGAAATAAGGGCAAAAAAAAATGTTGCCCCGGTCGGCCATTTCAAATATTTGAACTTCCTCGGTAACAATTTTTGTAGCGTTGAAGTCAGATTTGCATAAATATAGCGGAAGGTCGTCCGGATTAATCAGCGGCGGACATTTAATTAGTGCAAGAGAGCCGTCTTTTGAACAGCAGGACGGTGAGTCGCGAGATAGTGAGGGATTTAGCAGCGGAAAGGCGGTAAAGTTGGGCGTGCGTGCGCGCGCGCGCCTGTGTTCGCTTGCATGTGAGTGTGTGTGTGAGAGTGTGTGTGTGTGTGTGTGTGTGTGTATGAGTGTGTGTCTGTATGTGTGTGCATGAGCTAAGCGGATCCGAACAGAAAGAGGGAGCGAGAGAGGGAACAGGAGAGCAGGCCCAGGTGAAGCCTCGGCTTTTGGGTGGCAGCCATGGCCGGAAACTTCGACGCGGAGGACCGGGGCAGCTGGTACTGGGGCAGGCTGAGCCGGCAGGAGGCCGTGTCTCTGCTGCAGGGACAGAGGCATGGCGTCTTCTTAGTGAGGGATTCCATCACCAGCCCCGGAGACTACGTGCTGTCTGTGTCGGAGAATTCCAAAGTCTCCCATTATATCATCAACAGCATCACTAACAACCGGCAGTCCGGTCCCGGTAAGATTTACATCCACAGTCCTCAGTCCACAGGCTGCGTCTCAAACCCCATACTAATTTACTACATAGTGTGCACCCCAATCAAGTGCGTTAGTCTGACATACTAATGCTGTAGTACGCGACTCCAAACTAGCCCCTGACTGGCACGAACTCGCCTCGTAGTTCTTAACGTAGTTAACGCGAAAACACACAGTTTGAGGCTTCAGTTTCCTCTAATATTAAATTAGACTTCACCGAAGCGAAAAGCTACGTATTATACGTCGCGAAATAGGATTTAAGTCGTGCAAGAGAGCAAGCGTTAGCCGAAATGCTAACCTCCAGGTAGTACGTAATGCGCAAAAGGTTAGGTCAGTTTCTTTAAATGTGTTTATTATTGTTAGTCAGCATCCTAACAGAGTGTTGTTTTTGAAAGTGATGTGTTATTTATTTTTTAGAGAACCTATCATGTGGCTCTGCTATATATATATATATATATATATATATATATATATATATATATATATATATATATATATCCATCCATCCATTATCTTCCACTTTATTGGGGTCGTGGGGGGGGTTCACCATGCCCATCCAGGGGAGAACGATTTGGGCTCTGGGCAGATACACCCAGGACAGGGTGCCAATCTATCTCTGGGCACACACTCACTCACTCACACAAACATACTCTATATGGGGCAATTTTGAGAATTCAATTGACTTGATCCATGTTTTTGGACTGTGGGAGGAAACCGCAGAACCCGGAGGAAACCCACACAGACACGGGGAGAACATGGAAACTCCACCCAGATGAGGATTCGATCCCTAGCGCTAAGAGGAGAACGTGCTAACCACTAAGCCACCGTTCCGCCCAATATATATATATATATATATATATATATATATATATATCCATTATCTAACGCTTTATCCTATATTGGGGTCGTGGGGGGGTTCCACACAGGACAGATACACACAGGACAGGACGCCAATCCATCTCTGGGCACACACTCACTCACACAAACACACTATATATGGGGCAATTTTGAGAATTCAATTTACCTTGATCCTGGTTTTTGGACTGTGGGAGGAAACCGGAGAACCCGGAGGAAACCAGCGTGGACACGGGGAGAACATGGAAACTCCACCCAGATTGGGATTCGAACCGGGAATCCCTAGTGCTGAGAGCCGAACGTGCTAACCACTAAGCCACCATTCATTATTTTCCGCTTTATCCTCTACTAGTGTCGCTGAGGGTTCCCCATGCCCATCCAGGGGAAAACGTTTCGGGCGCTGGGCAGATAGTCCCAGGACAGGGTGCCAATCTATCTCGGGGCACACACTCACTCACTCACACAAACATACTCTATATAGGGCAATTTGGAGAATTCAATTGACCTTGATCCACATTTTTGGACTGTGGGAGAAAACCTGAGAACCCGGAGGAAACACGGGGAGAACATGGAAATTCCACCCAGATTGGGATTTGAACCGGGAATCCCTAGCCCTGAGAGGAGAACATGCCAACCACTGAACCACCGTGCCGCCCTGAATGATGATACATTTTTGGTTATATGTACTTGTATTAGTAACCTATACAACGAGAAATGCATTATAATATATATAAACAAAAAGATGTCTGGGAAGATAAAATTTTAACTTGGTCCAATATAGGTGTGTGCATATGATCGTTATTCATTATGCTTTGTCATGTGAAGGAGTCATGTTGACGGATTAGAGCCAAAAGCTTGGAAAAAAGTAACACTGGACTGACACTGAAAATCCAAGAATTTAAAATAAATATTTCCTAAATATTTTTTTATTTATTAATGAAATAATAAACAGGATGTTAAAGGTTTGTGATTACTGACACAAGTTGAAATTAAACAATTCAGTGTTTTTTCATTGGGTTTCCTTGATTTGTTCAGAAAAACTAACCTTTTTAAAAATATATTTAAATGTTATCTCTAATCAGAATCTGACTTATGAGGCCAAGTATGTTTCTCACACAAGGAATTTGGTTGCAGATTGATGGTGTCTCTCTGATATACAATTTCCATTTACAATACATTTATTCATTCATTATCTTCTGCTTAATCCTCTCCTACGGTTGCAAAGGGAGTTCCCCATGCCCATACAGGGAAGAACGTTTCAGTCGTTGAGCAGATACACCCTGGACAGGGTGCCATCTATCGCTGGGCACACTCACTCACAGACGAAAAACACTCAATATGGGGCAATTTAGAGCATTCAATTTACCTTGAATCCATGTTTATGGACTGTGGGAGGAAACCGGAGAACCTGGAGGAAACCCACACAGACATGGGGAGAACATGGAAACTCCATCAAGATCGGGATTGGAACCTGGATCTCCAGCATTGAGAGTCAAACGTGCTGACCACTAAGACACTGTGCCACCCATTCAATAAACAGCATATATTTAAATAAAGGTGCCATGTGTGTTTTAGTGCAAGGGCAATAAAGTGCAACATTGGGCATTGATTTTAGTCTAGATTTGCATATGTGCAGAGAGTGTCAGTTAGTTTTGAGGGAGATAGCATCAGGAAAGATACTTTGTATCTGGTAGTTTTTATATAATTATAAAAATAATAACAGCAGACCTATAAAGCAAAATTTAAATTGTTACCTGATATTAGAAAAATTATAATAATAAAGGCAGGTTGATACATTTACAATGTAGCTGGTTTTTCTGTAACTATTGACTTGTGGTGTTCTCTCATTTGTAAGTCGCTTTTGATAAAAGGGTCTTCTGTATAACTAAATGTTAATGTAATGTAAAGTTTTGGTTTTACTGATCATTTCTTTTTTTTATTTTTATATCAGCACAATGAAGATAGCTGGTTTGCCTTAACTCTAGCTGGCACTAACCTTATCTCTGTAATATAAGGAGAAACACCCTGTATGGGTTACCACTCACTCACGGAAAACTAACACATTTACATAGTGGAAATTAAGTATCACCAATTTACCTCTCATTTCCTGACAAACACAAGAAGAACAATCCAGTTTGCCATTAAAATGACTCATTGACTCTGTTTGGCCTATCTGGGATTGAATCACAGTATCTTTGTGCTAAAAGAGAGTGATTACTACTATTTCTTATTGACATATAATAAAAAAAAACAACAACTGGGCATATATGTATGTATGTATATGTGTGTGTGTATATATATATATATATATATATATATATATATATATATATATATATATATATATATATAGGCGGCACGGTGGCTTAGTAGTTAGCACGTTCGCCTCTCAGCGCTAGGGATTCCTGGTTCGAATACCATATCTGGGTGGAGTTTCCATGTTCTCCCCGTGTCTGCGTGGGTTTCCTCCGGGTTCTCCGGTTTCCTCCCACAGTCCAAAAACATGGATCAAGTCAATTGAATTCTCAAATTGCCCCATATAGAGTGTCTGTGTGAGTGAGTGTGTGCCCAGTGATGGATTGGCGCCCTGTCCTGGGTGTATCTGCCCAGCGCCCGAGACGTTCTCCCCTGGATGGGCATGGGGAACCCCACCGCGACCCTAATGGAGGATAAAGCGGGAGATAATGAATGAATAAAAAAAAAAAATTATATATACACATATACACACACATATATACACACACATATATATATATATATATATACATATATACATACACACAGTGTGTATATATGTGTGTGTATATATATATATATATATATATATATATATATATATATATATATACATACACACACACACACACACACACAGTATATATATGTATGTATATATAATAATCAGGATCATCACAGAACAGGTATCATTTGGGTGGTTCATTGTTTATTGTCAGTTCTGCAGTGACACTGAAGTGGTGAGGGGGTTTTAGTGCAGCTTCATTGAAACACCTCAATTTTGTACGACTCATTTTGTTAGTACAACTGGTTATATTTAAAACCTTCATAAATATTTTGTCCTCGTAGTTATCCTTTAGTTTTTTAGTTTAATGGGATACAACATGTCAGTTTGCTAAATTAATTGTTGTTGGATGATGTGAGTGATTTGTTTTATCAGTAAATGTTTTTCATGTTTTAAATATTTTCTGTAGTCCTTATACAAGTTTTTAACATTAGTGTCACATCCGATCATTTATACTTTTGTTCCCCTTACTACAGGCCTAGGGACCTCTAGATTTCGTATAGGGGACCAGGAATTTGATGCCCTCCCTGCCCTGCTGGAGTTTTATATGATACACTACCTGGACACCACTACTTTAATTGAGCCCATAAACAAAGCCAAGTACTCGTCTTTAATTGGTGGCGCAGGCACCGGTGGAGCTCCTCAAAGGCTTGAAGAGGAATATGTCCGTGGAGTGTTTGACTTCCCCGGCAATGATGATGAGGACCTGCCATTTCGAAAGGGTGACGTCCTCCGGGTACTGGAGAAACCTGAGGAGCAGTGGTGGAATGCTCAGAATGCCGATGGGCGAATCGGTATGATCCCTGTACCCTACGTGGAAAAGTTCCGACCAGCATCTCCCACATCGGGGACCCTGGGCGGTGGAGGGCCAGGCAGTGTGGGTAATTCGGATGGCCATAATTCCCAGTCCCCACTTCTGCTTGGTGAGCCAGGCCAGTATGCACAGCCTACTTCTTTACCCAACCTTCAAAATGGGCCGGTCTTTGCCAGGGTGGTTCAGAAGAGAGTTCCAAATGCATACGACAAGACTGCTCTTGCTCTGGAGGTACAGTAACATCAGCCACACATTTTCCACACAGTACCTAAGCATAGTATCTTGTGTGTATGAAAATTGTCGCCCATTGTGTTTAAGGTTGGTGAATTGGTGATGGTGACAAAGATTAACGTCAATGGCCAGTGGGAAGGCGAATGTAAAGGAAAGCGAGGCCATTTTCCCTTCACACATGTTCGGTTACTGGATCAGCACAACCCAGATGATGACCCAAGCTGAGAGCGAAGACTGGCTACCCTCTACAGCCCTTAAACGCACACACCCCCTCTGCTCACACCTCATAACTGACGTGCCCAGCAGTAGCCTCTTTTACTAGATCTGTTCTCTTTCTGTCCACTCATTTTGTGCCATCACGTCATTTTTGCCAATATATACGATATCTACAGTAATTTCTTTCTTAGACTTTATGCAGCGATTGAAGTTACATATTTAGTAGACACTAGGCACCATAGGTATTTCTCTAGCGTACCATAGGTGGAACATTGAAACAGTGGACAGAGGAAATGTGTGTTTGGACCTTAATCTTAACCGGTTGGTTCTTACTGTAAGGGACTGTTGCTCTGCATCACAGTGGCCCACACTACTTGTACCGAGTGGCTTAGAAGGGGATGGGTATTGAGCCTTTCCTAACACTACAAATCATTTACCATGTGATTACTATACAAGGTGTCTGAAAAGCAATGCTGACCACACATGTATTGTTTACTGTTCCGAGCTTAATTTGTATTCCTTTATATATTTTGTTTGCTCACGAAGTACCATTATGGCTCCTGTCCATTGACAAGTATTGTTTTCTTTCCCTGAACACTACAGAAGAGTTGCTCGGTGCTTCTCTTTGACCTTTGATAGTTTACTTTGCAGATACTTTGGTAAATTCAGTCAAGTTGTGCTTGTTACAGACTTTCTCATAGTTGAATGTTAAAAAAAATACTACTACTTTAAATGGTTCTTCGCAGCATCTCACTACATACAGGCACCATGTGCTTTAACAAGTTATCTAACCGTTTTGCTGTATGCAGCTGGATTTCACCAGTAGGTAAAGCTGATGCCTTGAGAATTTGTGTGTAGGAGCACTCATTTTAATTATTTAGCAATATTTGCAATCACACGTCACTGCTTTAACATTGCATTTTCACCTAACGGGTGATTTAATGTAATCACATATATAACAATTACTTTAATCAGCTGTTCACGGTAACTACAAATGTACCAGTAACATAAAAACGCTATCTATAATCGATTCTCATACCTTATAGGTGATAGGTAGTGTACACGAGGCTTTAACAGGATTAGTGACACAAGCCCTCTTGTATTTAAACCTTCTGGCTTTCCACCTTTTGAAAAATGGAGCGAATGAAATGGGCAGAATGGATTGCATGGAGTGAAGAAGTTCTGACTGAAGTAAATGCAGAAAAGTGATTAACGTAATCGTAAGGTTCTCATTATTTGATTTTGGGACAATCACCTTTGAGCTTCTGCCATTTCTAAAATGTGAAGGTTACAATTGTACAATGGGGAAAATGATATGAAGGAGAACTTTAATTTTTAATATTGAAAAATCACGAAGTATTCAATTATGGATGAGTCGATTCCGGCCGTTTGAAAACTAATTGAATGATCACATGTGGACCAGCGGGATGATGAGCACCAGCAAAAATGTTCACGGATTCCTTTGAACCTTCCCTGTTATCAGGTAAATCGCAGTCTTTGCCTAACGTTCGTTCGTCTGAAATGATCTGTGGAGGGTTTATGACACTGAATGACTGCATGGTAAATGGTTTCATGGTTCCAGTTCAAACTAATGCATCTTATTGTCACAATGAGCGAAGAAACTGAATAAACTATTTTTCCATACTTTTTGTACTGGCGGTGTTGGCTTCGCGGCCAAAAACCGTACTTTGGTGAAAGTTAACTCATGTCCTGTGACGTTAACCTGTTTGTCCAAGTATTCCCAGACCATTTGAATTATTTTGTTTTTCATAAGTCAGCCTGTTCATGTACCTGAAATGAAGATAACCCTAATAGTAAAATATTTAACCCCCTTTCTTTTGACTGTGTGAGTTATTTTTGTAGCCGGTGTTCAGCGTCTGTGCATAGCTTAAGTACAAATCTTTAAATAACATCGAATTAGGGATTTCAAAACTGTTTATAAAATGGCCTAACATAATCTGTGCTGCAGTTTCAGTATTAGTAATGATGGGAAAGGGGCAAGGGAAGGTCACAAAGATGCTTTGTAAAGAAATGGTACCCCAGAATTACAAAGCACATTGGTAAATAAATCTTTAAACTAACAGCCGTGATTTTGCTTTACTTGTGGAATAATAGAATGAAGTGTAACAGTGGTGCTTTTTTTTATTATTAATTACCCGAAGGTCTTCTTACGCAGTCAAAATATATGGTCTCACATAAAAGTCTTCTTCCACAGTCCAAAAATATGGTCTCAAAACGAACTGGCTTCTCCAAAATACACTAATATAGTATGTCTATGGTTGTCAGTGTGTGCCCAAGTGTTTGGGTGAATCTGCCCAGTGCCCAAAATGTTGCCCGAATCTTCTCCCTGTCTGGACTGCTGCCCACTACATCATTATTCTGCCTTTATTATCAATTACCAATCTGAAAACTATGTTATTACAACAAACTGGTTATGCTTTAATGTGATATAATCTGTACTATGTATTGTTGCATTTTTAAGAATTAATATTTAAGAATTTAATTTAAAGCAGTCAACACCGGCTTAGTGGTTAGCATGTTCTCCTCTCAGCGCTAGGGATTCCCGGTTCGAATCCCCATCTGGGTGTCTGCGTGGGTTTCCGCCGGGTTCTCCGGTTTCCTCCCACAGTCCAAAAACATGGATCAAGGTCAATTGAGTTCTCTAAATTGCCCCATATAGAGTGTGCTTGAGTGTGTGAGTGTGTACCCAGCGATGGATTGGCGCCCTGTCCTGGGTCTATCTGCCCAGCGCCCGAGACGTTCTCCCCTGGATGGGCATGGGGAACCCCACCGCGACCCTAATAGAGGATAAAGCGGGAGATAATGAATGAATGAATGAATTTAAAGCAGTCAACACCTACTGCATGTTACTCAAAATAATCCATGTTCATTAAAGTTCTTAAGTGAAAACTTTTTTCAGTTGAAAGTTAAAGAATATTAACAAATAATTTACATATTTATTTTATAGCATGGGCGGCACGGTGGCTTAGTGGTTAGCACGTTCGCCTCTCGGCGCTAGGGATTCCCGGTTCGAATCCCCATCTGGGTGTCTGCGTGGGTTTCCGCCGGGTTCTCCGGTTTCCTCCCACAGTCCAAAAACATGGATCAAGTTAATTGAGTTCTCTAAATTGCCCCATATAGAGTGTGTTTGAGTGTGTACCCAGCGATGGATTGGCGCCCTGTCCTGGGTGTATCTGCCCAGCGCCCGAGACGTTCTCCCCTGGATGGGCATGGGGAACCCCCCCCGCGACCCTAATAGAGGATAAAAGCGGGAGATAATGAATGAATGAATTTTATAGCATCATATTAGTATTGGCATGGTGGCATGGTATTGTCATTGTCAGATTCCATGTTCTCCCCATGTCCACGTGGGTTTCCTTTGTGTTCTCTGGTTTCCTCCCACAGTCCAAACATGGATTAAAGGTGAATTGAATGCTCTTATTTGCCTCATATCCATCTATCCATCTCCCGCTTTATCCTCTAGTAGTCACGGGGGGTCCCCCTTGCTCATCCATGGGAGAACATTTCAGGCACTGGGCAGATACAACGAGGACAGGGTGCCAATCCATCGCTGGGCACACACTCACTCACTCAGACACACTCTATATGGGGCAATTTGGAGAATTCAATTGACTCGATCCATATTTTTGGACTGTGGGAGGAAACCGGAGAACCCGAAGGAAACCACGCGGACACGGTGAGAACATGGAAACTCCACCCAGATTGGGATTCGAACCGGGAATCCCTAGTGCTGAGAGGAGAACATGCCAACCACTAAGCCACCATGCCGCCCGCTAAATGACCATTCATTCATTCATTCTTTCTTTCTCTTCCGCTTTATCCTCTAGTAGGGTCGTGGTGGGGTTCCCCATGCCCATCCAGGGTAGAACGTCTCGGGCGCTGGGCAGATAGACCCAGGACAGGGCGCCAATCCATCGCTGGGCACACACTCACTCACACAGACACACTCTCTATGGGGCAATTTGGAGAATTCAATTGACTCGATCCATCTTTTTGGACTGTGGGAGGAAACGAGGAAACCCACGCGGACACGGGGAGAACATGAAAACTCCACCCAGATTGGGATTCGAACCGGGAATCTCTAGTGCTGAGAGGAGAACATGCCAACCACTAAGCCACCGTGCCGCTCTCTAAATGACCATTCATTTATTCATTATCTTCTGCTTTATCCTCTATTAGGGTCGCGGTGGGGTTCCCCATGCCCATCCAGTGGAGAACTTTTCGGGCGCTGGACAGATACACCCAGGACAGGGCGCCAATCCATCGCTGGGCACACACTCACTCACACAGACACACTCTCTATGGGGCAATTTGGAGAGCTCAATTGACTCGATCCATCTTTTCGGACTGTGGGAGGACAGCGGAGAACCCTGAGGAAACCCACGCGGACACGGGCAGAAGATGGAAACTCCACCCAACGCGGAGAGGAGAACATGCCAACCACTAAGCCACCGTGCCGCGCTCTAAATGACCAAATGTTAGAGCTGTGCGGATCGATACAAATATCGATAATATCGATACCAACGCTGGTATTGGTATTGAACAATACTTGCGTAAAAATATCGATACTCAAGTTTTTTGTGTGTGAAAATTCCTTTTTTATTGTTTTGCCTAAGAACAATTCTATTTGAAAAAAAGAAACAAAGAAAGAAAAAACTGTCTAGTGAGGGGAGTATTTTTACTTTATATTTCTATTGTCGTTTCTCCTTTTGTACCTCAAAAATATATATTTTCCTCACGTTAAAGCAAACTTTGTTTTATTACTGTTCCATTGTTTCTAAACAAAGATGTTGATTGGGATACATTATTTTGTTGTCACCTACAATGTTTGGCGAAATTCTATACTAGGTCTTTTGGATCAATGAAGCCTAAATATTAAAAAGTATCGGTATCGAATATCGCGATATTGGCCCTGTATTTACTTGGTATCGGATCGATACCAAAATTCTTGGTATCGCACAGCTCTACCAAATGTAATGAAAATGTAAATCATGGGGTTTTGGCGTGTGGCGCCTGCGCAGTCGGGCTCAGCGCGTCAGATTCCGACAGCGTCCTCTATCGACGGTGCACCGGCTGTGGTTGAAAGTTCCCGGATGCGCGCTCTCCGCCATTTGTGCTCCGGTTGCAGCGGCGGTCTGGGATCAGCGATATTCAGGCTGCAGCTGCGCGAGGGCCTGCCGGTTTCTCTCCCGCTCCAGAGCTCCAAAATCCCGCACCGCAGCTCACCCGCCGCACGCCGTCGCCATGGCCAGCCGGGAGGATTTAGTATATCAAGCCAAGCTCGCCGAGCAGGCTGAGAGATACGACGGTAAGACGAGTTCGCGGCTCACGGCATCGATGTGCCCGAGCTCCCGCTCCACGCTCCCCGCTCCCCGCACCGCGCCGCGCCGCGCCGCTAGGCTAACGGGGCAGCCGCCCAACGGCGTTTCGGGACGGGGGTCGTAATGGAAGTCGGCAATGTGGGGCCCCGAAAGTGCTTCGTGACTAGCCGGCCGGCTGTTGCTTCGTGTCGGCGCGTTACTCAGCACGTCGTCGTTGAGTGAAGATGGAGACGCCGTCGGAACAGACAAAATGGCGGACGGTCGTTGGGCGAGGCGAGCGGGGAGCCGTGTGAGGCTGAGGCGGGGGTCCCGGCCATTCCACAGCCCACCTGATTCCGACACATTTTACACTCTCCGTGCGCCTTAATTAGCATCTACTCTAATCAAGAAGGTTAATTAACGTAGTGTTTGTCATGTGCAAAAATAAATAAAGAAATAAAATAACCCAACCCCGCACATTTCGGGGTCCATTATGTTACCATACAGCACGTAACGGAATTCAATCAGCCCATTCCGCTGTGTGGAGGAAAGGACGGGCTTCATTAAAAACATGGGCGATTTATTGTATTTCATCCGATATTATCGTTAACATACTATCGAGGCCCCGGTTGTACAGATCCCCATTGATTTGAGCACATTTTTCGGGCTGTGCTTGGAGTGCTGTATGGAGGAATGTTTAATGTTGCCACATGTGCAACGACATCATGTAATATAAAATTAGCATCGTGTCGAATAGCCACTATGTTCAATCGTTAAAACCTCCGTAGAGTCGTCCTCGTGGAAATGTCAACCCGATGCGTGGGGTGTAATGTTTAAAGAGCCCCGAGAACACCGTGCTCTACGATCATTATTCCTCTCTTTAATTATTTCTTTAATCACATTTCGATCGAGCCCTGTTACATAAATACACACATGGGATTATAATGACCACTTTCGATAGCCAAACCTTGATTCGGTCAGTAAGGGACTGATTTCTTTGTTATTTGTGGATCGTTTGTCATACTATGTCCCAATATAGGGTTCCTCGTGGTGGATATTCAGGTTTGTATTATATGTGGGTAAAGGATTGACCGGGGTGATGCTTTTGGTCCTGCCTAAGTCCGTTTGAAGACAAATAGGCCCCTAATGTTACAGATCTCCGACCATGCTTCGTATTCACAATGGGTTTTTTTTCTCCCCTGCATGGTGGTTGTCCTCTGCACCAACTCTCCGCTGATATCTGCTGCCAAATGCTAAAACCTCCTCTGACCATGGAAGATGGCTGAAACTGTGAGAGGTGGATTGTAGTTAGGAGGAAATCCTCACCATCAGAAATAACTGAGATTGCTTACAATTGTTAGCCCCCCCCCCCCCCTTGTTGGATGGTCAGTATAGACATGGTGTAAATTAACTTATTTACACAACTGTGTTTTTTTTTATCATTGTTATTTTTGCTGCACACCTTCATACATTTTTTGCTTTTTAAGAAGAAAACCACCTTTAGCTAAAAGGATATATATATATTCATTCATTATCTCCCGCTTTATCCTCTATTAGGGTCGCGGTGGGGTTCCCCATACCCATCCAGGGGAGAACGTTTCAGGCGCTGGGCAGATAGACCCAGGACAGGGCGCCAATCCATTGCTGTAAAAGGATATATCAATATTCTAAAATAATGTTTGGGGTGAGCACAAGGTCCGCCATTATACAGCATCTCTGTAGTAATAAGAGTTCAGGATCTTGATCCAGCACTCTTAATCAGGGATTGAGACTCCACACACATTTAAACTAATATTTTATAGCTATTTATATAATATTTATAGCTATATTTTATACAGGTATAAAGCAAGGTTAAAATAGCTTTTTTTAATTATACATCTTTTTATGGTTAAAATGTGAACTAAAACTGTAAAACCAAATAAGCAAGACGTTGTCATTTATTCTATGCCAGTTTTTGTGTTAACAACCATTAATTGTTTTTGTCTTTGCACAGAAGTTGAAGGACCACAACCATAACAATTTTTCAACATTTGATTCAGTTTACACTAAACTATTATAAACTGCAGGGGAAAATGTCTAATTCAAATGTCTAATCTAAATAAAAGACCATTGGGTTACAGACAAATGACCTTGGATTATAAATTTACCAAATAATTTAAGTTTGTATAAAAATGTTAAACTTTTAAATAATGTAGCCCAACAGCAAGATGGGTGGAGTTTTTTAAATTTATTTATTTATTTTTAGGCTGATGTTTTCATAAAACATGCTGCATCACCTTTCCTATTTTTGCAGCTCAGATCCATACCACCCTTTCCATTTTGAGCCTTTAATACAGAGATGCAAGCAAAATATTTGGGAGATGCTCTAGATTATAAAGATTATAAAGTTTTAGTGGAATGGACAGGGGATCAGAGTTTAAATAATGCTAAAGAAGTCACAACATAGCCTTTCCTTAATTTGTTCTTTTGCCATTGTTTAAAGTCATTGATCAACCAACTGCAGCGCTTTCTGGTTAACCATCTGCACATGTGCACTGTATCTAAATGACCATGTGATATGAGTTTTCAAGAATTTGATTATTGGGAAGTTGATTATGAAGTTAAATCACCTGTCTGGGCTACCAGTATTGCTGCTACATATCCAAAGTTGGCCATTCATATAGAAAGTGAAGAAAAACACGACACAAAACAAATATCTATGATTAATTATCGCTGGCAAAACGTTAAATGTAAAGCATGTTGTGTGTTCGATTAACCTAAGTCTCATAAAATAAATGAGAGTAAATCACTTGTTAAACTTGTCAGTCGATGCTTTATATCATGGAGAGACACAGCTGTTTCATGTTAAATTTTAAATTCAACATGTGGCCAGCCATTCAGATGGCCTTATTACCATTATATTAACAATGTCATGTTGCTGTCCACTTATTGTTTTAACG
Organism: Corydoras sp. C115; assembly: GCA_019802505.1. Classification (NCBI taxonomy): domain Eukaryota; kingdom Metazoa; phylum Chordata; class Actinopteri; order Siluriformes; family Callichthyidae; genus Corydoras; species Corydoras sp. C115. The sequence continues at coordinate 2,974,854 of JAFMOC010000058.1, read as the reverse complement.
TATACAGACCTTAGCAGTGTTTTAAAGCCATTTTAATACACACTTGCGTTAGCTAACAGAACAAGTTTGGTCTGTCTGCTTCAAATTGCCTTGAAAATAAATATCTGGTTTTCATTAAGCAATATCCACGTGTCCTCATGCATGGTTCACGACTCAAGTGTCCAATGCATTTCTGTGGAAGGAAATTCAGTTTTAATTTGCAGCCCAAACACTACAATCATCTATTGATGTGTAATATCCTGTTTTTAATTTAGGATGTGGTGCAGAGTGACAGTTTAAAATAAACTGGTAATAGCTCAAGAATCCTCCTAGTTTGAAGTCGTCTGTGAGATGTTATCCCGAACTGCCTTTGTTGCTGGAATTAGGGCTATTCTGACTTGTTTGCTAGAATAGTTCTTTATTAATTTGATTACATTTAAGGAGGAATTTTAATGCTGCAAAAATTAATACATTTCAATACTGAAATGATTAATAATAACTCTTCTGATATTGCAATCGGAGTAATTTACTCACATGTAAATTTTTATGTATAAATATTACATTAAAATGCCATTTAGAAGACACAGCTGTTCACTGTAATTTACAGAGAGCGTTACATCATAACCTGTGAGCAACTAAGCCTTTAGGACATTGGTCGGCAGCCCGACGAGGCTCGAACCCTCTGAACATCATCCTTAGTTTAATACCTTTGTTGTTTTTATTGTATATTAATTAAAATATTTAGATTTGTGTGCGTTCAATCTTTTGGTGCCTTTAATCTATAAATGGATTTAAAAATGTGTTCAAGCTGAAATTAACACATTAAGGTTCTCATGGATAAAACACTAAAGCAGTGACAATAAATTCTGTACAGAACAGGACATACAAAATAGTTGACACTGTAATGGAGTAGACGGTGGCAACAGTACAACATAGCAGATGTTAACTGGCATAAAACCGAGGATGTTTCATGTGCGAACAAGGTTTAGTAAAACTGGCTGAAATTGCAGGCACTAAACCCTGGAATTAAATAAAATCTAAACTTGGTTGTGCCTTAAAATAAAGCCACTTTGATTTCTTGTTACACTGACCTGTGGTCCAAAGCCAAAGTGAAAGACTAATAAAAAAAAACATGTATGAAACTATAATAACTGCTCCACACAAATGAATCACTTGCTTTTTTCTTTAATTCAATTTGCAGAAATGGTTGAATCCATGAAGAAGGTGGCTGGCATGGACATCGAGCTCACAGTCGAGGAACGAAACCTACTGTCGGTGGCATACAAGAATGTCATTGGAGCAAGAAGAGCATCTTGGAGGATAATTAGTAGCATTGAGCAGAAAGAAGAAAGCAAAGGAGGAGAAGACAAACTGAAAATGATCCGGGAGTACAGGCAAACAGTAAGATTTTATTTGACTATTTAGATCCCTATTGTATAATAGTACTTGGGAGTGTTTTCTCATCTCTGTTGATTTCTGATCAGGTCGAGACTGAGCTTAAATCAATTTGCAATGACATCCTGGATGTTCTGGACAAGCACCTAATTCCAGCTGCTACTTCAGGAGAGTCCAAGGTCTTCTACTACAAAATGTATGTAACCTCCTGTGTTTTTAATTGGACATTGATTAGCAAGTAGTTTTGTGAATATAAATGTGAAAATTGATTATTACACTGACTTGTATTTTCTTGTATCTTTTACAATATATTTCTACATCGTGACTTTGACAGTTTAACAAAGGGCTCACACACAAAAGGCTGGTTTTGGAAGCCAACCTCTTGTGTTGGCACTTAGGTTTGTTACTGATAAAACCGTGTGAGTTATAAATAATCGCATCTTGTTGCATCTTTGATTTTGCAGGAAGGGTGACTACCACAGGTATCTTGCTGAGTTTGCTACAGGAAACGACAGGAAGGAGGCTGCAGAAAATAGTTTGGTTGCTTACAAAGCTGCTAGCGATATAGCAATGACAGACCTTCAACCCACACACCCCATTCGCCTGGGTCTTGCGCTTAACTTCTCTGTATTCTACTATGAAATCCTCAACTCTCCTGATCGTGCATGCAGGTTTGTGTTCATTTGTCAGACTCTTACCTGAAATAATTGAAAACAAGGCGATGTAGGGTTGAGCAATATAACGCTGGATAAATACAATACAGTATTTTGATGCTTTATCTTTTACAATTATCAAACATGGGCGGCACGGTGGCTTAGTGGTTAGCACATTCGCCTCTCAGCGCTAGGGATTCCCGGTTCGAATCCCCATCTGGGTGGAGTTTCCATGTTCTCCCCGTGTCCGCGTGGGTTTCCTCCGGGTTCTCCGGTTTCCTCCCACAGTCCAAAAACATGGATCAAGTTAATTGAGTTCTCTAAATTGCCCCATATAGAGTGTGTTTGAGTGTGTAACCAGCGATGGATTGGCGCCCTGTCCTGGGTGTATCTGCCCAGCGCCCGAGACGTTCTCCCCTGGATGGGCATGGGGAACCCCACCGCAACCCAAATAGAAGATAAAGTGGGAGATAATGAATGAATGAATTATCAAACATATTTGATGACTGAAGGAAACGAACTATTTATGGTTATTTATTCAAGTATTTTATTTGTCATTCCACAATATAAAGTACAGTACATTATATGTGGAACGAGACAGCGTTCCCCAGGAACAAGATGCTACACATAACAGCTACTACACAACCACCATAAAGTGCACGTGTGCAAACACAAGGATCACAATAAATACAGGACGATATACAAGACGAAGTACAGTAAACAATAAACATTCAAGTAATGGTATGAAGTAAACCCTGAGTTTGGTTATTGTAAACAGTTAACATTGAGTGGAGAGGTAACAGTGCTGGTGGCCTCCTAGTGATGTGAGCCACAAGTTCCAGGAAAAAATGTCTTTGATTTTAAAAATTCTTAAAGAGTTTGTAATTGCGGCAGTTCTTTATAATGTGCAAAAGGTGCAACGATGTGCATGAAGGTATTTGCAAACATGCTAGCAGAGGATATGTTAATGTTTGGTCAAATTGTTCAAGACATAAATAAAATGAAATCACACTGGGTTGTTAAAACCTCAGGGTTTGAAGCTAGCAAGAGCTGCATGGATGGCAGCTGGTATTGGTTAATGTTCATGCTTAATACTGTAAATGCTGAATTATGTCTTTAGTAGATTTTGGGGTAGTGTGTTTTAAAGAGACGGTACCTAAACTTAGTTATGTCTGTTTGAATTAATTTGATTAATTAACCGTTCTAAATGATATTTAAAAGCTGATCACCATTATATTGCAGTGAACTTGATAAGTTAATGTGCCGTTGTTTGTACCGTTATCTGAAGTGGTTTATTTGATGCAGGTTGGCAAAGGCAGCATTTGACGATGCAATTGCCGAGCTGGACACATTGAGTGAAGAAAGCTACAAGGACTCTACACTCATCATGCAGTTGTTACGTGATAATCTGACACTATGGACCTCAGATATGCAGGGAGATGGTAAGAACAATCTACTGCCTAATTATCGATGCTTAATTAAAATTATTTGTCGTTTACGACAAATTTACAGTTGGACTCCTTATAATGTTTATTTAAATAATTTTACTTATTTTAGGTTAAAGCTGAGCTTATTATTATTCAAGTTTGACTGTCACTGGCAATCTAACTAAAAATGAGTTTTTAGGTAATATTGAGACACATCCGTTTATCGTCCATAATGCTGTTTTACAGAATTACACCAGCCCCCTTTGAACCAAAGTTTAATTTTATGTACGGGGTCCTACCTACAGTTTTTGTTTGTGTTTTCATAAACGGCAGGAATATAAAACTGATGTTAGACTGTCAACAAATTATTAGCTCTATTGTAGATATGGTGTTTAACAGATAAGTTTCTGTGTTGCTTCACTTCGTAGCAAAAAGTCTAATGCAACCATTTCCCCCTCTTTGTATTTATCAAAATCATTGTTGTGCATTTCATATATGGTTGAAGAATCAACTTGTCATTCATTTTTCACACTAAGCTGTTAACAAAACTAATGCCTGTGTTTCTAAAAATTACGCTTTGTAGCACAATGTGTGCATCTGTACCATATGCACCTGGATTACTTATGATTCCCTCTAAAGAAATATTTCAGTTTTTTTTTTGTCACTTTGGTTTCCTGCTGTGTGAACACAAACTTGTTTCTTCCTCCAGCTGTGCTACAAAAAAAAGCTACAAACGTATTGTTTTACTCTAAAAGCACCTGTTTATTCATTTAGTGATGCACCTCTGGATAGAGTTCAAAAGCAGTTTCTTTAAATCTGATTAATCTGGAGCAAGGTAACATAAAAGTGCCCCAAAACACTATTAAACTAATTATTAGTTATAGATGATAATAATACCAGTTAATATTTCTAAAGGGTCTGCTCTGAAATATATAACTGTGGGTGCTATGATTTTTGTCTTGTTTAATATTCTGTGTAGATTATCAGATTTGTTTTGTTATCAGATCGAGTAAACACATACGAATACAAAGCATTTGCAATTTCATTACTAGAAGAAGTGGAGCATTTGATGAGTAGAGCACAAGCGTTCACATTTTTGGCATTAAACATACAAATAAATTTACATAGCTGATATTGCTACGGACTACATACAAATGTGCCATACAGCAGGTGGATGTATTACAAAGCTCTATCATCTAATATTGAGGTTATCAAAAGCTACAGTGTTTCTACCCAGTATTAGGTTTTAAAATGTTGCGTAAAAGAAATCCTACTTCAAAGCTACTTTTTAAGTGAAGTATTCAGCACCATCTATTAAATCCAATGATATTTTGATTGTTTATTCTAGATATACATAATTATTTCTGTGCTAAACCTTCTTCCTCTCGTGTGGAGAACATGCACAAGTGTTTGGCTGCACTAAGCACATGAGCCATGTACCAACCAATCTAATCCAGTTTAAGCTGTGGGTGGATCACAGACAAAAAGACTGCTGATTTTGCCTTGATGGTTTAGTTACATATTTACCTAATCAGCAACAATGGAATCTGGGAAGTGTTCTCAGAGTAATCAATGCCGCAATGTAGTCTCAACAAGAACCTGGTTATTTCACGGTGAAATGCATCCCGCATACCTGTATAACATCATGTTTCCTAATGGTTGCACTTATTCATCCACACTCCCTTGTGTTTTAACATTTAGCTTGACTTGCGGAGAAACTCTTTTCCATTTCATCATGGACGAGTTGGGCGGTTTAGTTTTGTCTCCAACTACAAAATTAGTTTATTAGATAACGGTTAGAAACATCTATAGCCTTCCACTCTTATGGGAAGGCTATAGATGCAAAAGAGGGACTTGCTCCACAAATGTCTAAAACTAGAATAAAGAAGTCATAAGAGCTCATGTAGGTGAGTGGTGCAGTATGCAAATGTTCCAGTGCATTTGTATTTATAGTATACCTATTAATTAAATCACAAGGGAAAACATTTGTAATAAGTGAATTCTTTGCACCAATTGACTTCACTTCATTAATGTTTAATGAAAACTCCTAAATCAGAACTGATTTTTTACGCGAAAGTCTGTATCACAGTTCCACATCGCCTCATTCTCCAAAACCTTCATGTTAACTCATCTTTCTCCCATTCCTACTGTTTAGATTCCTAAAGGGATATGTATTAATTACCCATATACTCTTTGTAAGTGAGGTTATTTTATTGCTCTGCTATTTTGCCACTTAACTCACTTACCATTTTGCTCTGAGGTTTTACTAAATTCAAGTAATTACTTTTGTGTCTGAAGCATGCCTTGACATTAATAGTTGTGTGGGGAGCATGGTGACCAACCACTACACTTGTGTTTTTCATAAATTTGCTGTTGGCTGTTTGAGTATAGTACATTTCTTCAAAATAATCTGTAGGCTTAAAATTCTGTGAGACTTGACCATCAAAAGATGCTGACCGGATAGAATGCGTAATTGTTTACTATTTAACTTAAGTAATATAAGGATATAATCATGTAAGTTGTATATTTATTAAATCGCATTACGATATAACGTTACACAGATGACGATATGAGCTCTTGTGATCTGATCAGTTAAATGGAGTGATGTCATTCTTCTGGTTTCTTCTTAATAACATGTACACCATTCTGGTTAAACTGTATAAACCTTCCCCACAAATGTAAGGGTTTTGTCACCATTTAATTCCCATTCAGAGATGCATGGTCACAGGCCTATGTCCTTTTGTCCACTTGAGTGTCAGTGTTGCACAAGTGTGGTGTAATTTGATATTAAGTGTAGGATCCAGGAAATCTGCTCAGAACGATTATCCTTTTGTTTTCCCTTTGCTGTGTGCGATGGGTGTACAGTTAAAAATTTCAGCTCCTTTATATTATTTTTCTGCAAATAGCCGTGTGATCTTTCCAGCCAGTGATTTAACAAACTGTGAAAGGTAGACCTGATGCCGTTTTGGATGTTTGAACCTGCAGAGTTTTGTTTGATGTGATAATGATCAGGAACGTTATGATTAATTGTGCACCCTTGGCAGTTAAACTGGGAATTCTTGTTTGTCTTCGAGGGAGGAATGGCTTTGGAAGCGTTAATAATACTCGGTCACACAAGTGTACGGAACCCTGTGTGAGACCTAATTTAGGAACGGATCCTTTATTTATTCGTTTTTTTTCCTCATCCAGTGCTTTAATAATGAGTTTCACCTTATTGCATGCTTTGCTAGAATGTGCTTGTTTTGGTTGAAGCTGCACCAATTTAGAAAGTGTGTTTTTGTCAAAGCTCATGAAGTTCAATGAAGGCAATGTTGTGTATAAGCTACATCCAAGTGTGTCCTTTGTATGCGCAGGTGAAGAACAGAATAAAGAGGCACTGCAAGATGTGGAGGACGAGAACCAGTGAGACGTCACGGCCAATATATGACTCCAGCCCACTCAACCCCTTCCCAAAAGCCCACTCACACAGGGGGCACCAAGCCCGACCTCAAGAGTGACACTCAACAGCTTGATGCCTCCATATATAAATATTTTTTTCTCCCCTTCGTTTTTTTTTATTTTTATTATTATTATTTTTGTTTTCTCCCTCCCTTCCCTATTTTTCATTTTTAATATTCTTTTTTTTATTAGCCCTTGAAATAATAAGAAACCACTTTTGAAACAAACATCAATTGTCATTTCTGATGGGCAGAGCTTAGTTTTTTTTTTTGTGTCCTGGTACAATGTTCCTTTTTTAAGTTTATTTGCTTTTTCCTCAACATTTTATCAGTTGCTGGATATATTTGCGTTTTTTCTTAATGTAATTGCAAAATTAACTTTTATTACTATTACTGATATGTCTACTATTAGGCTATTAGTAGTCGGAGCTGTAATATTTCTGTGTTAGTGCAATTATCGAATGCAGTTAAAATGATTAAAATCATGGAAAGGGCAAGTCGAAACAAAGTGCTCTTTTTTTTTTTTTTTTTTTTCTTTTCTTTTTTTTCCGTTAATTTAGATTTTCAGAGCAAGTTTGCAAGTTTCTTAATATCCGTGTGGATCCAAAACGTTTAACATCAGAAGTAGGAGATGTGTAGTGATCCTTAGCAGTGGTGCTGACTGTAATCTGTGCTGAAATACTGTATTATGCACATAGGCTGGTGGTGGATGGATAGTTGCAGCTCTAAAAATCAGAGGAACCGTGTTGCTTTTAGAACTCAGATACAGGTCTCCATTGGCTGTTTGAAGATATTAAAAAAAAAAGCACTAATAAAGTTGATTTTAAGCTCTCCTAAGTATATGAAATAGTCTATTTCCCTTAATCCCATAAATCTGTGTGTCACTTAGGGTTACTTTTGTTCATTTTGTTCCTATTTAATTTGAGACTGATTTCTTTAACTACTACTGGACAGTTGACTGGAGCCACAGATGTAGAATCTGTAATATTGTTCTTTAAAGAGAAACAGCATGGAATTAACGTTGAAGTTAAAATAAAACTGCCTCAATTAAATGTTTGTGATTGAAGTACTTTGCATGTTAGGCTTTTCTCCATGCTGGTACAAAGCCATAGAATGAGGTACTTATCACTAAAAGACATGATGAATGGCAGTTTTGCGGAACATGGTTCTGATGATTTCGATATACAGTATGTGACCGGATTGGATAAATACAAGATCCATCCATTATCTTCCACTTTATCCTATATTTGGGTCGGGGGTTCCCCATGCCCATCCAGGGGAGAACGTCTCGGGCGCTGGGCAGATACACCCATGACAGGGTGCAATTCTATCGCTGGGCACATACTCACGCACACATACACACTCTATATGGGGCAATTTGGAGAACTCCGTTGACTTGATCCATGTTTTTGGACAGTGGGAGGAAACCGGAGAACCCGGAGGAAACCCATGCAGACACGTGGAGAACATGGAAGCTCAGTGGTTAGGGTGTTGGGCTATCAATCGGAAGGTTGGCGGTTCAATTCCCAGGTCCTTGAGGGTCCTTGAGCAAGACCCTTAACCCTCATTGCTCCAGGGATGTTGTGATTAACCCTGTGTTCACCTTGTAAGTCACTTTGGATGAAAGCGTCCAATAAATGACCAAATGTAAACATGGAAACTCCACCCAGATGGGGATTCGAACCCCTAGTGCTGAGAGGAGAACATGCTAACCACTAAGCCACCGTGCCACCCCAAATACAAGATCATATGTATTAAATTCGGTACATGCGTGACCCATTGAGAGGTGGTATGTAGATTTTTAGGGTCATGGGAACCAGGAGATACTTCCAGCAAGTACATTTAAAACCTTATTATAGCAATCCATAAATGTTGGGGGGAGAGTTCTTTACATACAGGTGTTTATATGCACTAAATATATTAGAAACGGGACGACTTGTTTTACCATAGAGTGGTGTTCAGAGCTAAAATCCTTCCTAGTCTCTGAGATTATAACGTTTGCTCAGAAAGTCAAACTGCTGAACTCGGCAGTTGTGAAAGCTTTAGTGTGAAAGTTTTGCCCGCACTACACATGGGTTTCAAAAACTGGTCATAGATTAGAGAACCTTCTACTGTTTGGACCTGATGAGCACTGATTGTTTCAGAAAGAGGCCTTAGTTTGGGATTGGCTGTAACCTATGAAATATAAGACTAGCTTTGTTTGGTCTCTTTCAAGGATAAATAATGGAACAAATTCATTCATTCATTATCTCCCGCTTTATCCTCTATTAGGGTCGCGGTGGGGTTCCCCATGCCCATCCAGGGGAGAACGTCTCGGGCGCTGGGCAGATAGACCCAGGATAGGGCGCCAATCCATCGCTGGGCACACACTCACTCAGACAGACACACTCTATGAGGCAATTTGGAGAACTCAATTGACTTGATCCATGTTTTTGGACTGTGGGAGGAAACCGGAGAACCCGGAGGAAACCCACGCGGACACGGGGAGAACATGGAAGCTCCACCCAGATGGGGATTTGAACCGGGAATCCCTAGTGCTGAGAGGTGAATGTGCTAACCACTAAACCACCGTGCCGCCACAAATTCAAATTGAATTATTCATTCATTCATTATCTTCCGCTTTATCCTCTATTAGGGTCGCGGTGGGGTTCCCCATGCCCATCCAGGGGAGAACTATCTCGGGCGCTGGGCAGATAGACCCAGGACAGGGTGCCAATCCATCGCTGGGCACACACTCACTCACACAGACACACTCTATATGGGGCAATTTTGAGAATTCAATTGACTCGATCCATGTTTTTTTACTGTGGGAGGAAACCGGAGAACCCGGAGGAAACCCAAGCAAACATGGGGAGAACATGGAAACTCCACCCAGATGGGGATTCGAACCAGGAATCCCTAGCGCTGAGAGGAGAACGTGCTAACCACTAAGCCACCGTGCTGCCACAAATTCAAATTGAATGAATGTTTCACTAATTTAAATATCAAACGATGCCTGCTGTAAAAATTGCTGTATGCACGCAGTCTCAGCTCCACTGCTGCTGTTAATAATGCAACGTTGAAAGTAATAGAAGTGAACTTGCGTTTAACAAAACACTCCTCCACTGTAATTTTCTGTGCCCACTTGGGCTTGCCAATGTGGGAGGATCTGCTAACTCGACAGTGTAATACAATGGTTTTCCAGCATTACTAATGCAAAATGGTGTGAACCCACAATGACTTAGTATCTACAATTTATACATCAGCATGACTTTATAATGTGGCTAGAAATCCATGCAGGAACAGAGAGGTACCTTTATTTACTCCATTCGGTAATTGATCCCAAGACCTGGAAACCTTTCAAAAACCTGACCTAGGATTTAAAAATTAAGACACTTTGCTGATACCCAACAAAAGATTTATTTCCAAAAAAAATTTATTTCAAAAAATGTGTTTTTTTTTTTGTTTTTTTTTTTTTTTTTAAAGTATTGCATACATCAAATATATTTTGTCATTGATGGAGAATTTTAAAAACAAGGTGGTTTACCTGCAGTGCAGATGTTATACTGAGGCCTCAGTGTGTTAAACATGTAACTGCTGATCATCACGCAGGCTTTATTGACTTTATATACAGTGTGTGTGTGTGTGTGTATATATATATATATATATATATATATATATATATATATATTGTGTGTGTGTATATATATATATATATATATATATATATATATATATATATATATATATACACACACACACACTTATAGTGTTCATTATTAGAAGTTGTTAGTGTGGAGTTATTAATATAAAAGTTTAGGGTCTAAGCTGGCAAGCAATACACCTAAACCTGATTGCTTCTTAAGTCACATATCACATACTACATAGTAGCTGTATTGTGGAATAAACTAGTATGTCTGACTCTACACTATAGATTTCACTTAGTATTTGAAAAATTCCCTTCTGTAAACCTTTCAAAAACCTGACCTACGTTTTAAAAAATTAAGACACTTCGCTGATACCCAACAAAAATCACTTAAAAAATTTATTGAAATTTAAATGTTTTTTTTTTTAGTATTGCATACATCAAATATATTTTGTCATTTATGTAGAATTTAAAAACAAGGTGGTTTACCTGAAGTGCAAAATAATAAAAAATTAGGATTGGGATGTTATACTGAGGCCTCAGTGTGTTAAACATGTAACTGCTGATTATTACGCAGGCTTTATTAACGTTATATACAGTGTGTGTATGTATGTATGATTAGAAGTAGTTATTAATATAAATAACGGGTTTAAATAATTAGGGTCTAAGCTGGCAAGCAATACACCTAAACCTAAATTCCCTTCATGCGCTACAGAGCTATAGGGCATTTTAGAATAAGCATCAGAGCAGATGATGCCATCCCATGATTCAGCTCAAATGAAGGAGCCAGAAGGCAAGAAATGGAGGTAAGATCCAACCGCAACAATAAACACATCATAATCATGTTCCCTACCAAATATTGTTGTTTATATTGAGAAGTGGCGCTTTATAGATATTTTTATTTTTTTTTTGGCGGGGGGGGGGGGGGGGGGGGGGGGGGGGGGGGGGGGGGGGTGTTTTGGGGGGGGGGGGGGGGGGGGGGTGGGGGGGGGGGGGGGGGGTAGTTGAGCATGTTGCACCTGTGCAAACCCAACTGTCAGAGCTCTGGAGGTATGTGTCCATATAAGAAAGAAGCCTGAAATGTCCTGTAAGGATGTTCCCTCTGCTTTAGTTTTCTTATTGTATACATATTGTATACATTTTTTTATGTGTAGATGTTCTACCCTGGCAGATGCTCAAAAAGTCCCCTAGTGGTGCTCAAGAACCTGTCCTTTTGCCCTGGATGAAAAAGAAGTGTTCTTTCTGCTAGAGCCCTTTTTATTTTTATTTTTTTAAACATCAATGATTCGTTTGCAGGGCGGCACGGTGGCTTAGTGATTAACATGTTCTCCATTCAGCACTAGGGATTTCCAGTTTGAATCCCAATCTGGGTGGAGTTTCCATGTTCTCCCCGTGTCCGCGTGGGTTTCCTCCGGGTTCTCTGGTTTCCTCCCACAGTCCAAAAACATGGATCAAGTCAATTGAGTTCTCAAAATTACCCCATATAGAGTGTGTCTGTGTGAGTGAGTGTGTGCCCAGCGATGGATTGGCACCCTGTCCTGGGATTATCTGCTCCACCCTCCACCCAGGACAGGGTGCCAATCTATCACTGGGCACACACTCACTCACACAAACACACTCTATATGGGGCAATTTGGAGAACTCAATTGACTTGATCCATGTCTTTGGACTGTGGGAGGAAACCGGAGAACCCGGAGGAAACCCACGCGGACACAGGGAGAACATGGAAACTCCACCCAGATGGGGATTCGAACCGGGAATCCCTAGTGAGTGCTCAAAACAATCCAGCCATTATCTTATCTATACTAGGGACTGGGTTCGTGATGGTTCCTCATGCCTAATCAGGAGAGAACGTTTCGGGTGCTGGGCAGATACACCCAGGACAGTGCACCGATCCATTACTGGGCACACACTATATTGGGGCAATTTAGAGCAGCCGATATAACTTCAATCTAGGTTTTTGGATTGTGAGAGAAAACCGGAGAACACAGAAAAACACGGGGAGAACATGGAAACTACTCAGATTGGGATTCAAACCTGCAGCCCCAGCATTGAGAGGTGAACATATTGACCACTAAGCTACCATACAGTACATAGCATGTCTGCCTCTCAGTGCTGGGGATCCAGGTTTGATTGGTGGAGTTTCCATGTTCCACCCATGTCACCGTGGGTTTTCTCTGGTTTCCTCCCACAGTTTAAAAACATGGATTCAAGGTTAATTAAATGCTCTAAATAATTGCCACTATATAGAGCGTGTGCGGCATTGTGGCTTAGTGGTTAGCATGTTCTCCTCTCAGCACTAGGGATTCCCGATTCAAATCCCCATCTGGGTGGAGTTTCCATGTTCTGCCCGTGTCCGCGTGGGTTTCCTCCCACAGTCCAAAAACATGGATCAAGTCAATTGAGTTCTCCAAATTGCCCCATATAGAGTGTGTGTGTGAGTAAGTGTGTGCCCAGCGATGGATTGGCACCCTGTCCTGGGTCTATCTGCCCAGCGCCCGAAACGTTTTCCCCTGGATGGGCATGGGGAACCCCCCCGCGACCCTAATAGAGGATAAAGTGGAAGATACCACTGTACCCAGTGGTAGATTGGCACCCCACAGTCATGGATTCAGTTTAAATTGCCCGTATAGAGTGTGAGTGAATGTGAGTATAAATCTGAGATGGGGTTTTGTTGGATGAGTTTGACAGAGTGATAGTCCTGCTGGAGACGCTGTTCCTCACTCTGGTGGTACATAAATAGACTTGTATCACCTTCCAGATGGCAGAGGCTTAAACAGCTGATGGCCGGGATAAGCAAAATTTCAGATGAGGCTTGTGGCTTTCCTCAGCCAGTGCGAAGTTCTAAATCTCACTGTAGTGGAGACAGATGACAGAACTTATTTATTTGCTGAAATGCAGCCAGCATACTGCAGTGCAATATGCAAATGGTACAACAGTGGCAGGTCACGATCAGGTGTGCTGACTCAGCAGTTGTTAGTGCCTTTGTTGCCCTCTGTAGAATGTAAGTGTGTGTGTGTGTGTGTGTGTGTGTGTGAGTGTGTGGATTCCTCAGGTTAATAATGAGGTGATTATTTTTTTTTTTTAATGTTTCAATAATAAAGAAAGGGTAATAGGTGGCTTAGTGATTAGGATGTTCTCCTCTCAGCACTAGGGATTCCCGGTTCGAATCCCCATCTGGGTGGAGTTTCGATGTTCTCCCCGTGTCCGCGTGGGTTTCCTCCGGGTTCTCCGGTTTCCTCCCACAGTCCAAAAACATGGATCAAGGTCAATTCATTCATTCATTATCTCCCGCTTTATCCTCTATTAGGGTCGCGGTGCGGTTCCCCATGCCCATCCAGGGGAGAACGTTTCGGGCGCTGGGGAGATAGACCCAGGACAGGGCGCCAATCCATCACTCACTCACACACACTCTCTATATGGGGCAATTTGGAGAACTCAATTGACTCGATCCATGTTTTTGGACTGTGGGCGGAAACCGGAGAACCCGGAGGAAAGCCACGCGGACACGGGGAGAACATGGAAACTCCACCCAGATGGGGATTCGAACCGGGAATCCCTAGCGCTGGGAGGCGAACGTGCTAACTACGTGCTGCCCGGATCAAGGTCAATTGTTCATTCATTCATTATCTCCCGCTTTATCCTCTAGTAGGGTCGCGGTGGGGTTCCCCATGCCCATCCAGGGGAGAACATCTCGGGCGCTGGGCAGATAGACCCAGGACAGGGTGCCAATCCATCACTGGGTACACACTCACACACTCAAACACACTCTATATGGGGCAATTTAGAGAACTCAATTGACTCGATCCATGTTTTTGGACTGTGGGAGGAAACCGGAGAACCCGGAGGAAAGCCACGCGGACACGGGGAGAACATGGAAGATGGGGATTCGAACCGGGAATCCCTAGCGCTGACAGGCGAACGTGCTAACCACTAAGCCACCGTGCCGCCACACAAACAATTTTAAGAAATTATTTTAAGAAGTTCATTCATTCATTATCTCCCGCTTTATCCTCTAGTAGGGTTGCGGTGGGGTTCCCCATGCCCATCCAGGGGAGAACATCTCGGGCGCTGGGCAGATACACCCAGGACAGGGCGCCAATCTATCACTGGGTACACACTCAAACACACTATATGGGGCAATTTGGAGAACTCAGTTGACTCGATCCATGTTTTTGGACTGTGGGAGGAAACCCGAGAAGCCCGGAGGAAACCCACGCGGACACGGGGAGAACATGGAACCTCCACCCAGATGGGGATTCGAACCACGTACATGCTAACCACGTGCCGCCCGGATCAAGGTCAATTGAATTCTGCAAATTGCCCCATATAGAGTGTGTCTGTGTGAGTGAGTGTGTGGCCAGCAATACATTGGCGCCCTGTCCTGGGTGTATCTACCCAACGCCCTAAACGTTCTCCCCGGAATGGTCATGGGGAACCCCCCCCTCCCCCTCCGGTGGGAGGAAACCGCAGAACCCGGAGGAAAGCCACGCGGACAAGTTGAGAACATGGAACCTCCACCCAGATGGGGATTCGAACCACGTATTCGATTCGAACCATGCTAACCACGTGCCGCCCGGATCAAGGTCAATTGAATTCTGCAAATTGCCCCATATAGAGTGTGTCTGTGTGTGAGTGAGTGAGCGAGTGTGTGGCCAGCAATACATTGGCGCCCTGTCCTGGGTGTATCTACCCAACGCCCTAAACCTTCTCCTCGGAATGCTCATGGGGAACCCTCCCCCTCCCCCTCCGGTGGGAGGAAACCAATTCAATTGAAGGAACTCAATTAACTTGATCCATGTTTTTGGACTGTGGGATGAAACCGGAGAACCCGGAGGAAAGCCACGCGGACACGGGGAGAACATGGAACCTCCACCCAGATGGGGATTCAAACCACGTATTCCATTCGAACCATGCTACGAGAACCCGGTGGGAGGAAACCGCAGAACCCGGAGGAAAGCCACGCGGACACGGGGAGAACATGGAACCTCCACCCAGATGGGGATTCGAACCACGTATTCGATTCGAACTATGCTAACCACGTGCTGCCCGGTTCAAGGTCAATTGAATTCTGCAAATTGCCCCATATAGAGTGTGTCTGTGTGTGAGTGAGTGACTGAGAGAGTGTGTGGCCAGCAATACATTGGCGCCCTGTCCTGGGTGTATCCACCCAACGCCCTAAACGTTCTCCCCGGAACGTTCTCATGGGGGAACCCTCCCTCCCGCGACCCTAATAGAGGATAAAGCAGAAGATAATGGCTGGATGGACTTTTATTCTGAAACCTGCTGTTCTTGCTGACGACGTTGTAAACTCGCGAATGTAAACTCCTCCTGCTTGGGAAGCTTGTAGGAAGTCGGGCATTAAACCTCCAGCAGTCGGGAGTCCTGTCTCCGTCTCCGTCTCTGTAATGGAAGCGAGTCGTGACCGAGCAGAGCACTAACCTCCCGCCGCCATGTGCAGACCGACGGCCCGGGGCGCTCAGGCCGCCTCCACCGCGGGGCTCGTCCTCGTTTTGGTGGCCGCTGTCCGCGCCGCTCACGTCGCCGAGAGTCGTTCGAGCCCCGGCGCGCTGGAACCGGAGACCTACAGCACCTACTACAACTACGAGAACCTGACGCGCAGGTTACGAGCCCTGGCCGCGACCTACCCCCACATCTGCACGCTGAGCTCGGCCGGCCGCTCTCTGGAGGGCAGGGAGCTGTGGGTGATGCGGATCACCCGCGAGCCCGGCGCCGACGTGCCCGGCAAACCGCGCTTCAAATACGTGGGCAACATGCACGGCGACGAGACGGTGTCTCGCCAGGTGCTCGTTTATCTGATCGACTATCTCGTGAGACACTACGCCGAGGACCGGCGCGTGGCGGAGCTGCTGAACAGCACCGACGTCTCCATCATGCCCAGCATGAACCCCGACGGCTTCGAGAGGTCTGCGGAGGGAGAGTGCAAAGGCCGGACCGCCGGCAGACACAACGCTCACGACGTCGACCTCAACCGCAGCTTCCCCGATCAGTTCGGCCAGGTCGACTACAACCCGGACGACATTCCGGAGCGAGACGCTGTCATTAATTGGATTCAGCAAAACAAGTAAGCAACCGCTCCCTGTGTCTCGTGTTTACATGCAAACTGTTTCCTCAATTCCTTAGTTTAAAGCTACAGTATGTGAGGGTGCTGGGCACGCACTCACTCACACACACACTCTATATGGGGCAATTTGGAGAGTTCAGTTGACCTTGATCCATGTCTTTGGATTGTGAGAGGAAACTGAGAACCCGGAGGAAACCCTCGCGGAAACGGGGAGAACATGGAATCTCCACCCAGATGGGGATTCGAACCGGGAATCCCTAGCGCCGAGAGGAGAACATGCCAACCACTAAACGACTGTGACATTGCAAACATTTGTTTACAGTAAAAACCCCAACAAACCCATGTAAATTAACCATCCATATATCGATTATCTTCCGCTTTAACCTCTACTACTACACTCTATATGGGGCAATTTGGAGAATTCAATTGACCTTGATCCATGTTTTTGGACTGTGGGAGGAATCCCACACGGACACGGGGAGGACATGGAAACTCCACCCAGATTGGGATTCGAACCGGGAATCCCGAGCGCATTACAAATATTTTTACAGTTAAAGCCCCAACAAACCCATGTATATCTTCCACTTTATCCTCTATTAGGGTCGCGGGGGGTTCCCCATGCCCATCCAGGGGAGAACGTTTAGGGCACTGGGCAGATACACCCAGGACAGGGCGCCAATCTATCACTGGGCACACACTCACTCAGACAAACACACTCTATATGGGACAATTTGGAGAATTCAATTGACCTTGATCCATGTCTTTGGATTGTGAGAGGAAACCGGAGAACCCGGAGGAAACCCTCGCGGACACGGGGAGAACATGGAATCTCCACCCAGATGGGGATTCGAACCGGGAATCCCTAGTGCCGAGAGGAGAACATGCCAACCACTAAACGACTGTGACATTGCAAACATTTGTTTACAGTAAAAACCCCAACAAACCCATGTAAATTAACCATCCATCCATTATCTTCCGCTTTAACCTCTACTACTATGTCGCGGACACAGACACACTCTATATGGGGCAATTTGGAGAATTCAATTGACCTTGATCCATGTTTTTGGACTGTGGGAGGAATCCCACACGGACACGGGGAGGACATGGAAACTCCACCCAGATTGGGATTCGAACCGGGAATCCCGAGCGCATTACAAATATTTTTACAGTTAAAGCCCCAACAAACCCATGTATATCTTCCACTTTATCCTCTATTAGGGTCGCGGGGGGGTTCCCCATGCCCATCCAGGGGAGAACGTTTAGGGCACTGGGCAGATAGACCCAGGACAGGGCGCCAATCTATCACTGGGCACACACTCACTCAGACAAACACACTCTATATGGGACAATTTGGAGAATTCAATTGACCTTGATCCATGTCTTTGGATTGTGAGAGGAAACCGGAGAACCCGGAGGAAACCCTCGCGGACACGGGGAGAACATGGAATCTCCACCCAGATGGGGATTCGAACCGGGAATCCCTAGCGCCGAGAGGAGAACATGCCAACCACTAAACGACTGTGACATTGCAAACATTTGTTTACAGTAAAAACCCCAACAAACCCATGTAAATTAACCATCCATATATCGATTATCTTCCGCTTTAACCTCTACTACTACTACTATGTCGCGGACACAGACACACTCTATATGGGGCAATTTGGAGAATTCAATTGACCTTGATCCATGTTTTTGGACTGTGGGAGGAATCCCACACGGACACGGGGAGGACATGGAAACTCCACCCAGATTGGGATTCGAACCGGGAATCCCGAGAGCTGAGAGGTGAACGCCGCCGTGACATTACAAATACGTTTACAGTTAAAGCCCCAACAAACCCATGTAAATCTTCCACTTTATCCTCTATTAGGGTTGCGGGCAGGAGGTGTCCCCATGCCCATCCAGGGAAGAACGTTTAGGGCACTGGGCAGATACACCCAGGACAGGGTGCCAATCTATCACTGGGCACACACTCACTCACTCAAACACACTCTATATGGGGCAATTTGGAGAATTCAATTGACCTTGATCCATGTTTTTGGACTGTGGGAGGAAACCCACGCAGATATGGGGAGGACATGGAAACTCCACCCAGATTGGGATTCGAACCGGGAATACCTAGTGCTGAGAGGAGAACGCCACCGTGACATTACAAATACGTTTACAGTTAAAGCCCCAACAACCCCATGTAAATGTTCCGCTTTATCCTCCATTAGGGTCACGGGCAGGAGGTGTCCCCATGCCCATCCAGGGAAGAACGTTTAGGGCACTGGGCAGATACACCCAGGACAGGGCGCCAATCTATCGCTGGGCACACACACACTCAGACAAACACACTCTATATGGGGCAATTTGGAGAATTCAATTGACCTTGATCCATGTCTTTGGATTGTGAGAGGAAACCGGAGAACCCGGAGGAAACCCTCGCGGACATGGGGAGAACATTGAAACTCCACCCAGATGGGGATTCGAACCGGGAATCCCTAGTGCCGAGAGGCGAACATGCAAACTACTAAACGACTGTGACATTGCAAACATTTGTTTACAGTAAAAACCCCAACAAACCCATGTAAATTAACCATCCATCCATTATCTTCCGCTTTAACCTCTACTAATGTCACGGGGGGGGTTCCCCATGCCCATCCAGGGGAGAAAGTTTCGGGTGCTGGGTAGATACACCCAGGACAGGGTGCCAATCTATCCCTGGGCACACACACACACAGACATGCTCTATATGGGGCAATTTGGAGAATCCAATTGAGCTTGATCCATGTTTTTGGACTGTGGGAGGAAACCGGAGAAACCAGAGGAAACCCACGCAGACACGGGGAGAACATGGAAACTCCAACCAGATTGGGATTCGAACTGGGAATCCCTAGCGCTGAGAGGAGAACGTGCGGACCAACTTAATTCATATCAAAAATCTGAACCATCATCCATCCGTTATGTTCGCTTTATCCTTTACTAGGTCACAGGTACCCAGAGCGGTGGGCAACTCTGTATACGGCGCTTGGGGTTAAGTACTATAGTACAAAGACCTTCAGGTCTTAAGGTTGGTTCCTTAACCATACGCCTACGACTAATTCTGGAGGATTCCAAAGAGTCAAATGTCGTGTTAACTGAAGCAACAATGTGGATTTAAATAGAGAACACACACACACACACACACACACACACAAACTCACTATTGCTTTTTTCTATAAGAATAGCTGCAGCACACAAGATAAAGACGTTAGAAAAGAGGCATGTTTACCACTAGGTCACATGATCTGGGAATTAAAGAACTGATTAGTACACTTTTGCAAGTGGAATTGTTTTGGCTTTACCTGATACTAAGAGCAAGACAGAAAGAATAAAGAAAATGATCTTATTATTAACTATTAATTATATTAATTTCTTAAAATTGTTTGTGTGGCGGCACGGTGGCTTAGTGGTTAGCACGTTCTCCTCTAAGCACTAGGGATTCCCGGTTCGAATCCCCATCTGGATGGAGTTTCCATGTTCTCCCCGTGTCTGCATGGGTTTCCTCCGGGTTCTCCGGTTTCCTCCCACAGTCAAAAACATGGATCAAGTCAATTGAATGCTCAAAATTGCCCCATCTAGAGTGTGTCTGTGTGAGTGAGTGTGTGCCCAGCGATGGATTGGCGCCCTGTCCTGGGTCTAGCTGCCCAGCGCCCGAGACGTTCTCCCCTGGATGGGCATGAGGAACCCCACCCCACCGTTTTTGACATTCCATACACCATGAATTGTGCTTAAAATTGTAGAAAAAAAAATAAAAAGAGATAAGGGACATGTCTCATCACGTCCAGCATGCTCCAAGGACTCAGAGTAAGTTTAGGAGGTAACATAAGGTAACATTAATAAAAAATTATATAAATATGAAAATGAAACTTAAATAAAAACAGATGTTTCAACATTAAAATATTGATTTTCGACAATTGGTCGACAACTTTCGACAACTCGTCGATGACGCTGAAAATACGTCAACTTCATCGATTGCGTTGGCCAATCGCAACAGTCCTATTCTGCTTACTTTTCTGTGTTTACTTTTCTCTACTAGCCGGTAAATGAACGACTCCATTGTCACTCACTAATTAACCTGCCCGGCTGCCCGTATTATGTATTATTTTAAAAAGTGCTATATAAATAAAACAAACTTAAACTTAACCCTGTTGCAGTTAGTGAGTAAATATTTATATTCCTGAGTGTCGTGCTTCTTTTTGGCTGCAGTCATTGTTTATTTCAAATCAAATGCAATTTGTTTCAGGTTCGTCCTGTCTGGAAATTTGCATGGTGGAACCGTGGTGGCCAGCTACCCATTCGATGACTCCGCTCAGCACGCCACAACCGGCACCTACAGCCGTTCACCTGACGACGAGCTCTTCCGCCACTTGGCGCTGGTTTATGCTTCGAATCATCCGATTATGAAGACAGGACAGCCCAAATGTGATGAGGACCCTAATGAGACCTTCAAAGACGGCATCACTAATGGAGCCCAGTGGTATGATGTGAAAGGTAAATGCCTGTACCCTGTGTACACCTATTAGTACAGTTACAATTAGGGATGAGACAATTAATTATCCTCTAATAGGGTCGTGGGGGGGTTCCCCATGCCCATCTAGGGGAGAACGTTTCGGGCACTGGGCAGATACACCCAGTACAGGGTGCCAGTCAATTGCTGGACACACACTTGCTCACACAGACACACACACACTCTATTTGGGGTTCATTGACCTTGATCCATGTTTTTGGACTGTGGAAGGAAACCCACGAGGACACGGGGAGAACATGGAAACTCCACCCAGATTGGGATTCGAACCGGCAATCCGTAGTGCTGGGAGGAGAACATGCTAACCATTAAGCCACCATGCCACTGAGACAATTAATCATTTTTGCAATTAATTGTGATTATAAATGTTAGGATGACTATCGTAAGAGTGAGTCAACATCTCTCATGTTAAAATGGCTTGGCATGGTAGCCGATTGGTTTGTCTGGGGAAAAAGTTAACTGGTTACCTGGTTAATCATTACGTATGGATCAAATCTAGTACCTACTGTCTAGCTAGTTTTAGACACGTCTTTATTTGTGTATAGTAATTGTTTAGCCCAAACAGTACAGGTTGCTTTCAGTGGTATTGTATTTGTCTGCCATTTAATGAGGTCAAGTTTATTTATTTATACAGCGCTTTTTACAATAGTACATTGTAGGGGTGAGCTGCAATATTCGCTGATTCGACGATTCGATTCGGAGAACCGTAGTCGACTATGAACCTCATAGTCGAATGTACCATTTTGACCACATGGGGGTGCCCATGGCTGCTGCTAAGCATTAGTTTTTACATGAAATGTCTTTGTTTTCGTTGTCTTTGTTTTCATCCTAATTTCTGTCAATATTTTTTTTAAATTATGTGTGCGCTTTAACAATATAAAATATATAACAAAATATTTAAAAAAATCTTTTTTAAAAACCACACTTATAGCGCCATCTTGTGGTGAAATTTTAACTGATTCGACTATCAGTCGACTATAGGGAAAATCTGACGAATCAGATTCGACTATGAAAATCCTTAGTTGAAGACACCCCTAGTACATTGTCACAAAGCAGTTTTATAGAGTTAAACCCCTGAAGAGCAAGTCGCATTAACAGTGCAGGACACTGTACAGCTTGTGCAGTGATCGGATGTCCATTTTTAAAAATTAGAAATACTAGATCAGTTCAGTGAGGCCGTTCTGCTGAAATCCAACAGAAGTTCAGGTTCTATCCTGCAATAGTCGTTGCAGCTTCCAGTGTGAAAATACTGAACCCGTGTGTTAAATCCTGTTGTCTCCTAGAAGAAAAATCGCAGATCCGTGTGATCAGCGTCTCACTTTGCATAGACATTAAACATTATGTTCACTTTGAAAGGCGGAGGCATGTAATAACACTGCAATAAACTTTCAACCACCCTGTAAAATCCTGAAAATAAAAGGAGCGTGCAAGGTTGTACTTTAACTTGTTAGCTACTCATTCTCATCACTCACAAACCTCTTTCATGTTGTTATTTGTAGCGTTTTGTAAGTATGTTGTAAGATAAAAAGATGTGGACGATTGTACCTTATTTACTTTGTAAAAACTTTGAATTGCATTCAAGTACTAGCTGGAAAATTATCCACAAAACAACAGCCCACATTAAACCTGATTTTACTAAAAGATCTCGCAGCTTTCGGCTCTATCAGCTTACGAGGAAAATATTTGGATTAGTAGGGAAACTGCATTTAAGACAAGGACAATGAAAAGCTGGTAATCTTAAACCAGTTGTTATGGGAACCTTCTGTTCCTTGAGACATCGCTTCAATGTGGGAACGTGTGACATCACTGCTCTTAATGCATAGTGTAACTGTCAGCATAGAAACCTGAGCATTGCTGTATAATGAGATAGTAATGTTCAATGTCATATATATATAATGTTCAATGTCAAATATATAATGTTCAATGTTATATATATATAATGTGTGTGTGTGTGTATGTGTGTGTATATATATATATATATATATATATATATATATATATATATATATACACATACATACATACATACATACATACATACATACATACACACACACACACACACATATATATATATATATATATATAAAATATATGTATGTATGTGTGTGTATATATAATATATATACAGTATGTATGTATGTGTGTGTGTGTATATATATATATATATATATATATATATATATATATATATATATATATATATATATATATATATATATATATACACACATACGTCCATTTATAAAGGATGTTGTTTTTGCTGTAATACTTCTCTTGATTTTAAATATGGGAGTTACTAAAGGTTTGTTTTCATGCAAAAACCAGGATCCAGTTAAAGTCACACACAATGATGGCAGTCAGAGTCTAAAACAGTGTAGTGTAAATTGCTTCACTACGCCGCCGGCTGTTTCACACCCGTTTGTGCTAACAGTTTTCAAGCTCCGAGACTTAACACTGTGAATATTATAACACGTTCCAACACTGCGGGAAAACTTTTCTAAATATATTAAAGTGAGCAAAAAAGATTAAAGTAACTTGCAGCTGAGGCTCCTCCATTCTTTGACCCCCCCCCCACTCTCTAAATGTTTACACAGACACACTGATGATTATGACTGGAAAGAAACAGGTGAAATCTATTACCTCCCTGCTTCTACTTTGACCTGGAAATGTTCTAGCTATCATTCGGCAAGGCAGCGGTTGCACTGCATTATGGGATCTGTAATTCTGTGTTATCAGCATTTTATATCGCCGGGCCGTTAATAACAACACCAATAATAGATCAATGTAAAATGGTCTCGTGGGCTGAATATAATGGTATTACGGGCCGGATATGGCCCGCGGGCCTTTGAGATTGACAACCATGTTATATTCTTTATGTTGCTTGTACATGAGACCGGCTACAGTGACCTCAGTGGTGTACTTAACATATGATTCAATATTTGACTGACTCAGCAGTTCCAGGACACGATGTGTCACGGGGATGAGGACTGTTTGCTGTGGTGTCCAGCTTGTTTTTTGTTTTTTTTTTGCTCATATTTTGGTTGAATTGCCAAGTATGATTTGATTAATATTTATTCATTCATTATCTCCCGCTTTATCCTCTATTAGGATCGCGGGGGGGTTCCCCATGCCCATCCAGGGGAGAACGTCTCGGGCGCTGGGCAGATACACCCAGGACAGGGCGCCAATCCATCGCTGGGCACACACTCACTCACACAGACACACTCTATATGGGGCAATTTTGAGAATTCAATTGACTTGATCCATGTTTTTGGACTGTGGGAGGAAACCGGAGAACCCGGAGGAAACCCACGCAGACACGGGGAGAACATGGAAACTCCACCCAGATGGGGATTCGAACCGGGAATCCCTAGCGCTGAGAGGCGAACGTGTTAACCACTAAGCCACCGTGCCGCCCCGATTAATATTTACCCTAATTTATTTTCTTTATCAAGTTAGAAAGCTTAAAGTAGGATCATTAACCATGTGCTTAGTGTCAATTTTCTAAACTATAATTAGTTCTGTAAGCTTTATGTGAAAGAACTTGTTAGTAGTTATACCGGTAGTTTCTGGTCAGGTTAATATTTTGGCTGATATAAGGAGAAATCTTAAACTACGGCGATAAATGTATTAAGACAACAGAATATTCTACAACTGAAGTAAATGTCAGTTGTTACACCGAGAATAGCACGCCAACCCATCGCTGGACGGACACACACACTTATACTGGGGCAATTTAAAGCAACCAGATCACCTTGAATTCATGTTTTTTCTGTGGGAAGAAACCCACGTGGACATGGGACATAGAACATAAAAACTTCACCCAGATCGGGATTCGAACCTGGATTCCCGTTGCTGAGAGGTGGACCACCGTTGCTTGGTCAACCACACCATTTGATATACTCATTCTTTGGGATACAACCACTTAAAGG
Organism: Corydoras sp. C115; assembly: GCA_019802505.1. Lineage (NCBI taxonomy): Eukaryota > Metazoa > Chordata > Actinopteri > Siluriformes > Callichthyidae > Corydoras > Corydoras sp. C115. The sequence goes on along the minus strand of JAFMOC010000058.1, from coordinate 2,949,769 downwards.
GTTGAATTATACAAAATTAACGTTTACCCCGTTTATCCGCGACTTGGGGCCTAGTTAATTATAAAAATACTAGCAGTGGTTATACCATCTTCATAACCACCATTCTATAATACCAATAGTTATCTGAAAAAGCTTGTCTGGCTGAAAATTGTCAGTGTTCTCGTAGCAGCAAATATTTACATTTTTTACTTTCAAAAACATAAGAAAGTGGCACGGGTGCTTAGTGGTTAGGTTCTCCTCTCAGCGCTAGGGAGAGAATCCCAATCTGGGTGGAGTTTCCATGTTCTCCATGTCCGCGTGGGTTTCCTCCGGGTTCTCCGGTTTCCTCCCAGCGGCCAAAAACATGGATCAACTCAAGTGAATTCTCCAAATTGCCCCATATAGAGTGTGTCTGTGTGAGTGAGTGTGTGCCCAGTGATAGATTGGCGCCCTGTCCTGGGTGTATCTGCCCAGCGCCCGAAACGTTCTCCCCTGGATGGGCATGGGGAACCCCCCCGCGACTCTAATAGAGGATAAAGCGGGAGATAATGGATGCATGGAAAAATTAGAATTAGAAAATTAGAAGTGAAAACGGGCGGCGCGGTGGTTTAGTGGTCAGCATGTTCTCCTCTCAGCGCTTGGGATTCCCAGTTCGAATCCCAATCTGGGTGGAGTTTCCATGTTCTCTCCGTGTCCATGTGGGTTTCCTCCGGGTTCTCCGGTTTCCTCCCACAGTCCAAAAACATGGATCAAATCAAATGAACTCTCCAAATTGCCCCATATAGAGTGTGTCTGTGTGAGTGAGTGTGTGCTCAGCGATAGACTGGTGCCCTGTTCTGGGTCTATCTGCCCAGCACCCGAAACGTTCTCCCCTGGATGGGCATGGGGAACCCCACCGCGACCCTAATAGAGGATAAAGCGGAAGATGATGGATGGATGGAAAAACATAAAAACCATTTATGGTCATTAGAAGTGAAAACACCATAAATCCCAAAACTGAGTGCAGAATCAGTCAGCATGCATATCTCCATGACCACAGAGTTAATCTTAAACCCCTAGTTCAGCTCCCGGCCACTGATCAACCACTGGATCGGCTGATTTGATTGATTTGAAACTATCCTATACGTTTCAACATTATTATATAAAAGAGTCTGCATCCCCTCTTTGTTACCTCAATCAACCACCTTTGATTAAATAGTTAATTTGAATCTTTGTCATTCTTACTTTGTTTTAACAAGTGTAAGTTAATTACAGATTTATTAGCTTGTTTAATCTCTCCCGATGTCATGTGACTCCTGATTGTTGCCCTTTACAGCCTTACAGAGGGAAATGCCTTAGCCTACGGACAAGTGATGTCATATACAGCCTTAAAACAGGATCTTTGAGTTCACAGACGAGGATCTGGATCAGACATTGTTTATTTTCGCGTTGCTTTGTAACAGATTAATCCCGAGATATCACAGGATGTGTGTTTAGTTTAATACTGAAGCCGCCATGCGGTAAATCGCCCGGTGCCAGGTCACTAACTCCTGCACTTAGGATCTGTATGCAAAGCAGGTGAACAGGAAGGGGACTCCATTAACTCAAAGTTCAGATGAAAAGACCAGGAAATGACTAAGTTAAATTTGTGTAAGTATTCGTGCACTCTTTGAGTTGTTCGTACAAACCACCGTGATGAAACAGACCAACAAAAAACGGTGGCAAGGCGAAGGAGGAGTTACTTTGGAGTCATGTGACCTGTACAAACAAATAAACCATCATCCCTGTTTAGCAAAATGTTCAACCTTTTTTGCAAATATTAAAATGTTTGCCTCCGAATACGTAGTGCTTAGGAAATTCCAAACACCAGCTGCAGTTAGTGTCTTACACATAAATATAAATATATCAGACATACAATAGCCATCAAATATTGCAGGTTTTTTGTTCATCTTAATGTAAACAAACAAATTCCTGATCCTTACAATACAAGTTAAAGGGTACTTTCTGCTCCACTTATCGCCCATGTTCTCAGTTCCACTTACTGTAAAGTGGAACTTTGTAGTTCTACAATTCTAGACTGTAGTCCACAAACACAGTCTTAAAGTGTAACAAATGTTGTTATATATCTAAAAATATATAACCTAGTTTGTAGAATTATATCAGATTTTTATTGTAGATAAATTATATATCATATTATAGTGATATATATATATATATATATATATATATATATATATATATATATATATATATATTCATTCATTCATTATCTCCCGCTTTACCCTCTGTTAGTGCCACGGTGGGGTTCCCCATGCCAATCCAGGGGAGAACGTCTCGGGCGCTGGGCAGATACACCCAGGACAGGGCGCCAATCCATTGCTGGGCACACACTCACTCACACAAACACACTCTATATGGGGCAATTTGGAGAATTCAATTGACTTGATCCATGTTTTTGAACTGTGGGAGGAAACCGGAGAACCCGGAGGAAACCCACGCAGACACGGGGAGAACATGGAAACCCCACCCAGATGGGGATTCAAACCGGGAATCCCTAGCGCTGAGAGGCGAATGTGCTAACCACTAAGCCACCGTGCCGCCTACTATATATATATATATATATATATATATATATATATATATATATATATATATATATATATATATATATATAAGCACATCATTTTATATTATTCATTTACATTTGTGTTTATTTTTTGCAGTGTACCACCACAGGGTAGATATTATTTGGTTGGTATATTATTCCTGTACAGCAGTGTCACTGAGGTTTACATGATTCCTGCATGGACCAAACGGAATTGTGAAGAGCAGAGCTGATCACCTGATCCTCAGCACAACCTATAAATAACTAATGCTATGCATTCTGTTTTCAATACATTATGTAAATGTGTGCAAACCAAGTACAGGAACATCATAAATATTGAGGTTCATTGTGATGTGCAGGGTTTAAGAACCGGGTACATTGATTATAATGTATTTAGTGTGAATTACTCTTGCAATTAGTATGATGCAGTGTTCCTGAACTCATAAAGCAAAAAGGTTATTAGTTTTGTGAACTGTGTATCGTCACTTGATCTGATATTTATAACGTTGTAGGTTGTAAAGAGGTTGTAAAGAGGTGAAGTGAAAATTTAAGGCATTTATTTGGATTTAACGTAGTTAAGGATTTTATCTGGATTTAATGTAACTTTATCTTATTATTCTGCTTAGTTCTGTACATGGAACTAGAGTCAAGGGGGGGGGGTTCCATACCTATCAGAGGGACAACGTTGTGGGCATTGGGCACACTCAGGACAGAGCTGATCCATCGCTGGGCACACTCAATTTAAAAAAAAAAACACTCAACAGACACTTAATAAACACTGTGACACTACAACACATTCCAATAGACACTATTTCACGGCTGCTATATTTTATATCTTATTCTTATTTCTTATGCTACTATATTTTTGTATCTACATTTTTATTATAAAGTGCTGCTATATTTAAATTTGTTTTACATTTAATTTTATTATTCTTTTTTTTTTCTAACATAATATTTAAATATAAACATTTTTAATTCTACTTGGGTAAACTGGGCCCGTGAAATGCAATTTCGTTTATATTTCATGTACCACATGTTGTATAAATAACAAGTACAAATAATAAGTCTCCTTGAATCAATTACATGAACACATACTATATAGGGGCAATTTAGAGCAGCCAATTTGCCTTAAATCCATGTTTTTAGACTGTGGATGGAAACCGGAGGAAACCCACATAGAAACTCCATCCAGATTGGGATCCGAACCTTAATCCCCAGCCTTGAGAGCTGGATGTTCTAAATGTGCCGCCCTTTATGGACATTCATTCATCATCTTCTGCTTAATCCTCTTGTTCCCCATGCCCATCCATTGGAGAACGTTTCGGGTACTACACTCAGATACACCCAGGACAGGGCACCAATCTATCACTGGGCACACACTCGCACAAACAGACACACAGAATGTCTCGGGCACTGGGCAGATACACCCAGGACAGGGTGCCAATCTATCCTGGGTGCCAATCACTGGGCACAGACACACTCTATATGGGGCAATTTGGAGAATTCAATTGACTTAATCCATGTTTTTGGACTGTGGGAGGAAACCAGAGAACCAGAGAATACCCACGCAGACACGGGGAGAACATGGAAACTCCACCCAGATTGGGATTCGAACCGGGAATCCCTAGTGCTGAGAGGAGAACATGCTAACCCCTAAACCACCGCACCGCCCAATTTGGAGAATTCCATCCATCCATTATCTTCCGCTTTATCCTATATTAGGGTCGCGGGGGGGGGTTCCCCATGCCCATCCAGGGGAGAACGTTTCGGGCGCTGGGCAGACACACCCAGGACAGGGTGCCAATCTATCGCTGGGCACACTCACTCACACACACATACACTCTTTATTTTGGGGCAAGTTGGACTACTCAATAGACTTTATCCATATTTTTGGACTGTGGGAGGAAACCGGAGAACCCGGAGGAAACCCACGCAGACACGGAGAACATGGAAACTCCACCCCGATGGGGATTCGAACCGGGAATCCCTAGCGCTGAGAGGCGAACGTGCTAACCACCAAGCCATCGTGCCGCCATTTGGAGAATTCTGTTGACTTAATCCATGTTTTTGGACTGTGGGAGGAACTCTGAGAACCCAGAGGAAACCTACGCAGACACGGAGAGAACATGTATACTCCACCCAGTATTGGAATCTGTATTGAACTGACTTTTTTATTCAGACTTAAATCTAGAACATTTGTGGCTCTGAGCTCAAACAGTGCAAGCGCTTAGATTAAAATCTACAATGTTCTTACAGCTCGCCATGTTTAATAACAGAATACTAACATCATTTCCGAGGCGGCCCTTTTGCCCGAGGGAACCGGAGGCAGCTTGTGCTGTTGCATACACTTAGTGTTTTTGCAATCTCTGTTTAGTCTGTTTCCTGGCCTTGCTCTGCTGGCTGCCATTGTGTGTGTTTTAACAGGAACACAGTGAAATATGTGGAAGTTTTTTTTTTCTTCTTTTTTTGGCTTTTGTATTTAATTAACACTTTGTCACTTTGCTCGTCAGACACATCTGCCGCGAGCCTTTGAATCATACACCATTATATCGGACTCCCTGGTTTATTGGTGCAGTGTTTAAAACACAATATAAAACTTTCTGTGCGCCTCAGAGACCAACGGTAAACCCCCCCCCCCCCCCCCACCCACCACATCTCACCCCATCCGGGTCATTGGCAGGATTTATTTTTTAATCTAAGTAGGCTAGGTTCAGGTTTACAAGTTTGCATGTTCTCTGCAAGTGTTTTGTGAATAATTTTCTCATTGGAAACTGGGACTTGCGCCACTGTGGCTTAGTGGTTAGCACGTTCGCCTCTTAGTGCTAGGGATTCCCGGTTCGAATCCCCATCTGGGTGTTCTCCCCGTGTCCGCGTGGGTGACCTCCGGGTTCTCCGGTTTCCTCCCACAGTCCAAAACCATGGAGCAAGGTCAATTGAATTCTCCAAATTACCCCATATAGAGTGTGCGTGTCTGTGTGTGTGCGCCCAGCGATAGATTGGCGCCCTGTCTTGGATGTATCTGCCCAGCGCCCGAAATGTTCTCCTCTGGATGGGCATGGGGAACCCCCCCCCCCCCCCCCTCGCGACCCTAATATAGGATAAAGTGGAAGATAATGGATGGATGGATGAAACTGGGACTGTTGGGAAGGGATAATCGAATAGTGATGAATTTACAGACGGGAGTATGAATTATGAATCAAATGGGGCAGTTGTTGGCTTGTGGTTAAGGAATTAGCCTTGCGACGGTCCTTGGTTTGGGAGGAAACTGGAGAACCTGAAGGAAACCCATGCAGACACAGGGAGAACTTGGGAACTCCACCCAGATCGGATTGGGAACCGCTGAGAGGAAATTGTGATCAGCACTAAGGCACCATGCCGCCTTTTTTATTTAAATTTTTTTTTAAAGAGTCCTTTAACAAGTGAGATGTTTTTTTTTTTGAAAGACTTTTTATTAACCTTGAGATGTTTTTTAAATACACAGGTGGAATGCAGGACTATAATTACATCAAGGGAAGCTGTTTGGAAATCACAATGGAGCTGAGTTGCTGCAAGTATCCGCCTTCGTCACAGTTACAAGCGGAGTGGGATAATAACCGGGAGTCTCTGCTGGCTTTCATGGAACAGGTGCGACCTTTACTTTATCTTTGTAATATTTAGATAAAGAGACATTCCGCCCCGTCATCTTTAGTATATAACTTTAGTCATACTTTATTCTACATTCTTTTTTTGCGTTGCAGATTCACATTGGAGTACGAGGTTTTGTTCGAGAAGCCAAGACTGGCACTCCTCTTGCTGAGGCCATCATCATGGTAGCTGGTATCAACCACAACGTGAGCACTGGTCACTTCGGTGATTATTACCGACTGCTGCTTCCCGGCATGTACAATATCACAGCTGTGGCTCCTGGGTAAGTTCTACATTATATATAATATTCTGATTAAGCGTGCGGTGGCTTAGTGGTTAGCACGTTCGCCACTCAGCCCTAGGTATTCTCGAATCCCCATCTGGGTGGAGGTTCAATGTTCTCCCCGTGTCTGCGTGGGTTTCCTCCGGGTTCTCCGGTTTCCTCCCACAGTCCAAAAACCTGGATCAAGTCAATTGAGTTCTCCAAATTGCCCCATATAGAGTGTGTTTGTGTGAGTGAGTGTGTGCCCAGCGATGGATTGGCGCGCTGTCCTGGGTATATCTGCCCAGCGCCCGAGACGTTCTCCCCTGGATGGGCATGGGGAACCCCACCGCGACCCTAATAGAGGATAAAGCGGAAGATAATGAATGAATGAATGATTAAGCGTGCGGCACGGTGGCTTAGTGGTTAGCACGTTCTCCTCTCAGCACTAGGTATTCTCGAATCCCAATCTGGGTGGAGTTGCCATGTTCTCCCCATGTCCGTGTGGGTTTCTTCCGGGATCTCCGGTTTCCTCCCACAGTCCAAAAACATGGATAACGGTCGATTGAATTCTCCAAATTGCCCCATATAGAGTGTGTGTGTGCTCAGTGATAGATTGGCGCCCTGTCCTGGGTGTATCTGCCCAGAGAACCTCCCCACGAACCTAGTAGAGGATAAAGCAGAAGATAATTAATAATGGATATTTATCGCTTTATCCTCTACTAGGGTTCCCCATGCCCATCCAGGAGGTAACGTTTCGGGTGCTGGGCAGAAACACCCAGGACAGGGCACCAATCCATCGCCAGGCACACTCGCTCACACACTATAAGGGGCAATTTAGAGCCTTACATTTTCCTTGAAGCCATGTTTTTGGACTGTGGGAGGAAACCGGAGAACCTGGAAGAAAACCCATGCTACACAGGGAGAACATGGAAACTTCACCCAGATTGGAATTCGAACCTGAATCCCCATCGCCAAGAGGCGAACGTGCTAACCACTAAGCCACCGTGCTGCTTGTTTGTCGTTTGTTTTATACTTAAATATTAATAAAATTGTTTTTGTTTGTGTTTTAGCTGTGTACCCATGACTGTGGCCGGAGTGCAGGTCATCGAAGGCAAAGCTACAGAGTTGAACTTCACTCTTGCAGCCCTTAGTGATGAGGGTGCAGGTCAAATCCCCATTTCTGCTACATCAGCCACCACGACGAGCACCGTGAGCAGCATCGGCAACGGCAGCGCCGGTGTTCCAGAGAGCTCCGGCGGCAGCACCGTGTCCAAACCACAGGCTCTGCAGCCTCAGGAGTTCCGACATCACAGCAACAGTGACATGGAGCTTTTTCTGCAGAGATTCAGCTCCAAGTATCCCTCCATCACAAACCTTTACTCCATTGGCAAATCCGTGGAGGGTCGTGCACTTTGGGTCATGGAGATCTCCAACAATCCGGGCAAACACGAGCAAGGTTCTAAATCCTTTAAACTTTTATGATTCATGGCCAGCTTTGGTTTGATTCTCTAGAATGCCTTTTTACATAGGAGAGGTAGCTCAGTGGTCAGGGTGTTGGGCTTTCAATCTGAAGGTTGGCGGTTCAAATCCCAGGTCCACTGAAGTTACCAGTGTGGGTTCTTGAGCAAGACCCTTAACCCTCATTGCTCCAGGGATGTTGTGATGAACCCTGTGCTCACCTTGTAAGTCGCTTTGGATAAATGACCAAATGTAAATGTACATTAGGGGTGAAAGTTTTGGGCACTGGTCAGGCCAGGGTGCCAATACAGCGCTGGGAACACACAAACACTATATGGGGGAAATTTAGAGCATCCGATTCACCTTAAATCCATGTTTTGGACAGTGGGAGAAAACCGCAGAACCACACGGGCACAGGGAGAACATGGAAACTCCACCCAGAATGGGCTTCAAACCGGGATCCCCAGCACTGAGAGATGAGCCACACAGTTTACATGATTCAGTGACATTATTCTGTTTGGTTATAGTTAGCTTAAGGTTATAGTTAATGTTAGGGTAGTAGTGTTCAGGGTTAGGAGTTTGGTTAAGTCTTCGCAAAAGGAATACAAGTCTGTAAAGTCCTGACAATGCACAAAAACTAATGTGTGTGTGTGTCTAAGTAAGTACATTTATTTGTTTGTCCACCAGGTGGCTTAGTGGTTAGCATGTTCTCCTTTCAGCTGTGGGGATTCCCGGTTCGAATCCCCATCTGGGTGGAGTTTCCATGTTCTCCCCGTGTCTCCGTGGGCTTCCTCCGGGTTCTCCGGTTTCCTCCCACAGTCCAAAAACATGGATCAAGTCAATTGAGTTCTCCAAATTGCCCCATATAGAGTGTGTCTGTGTGAGTGAGTGTGTGCCCAGCGATAGATTGGCGCCCTGTCCTGGGAGTATCTGCCCAGCGTCCGAGATGTTCTCCCCTGGATGGGCATGCCCCCCCCCCCCCCCTCCGCGACCCTAATAGAGGATAAAAGCGGAAGATAATGGATGAATGAATGAATGAATGTTTGTCCACCAGGGCGGCACGGTGGTTTAGTGGTTAGCACGTTCTCCTCTCAGCACTAAGGATTCCCGGTTCGAATCCTAATCTGGGTGGAGTTTCCATGTTCTCCCCGTGTCCACGTGGGTTCCCACTGGGTTTCTGTTTTTCCGGTTTCCTCCCACGTTTTCCTGGATCAAGGTCAATTGAATTCTCCAAATTGCCCCATATAGCCCAGTGATAGATTGGCGCCCTGTCCTGGGTGCATCTGCCCAGCGCCCAAAACGTTCTCCCCTGTATGGGCATGGGGAACCCCCCCCATGACTCTAGTAGAGGATGAAGCGGAAGATAATGAATGAATGGATGGATGTTTGTCCACCTTGCAAAAGACTAACAACTTGTCCAGATTGGGTCACGGTGAGGGCTGGGATTGGCTTCAGCACCCCTGCATCCTTAGAATAAGTGCATATTGTGGGAAATAATTACAAATTCATTACCGTGGTCAGCATTTATTTTTTTCCCTCAAAAATAATTGCAGTGACTAAAAATGCAGTCTGTCCCTATTAGTTGATAATTAAAAGATAATGAATGAGTGATGGTAGGAGTCATGCATGTCAGCATTAATTGCATGTTTTTAATTGCAGTGTACGTTTAGCATCCTTATTTAAAAAACCTCTCTTGCTGGTGCAGACTGTAAGTGTACACAGATTGTAACAACTTCTTAAACTGTTGCGTTGATATTTTATACACTATCATTAATGTGAATGTTTTTTTTTTATTTTCTGCGTATTGTTTCTGCATATTAAAATAACGACGTGCTCTTTAATAGGTGAGCCGGAGTTCAAGTACATTGGTAACATGCATGGCAACGAAGTGGTGGGGCGGGAGCTGCTCCTCAATCTCATCGAGTACCTCTGCACTAATTACGGCAGTGATGCAGAGGTGACCCAGCTCGTCAGCACCACCCGCATCCACATCATGCCCTCCATGAACCCCGACGGCTATGAGATCGCTAAAGAGGGTGAGCACCGTGGAAAACTAGCAGCTTTGTATATTCCAACCATATTGCTTTAATTTTTTTTTTTCAATAATTTTTATTGAGGGAAAAAAACAGTCTTTACATACACAGACATTTTACATGCTTTCCTTATTTTCCCTTTTTTTTTTTTTTTTTTTTTTTTTTTTTTTTTTTCTCTGCTTTCTTATCTCACGTTTCTTTTTAAAATCATGAAAGAAGAATTTCACCCAGACCAGTTCCTAAAGCTCCAAAAGATCTGCTTGGTTCATATCTCTGTAGCAGATCTAATAAACACACTGTGCCGAAACCATTTCGAAATTTATAGAGCAATACTCTTTATTCGACTTCTGTATGTATTAACACAACTAATGGAGCAAATACACCCCCCCCCCCCCCCCCCCCCCCCCCCGGAGCAAAATTCCCCCCCCCCGCCCGGTGATTAATGACGTATTCTGATCCAGTAATTAAACTCTGACTGGCTGATATCCAGTGTATACTGTATACCAAGGACTTAAGAATGGGGCTGATGTGATGTGCCAGTGTGTAATCAGTATGCAACACACCTGTTATTTCCCAGGAGACATCGCTGGCTACAAGGGCCGGAACAACAGCAAGAACTTCGACCTGAATCGGAACTTTCCTGACCAGTACAGATCCATCACGGAGCCCAGGCAGCCGGAGACTGTAGCAGTGATGAACTGGAGTAAAAACAACCCGTTTGTACTGTCCGCCAACTTGCATGGAGGTAGGAATCAACTCTAGAGTATTTAACCCAGTTTAGTGACCTAGGAAAAATATTTTTAGAATGTAAGAAGATTTTCAGAATGTAAACGTAATTGCATTACTGTCTCACTGATGGAGGTGACGGATCAATATCCATCCATTTATCCATTGTCTTCCGCTTCATCCTCTACTAGAGTTGCCGGGTGGTTTCCCCATGCCCATCCAGGGGAGAATGTCACGGGCGCTGGTCAGATACACCCAGGACAGGGCGCCAATCTATCACTGGGCACACACTCACTCCCACAAACACACTCTATATGGGGCAATTTGGGGCATTCAATTGACCCTGATCCATGTCTTTGGACTGTGGGAGGAAACCGGAGGACCCGGAGGAAACCCACACGGACACGGGGAGAACATGGAAACTCCACCCAGATGGGGATTCGAACTGGGAATCCCTAGTGCTGAGAGGAGAACATGCTAACCACTAAGCCTGATATTATATTTATATACTTGAACAAATTTCATTCATTTTATTGAGCAATAAAGAAAAATGGGCTTGTAAGACAAATGTATATTAGTTATTAGTACAAAAGTAAATCCCACCCGGATTAATATATTATTGATATATATAGATTGTAATGCTTCTTAACTTGAATATGTGAAAGCACGTTCATATGATTTCAGGCTCTTTGGTGGTGAATTATCCTTTTGATGATGATCCAGAGGGGCTTGTGAGATACAGCATGTCTCCGGATGATGCTGTCTTTAAAATGGTTGCTCTTGCGTACTCTCAGGTGAGTGTAAGCTTGTTTTAAAGCTGTTTCATATTTCAGTAACATTTTCTTTATACACTTTGTTACAATACATCTATTATTTCTGACATTTGATAAGTCGCTTAATGCATCGTCACATACTGTATACATATTTCAGTTATTACTGTCTTACATTTCAAACACTGAGCTACACTAAACTAAAACTAATAGTTAGAATACCTTTTGTTTGTTTTTTTACGTATCATGCTCAAATTTTCCAATATATTTAGAAACTTAACTATTTAATCCGCCGGCACGGTGGTTTAGTGGTTAGCACGTTCTCCTCTCAGCACTAGGGATTCCCGGTTCGAATCCCCATCTGGGTGGAGTTTCCATGTTCTCCCCGTGTCCCCGTGGGTTTCCCTCCGGGTTCTCCGGTTTCCTCCTACAGTCCAAAAACATGGATCAAGTGTATTGAATTCTCCAATTTGCCCCATATAGTGTGTCTGTGTGAGTGAGTGTTTGCCCAGCGATGGATTGGCGCCCTGTCCTGGGTCTATCTGCCCAGCGCCCGAAACATGCTCAAATTTTCCAATATATTTAGAAACTTAAATATTTAATCTGGCACGGTGGTTTAGTAGTTAGCCTCTCAGTGCTAGGGATTCCCGGTTCGAATCCCAATCTGGGTGGAGTTTATCATGCTCCTCCCGTGTCCGCGTGGGTTTCCTCCGGGTTCTCCCGTTTCATCCCACAGTCCAAAAACATGGATCAAGTGTATTGAATTCTCCAAATTGCCCCATATAGAGTGTGTCTGTGTGAGTGATTAGTGCCCAGTGATGGATTGGCGTCCTGTCCTGGGCGTATCTGCCCAGCGCCCGAAACGTTCTCCTCTAGATGGGCATGGGGAACCCCCCCGCGACCCCACTAGAAGATAAAGCGGCAAATAATGAATGAATGAACTATTTAATCCAGTATAATGATCTAGGAACAATATTTATTTATGAAGCAAGAGATATTGCACAGTTTTAAGAAACTACTGAAGACGCATCTCTAACAAATACCTGTTGTAGGGAAAAAAAGAGTGGGGGGAGGCGCAGGTATAATTACTGACTTATCGCTTTGGATAAAAGCGTCTGCTAAATGACTAAATGTAAATGTTCTCTATTTTAGGAGAACCCACTTATGCATGCAGGTAACTTTTGTGAGAACAGTAATCTAAAGTCCAATGAGTTCTTTAAGGATGGAATCACTAATGGAGCTGCTTGGTACAATGTGCCTGGTAAGTATCTGATAATTCATTGGTATTCAGTGGATAATATATTGGTATTATTTCTGGTTTTATTGTTTTGTTTTTACTTACACATTGTACAGCACTTTGTTGCAGCCGTTGTTGTTTTTTTATTTATTTGTTGTTTTTATAGAAAATTAAGTTGAGTTGAGGGGCAGCACGGTGGCTTAGTGGTTAGCACGTTCTCCTCTCAGCGCTAGGGATTCCTGGTTCTAATCCCCATCTGGGTGGAGTTTCCATGTCCTCCCCGTGTCTGCGTGGGTTTCCTCTGCATTCTCTGATAATTACTGATTACTTATAACTTACTGATAATCCTGTTTTAAGAAATTTTATAAAACAAGTCGCGACACGGTGGCTTAGTGGTTAGCACGTTCTCCTCTCAGCGCTAGGGATTCCCGGTTCGAATCCCCATCTGGGTGGAGTTTCCATGTTCTCCCCCTGTCTGCGTGGGTTTCCTCCGGGTTCTCCGGTTTCCTCACACAGTGCAAAAACATGGATCGTCAATTGAGTTCTCCAAAAATTGCCCCATATAGAGTGTGTCTGTGTGAGTGAGTGTGTGCCCAGTGATAGATTGGTGCCCTGTTCTGGGTGTATCTGCCCAGCACCCGAGACGTTCTCCCCTGGATGGGCATGGGGAACCCCCTAATGTCGGATAAAGTGGAAGATAATGAATGGATGAATGAATGTTGAGTTGAAATTAGATTTGCAGAATGTTAACGTAATTGCGTTACTAACTCACCGATCGATTTATTATTTATATTTTTAAATGCTTCTTAACTTGAATATATATATATATATATATATATATATATATATATATATATATATATATATATATATATATATATATATATATATATATATATATATATATATATATATATATGTGTGTGTGTGTGTGTGTGTGAATGCACTTTTGCACTCTGATCTTCTCCTCTCTGTACTTTATGTTCTAAGGGGTTATTTTGGCAGTAAGTGTTCCAAAGATATAAAATGGCAGCTTGGGTTACTGCATGGATTGACTTGTTCCTTTTTTTGTCTCCGGTTGTTTATTTGGTTGTGAAAGCAGCAACAGGATTTCAACACAATACTCAACTTAACCCTTTAGTTTCAATGATACACATGTTAATATCTGTTGCTGTTGTGCTGTAAACATATTTACTTCGCTCAGGCAATAAATTGTGGCCATCTGCATTTAAATAAGCGGATACCTAAAGCATGTTGTTGTGAAACAGATGGCGCTGTGTTTGAAATGGTCAAACTATAGAGGTTACCAAGGTTACGGAGTTGTGTTCTTATTTAAAATTACATTCTTGTTTTCAAATGACGCAAAATCCAATATATATTAACTAATAATCGATGAGGGCGGCACAGTGGCGTATTTATTATTATTATAATTTTTTTTTTTAAAAGGCTTTTGTTTTTTTTTATTTTTTATTTTGCCTTCTTTAAAGAACAATAGTGATCCACATATTTACCATTGTTCAGTAAAGTGTAACCACCTGATTGATATCCCTCGCTAGAGTCTAAGTTTATTAACTTATTCATTATCTTCCACTTAATCCTCTACTAGGGTTGCAGGGGGGGGGGTTCCCCATGCCCATCCAGGAGGAACGTTTCAGGCGCTGGACAGATACACCCAGGACCTGGCACAGAGCTATCACTGGGCACACACTCACTCACATGCAAACACACACAGTATATGGGGCAATTTAGAGCATTCAGTTTACCTTGAATCCATGCTTTTGGACTGTGGCATGATGGCATGGTGGCCACGAAGCCACCATGCTGCCCCGAATCTGATTTATTAATTTTATATATAATTCTTTGTTTTCATAACTAGTGTAACATCTAGAAACATGCTGGGTGTCTAATCTGATTTATCAATTAATCAGAAAGCTTTCTTTAGACATCCAAAGTTTGGACACACCTCTTTCTTGCTCCACTGTGTAATTTCTCTGTTCTCTATTGGTAAGGAACATCACAGAACCGGTATCATTAGGGTGGTGGATTGTTTCTTGTCAGTTCTGCAGTGACACTGATGTGGTGAGGGGGTTTTAGTGCAGCAGTGCTGCTGTAGTTTCATTTCTCCACCTCAGTGACACTGCTGGGATAGGACTAATGCACCAACCCAATAATCCCTGCTCTGTGGAGGTACTATTGAGGTCCTGAGCATTAGAACAGAGTAAAGGGGACGTATACAGTATGTACTGTAGAACACAAACAGATGGACTACAGTCTGGAATTGCAGAACTACAAAGTCCATCTTTACAGGAATTGGAATTGAGAACATGGACGATAAGTGGAGCAGAAAGGAGGCGTGTCCAAACTTCTGACTGGTACTGTAGTTTGAGAAATGTATGTTTTTGTTCTGCTCTAAAAACATCCCGGGTCTGATCCTTGTTTTCATGTAGGTGGTATGCAGGACTGGAACTATCTCAACACTAACTGTTTTGAAGTCACCATTGAGTTAGGCTGCGTTAAGTACCCTCCTGCAAGTGAACTTCCTCAGTATTGGGAGCAGAACCACAAAGCTCTCCTGCAGTACATCCACCAGGTAAGCAACTAAATAAATCCTTATTATTTTTCGCTGAGATTGAGACTTTTTTTGACACATTTTTGTCATTCACACGTTCAGGTTCATAGAGGAGTGAAGGGTCTCGTAACTGACAGCAAAGATGGGAGTGGTATCCTTAATGCCACCATCTCTGTAAAGGGGAACAGTCATCTAATTACCACCAACAAGGATGGGGACTACTGGCGCTTACTTGTTCCTGGAAGGTACTATCTGACTGCAGCTGCCCAGGGGTAAGTTGACCTAGTAAAATGTTGTGGGTAGTAGAAATGGCAGCGCAGTGGTTAAGCAGTTAGCCTTCCTGCCTCACAGTGAGAAGGTCCTGGGTTCAATTTTTGGTTGGGGCAAAAAAGTTCATCTCATCTCATTATCTTCCACTTGATCCTTGGGGACATGTGGAGGAGTATCCCATGCCCATCCAGAGGAGAACTGATTCACCCATGACAGGGTGCCAATCCATCACAGGGCACACACTCACACACTATATAGGGGTAATTTAGAGCATCCATTTTACATTGAGTCCATGTTTTTGGACTATTGGAGGAGACTGGTGAAATCAAAGGAAGCACCACTGACACGGGGAGAACATGGAAGCTCCTCCCAGATCGGGGATTTGAACCTGCTTTGCAGACTGTTAATTATAAGAACTAATTACAACACAATTGATGCTATTTACACTTTTTAATAATTTCATTTTTATTTAAAAAAGCCTTAAGAAGACATGATGACTTACTGAATGGTGTCAGTGCAAGATTTTTTTGTTAGTCCCCTGTTGGTTCTCTGTTCTCTGTTGGTCAGGAGCATCACAGAACAGGTATCATTTGGGTGGTGGATTGTTTATTGTCAGTTCTGCAGTGACACTGATGTGATGAGGGGGGTTTTAATGCAGCAGTGCTGCTGTAGTTTCGTTTAAACACCTCAGTGACACTGCTGGGATAGGAATAATGCACCAACCAATTAATCCCTGCTCTGTGGTGGTACTATTGGGGTCCTGACCATTAGAACAGAGTAAAGGGGACGTACACAGTATGTACTGTAGTCCACAAACAGATGGACTACAGTCTGGAATTGTAGAACTACAAAGTCCATCTTTACAGGAAGCAGAACTGAGAACATGGAGAATAAGTGGAGCAGTAGAACATTGTAATGTTAAATGCATTCATTCATTATCTTCCGCTTTATCCTCTATTAGGGTCGCGGTGGGGTCACGTCTCAGGCGCTGGGCAGATAGACCCAGGACAGGGCGCCAATTCTATCGCTGGGCACACACTCCCTCACACACACTCTATATGGGGCAATTTGGAGAACTCAATTGACTTGATCCATGTTTTTCGACTGTGGGAGGAAACCGGAGAACCCGGAGGAAACCCACATGGACACGGGGAGAACATGCAAACTCCACCGGGAATCCCTAGTGCTGAGAGGCGTACGTGCTAACCACTAAGCCACCCCATGTTAAATGCAGTTCTCAATTATTTAGAGAACGGAGCTCCTGCCAGATCGGGGATTTGAACCTGAATCATCAGCACTGAGAGGCGAATGTGCCAACCACTAAGCCACCATGCTTTCCACACTGTTAACTATAAGAACTAATTAAAACACAATTAATGCTATTCAGATTTAATGGGTCCTAATGACCCATTTTCTGAATGGTGGTTTCATCATACGTTCAGGTTTTTTAAACCCCACATGAAGCGATTTGAATCATTTTAGGATTAAGATGATGTGAAATAATCCTCTTTACTCTCTTTCTTCTCAGCTACGTGCCTAAGGAGATCTTTGTCGTAGTTCCTGAGAGTGGGGTGGAGGTGGTGGATTTTGAACTGGCGCGCATACGGAACGATGGGGACAGTTTCACTGCTCATCCAGACTCCGATGAGGAGGAGATCCGGACCGTTATCAAGCAGCTGTCAGTTGGACCTGGAATGGACCAGCTCATTCAGAACACGACTCATGCCAGCAGCTTCCGTTACCATGGCTATAAAGAGCTGTCCGAGTTCCTGCGAAGCCTCAATCTCAACTTTCCCAATATCACCTCTCTTCGCAGGTGCTGCTCTCACACGCATTTGCCAAACATCTTAATACCAATATCTCTGGCAATATAACACAAAGCTGTTTTCACTTGATGAGCCTTATTTATGAGTATTTTTGTATAGCACAAAAGTTGAGGATCTTTACCAGTGCTCCCATATATTTACTTTACCTTACCTTAAGAACCCTGACATGAAGACTTAATGAATGGTTCTGCCAGATTTTTGTTAGTCTCCTGTTGGTTCTCTGTTCTCTGTTGGTCAGGAGCATCACAGAACAGGTATCATTTGGGTGGTGGATTGTTTGTTGTCAGTTCTGCAGTGACACTGATGTGGTGAGGGTGTTTTAGTGCAGCAGTGCTGCTGGAGTTTCATTTCTCCACCTCAGTGACACTGCTGGGATAGGAATAATGCACCAACCAAATAATCCCTGCTCTGTGGAGGTACTATTGGGGTTCTGACCATTAGAACAGAGTAAAGGGGACGTACACAATATATACTGATGGAAAACAGTCTGGAATTTTAGAACTACGAAGTCCATCCTTACAGTTAGTGGAACTGATAACCTGAGAAATAAGTTGGAGCAGTGGGACATCGGTTTGGAAACATCCATCCATCCATTATCTTCCGCTTTATCCTCTATTAGGGTTGTGGGGGTTCCCCATACCCATCCAGGGGAGAACGTTTCGGGTGCTGGGCAGATACACCCAGGACAGAGCGCCAATCTATCACTGGGCACAAACTCACTCACAGACACAAACACACACTATATGGGGCAATTTGTAGAATTCACTTGACCTTGATCCATGTTTTTGGACTGTGGGAAGAAACCGGAGAACCTGGAGGAAACCCACGTAGACATGGGGAGAACATGGAAACTCCACCCAGATTGGGATTCGAACCGGGAATCCCTAGCGCTGAGAGGAGAACATGCTAACCACTAAGCCACTGTGCCGCCCAGTTTGGAAACATTGTAATGTTATATTGGTCATTTATTGGACGCTTTTATCCAAAGCGACTTACAAGGTGAGCACAGGGTTCATCACAACATCCCTGGAGCAATGAGGGTTAAGGGTCTTGCTCAAGAACCCACATCGGTAACTTCAGAGGACCTGGGATTTAAACCCCCAACCTTCAGATTGATAGCCCAACACCCTGACCACTGAGAGACCACTCCCACTCATTAAATGCTAAATGTTAAAAGCAGTTCTCCGTTCTTTAGAGGATGAATCCAGTCTTATGTCTTTGCGGTTTTTATGTCTTGATTCTTTTCAGTCTTGGTCGGAGTGTGGAGGTTAGGCACATTTGGGCTCTTGAGATCTCAAACAAACCTGAAACTCCAGAACCATCCAAACCCATGATCCGATTTGTGGCTGGAATCCACGGCAATGCTCCGGTGGGAACAGAGCTGCTTTTGGAGTTTGCAACCTTCCTCTGTATGTTCTATGGCAAGAACGCTGCTATCACCAAGGTGAGCCTCCATCAGCAGGACTTCTTTGAACTCAGAAGTATTTCTGGGATTATTTGTTTGGAGACTCGGTAATCCACATGCTCTTACACAGTGCAGTACATCTTGTGTTCATGTTTGGAAAATGCTTAGTGCAAACATTCTCTCTAATCCAATAATACTTTTTTCTGGGCTTCCAGTTAATCAATGAGACCAGAATCATCATCCTTCCCTCGATTAATCCAGATGGTCGTGAGCAGGCCAAAGAAAGAGAGTGTATTTCCACCGTGGGCTTGACTAATGCAAACAACAAGGACCTGGACACAGATTTCTTTGGTAATTTTCTCTCAACAATACTTTTAATTGCCGAGATCCGAAGTAGCCTTATTGAAATGACTGTGCAAAACAGTAATGACAAAGCATTTCAAATGACAAAATAAATTACAGAAAAAATGAGTAAAAATAAGAACAGAAATGAAGATTATAAGATAGATTTTAACTTCATAATGTTAGTATAAAATCTTAGACTGCTAGATTAGATGAGCTAAACCTCTATTGGTCCCACCGTCAAGAAATTCACTTAATATCAACAGCAATGGGACAGTCTGTGAGAGATTTCATATATGCATCAAATATAGGGGCGTAGTAGCTCAGTGGTTAGGGTGTTGGGCTATCAATCTGAAGGTTGGGGGTTCAAAGCCCAGGTCCAATGAAGCCCTCTACTAGGGTTGCTGGGGGGTTCCCCATGCCCATCCAAGGGAGAATGTTTCAGGTGCTGGGCAGATACACCTAGGACAGGGTGCCAATCTATCACTGGGCACACACTTACTCACACACACACTCTATATGGGGCAATTTGGAGAACTCAATTGACTTGATCCATGTTTTTGGATTATGGGAGGAAACCGGAGAACCCGGAGGAAACCAACACGTACACGGGGAGAACATGGAAACTCCACCCAGATGGGGATTCGAACCGGGAATCCCTAGCGCTGAGAGGAGAACATGCTAACCACTAAGCCACCGTGCCACCCACCTGCCAATCACCTATTACAATTAAACACATCATACTAGAATGCCAGAAATCCTATTAGCAAAGACAACAAGAGCACATGCCAAAAACCACAAAAGAAATATTTACACAAGACAACAAGCCCCAACCTACCTCACAATTATTAAAATACAACTGGAGAGAAACCACAGAACACACAGACTGAAATATAAACCCAGGAACTGCCATTAAAATCCTGCCACACACTTTATAACGTTATACAAGATGAGCTTTAAACTGGGTTCCATTTTATTTTGTTGGTGGCTTGATGGGGGTTATTGTACTTACTTTAGTGTAAATGATGTTGATGTCGATCTGGTACTTTGCAGGTAATGCGTCACAGCATGCTTCTGTAGCTCAGCCAGAGACCCAAGCAGTGATGGATCTAATACAGGGGAAAGGCTTCACTCTCTCAGTGGCGCTGGACGGAGGCTCGGTGCTCGCCACGTATCCGTACGACAAACCGGTACAAACAGGTGAGCTACCTCAGAATCTGGGAATTTAATTTAATTTAGTATTATTTGTATTCAGACTAAATGAACATTTTATGTTTATTTGTTTTGTAGTTGAAAATGAGAGCACCTTAAAGTATTTGGCTACTGTGTATGCCAACAACCATCCCACAATGCATTTGGGAGGCAACGGATGTCCAAGCAATGGCCAAAGTATGACGGTTTATTTGAACACTTTGGATGAATTTAGACATGTACACTGTGTTCCAAATGATTATGCAAATGATATTTTCTCAGACGGCACGGTGGCTTAGTGGTTTGCACGTTTGCCTCTCAGCACTAGGGATTCCTGGTTCGAATCCCCATCTGGGTGGAGTTTCCATGTTCTCCCCGTGTCCACGTGGGTTTCCTCCGGGTTCTCCGGTTTCTTCCCACAGTCCAAAAACATGGATCAAGTCAATTGAGTTCTCCAAATTGCCCCATATAGAGTGTGTCTGTGTGAGTGAGTGTGTGCCCAGTGATAGATTGGCGCCCTGTCCTGGGTCTATCTGCCCAGCGCCCGAAACTTTCTCCCCTGGATGGGCATGGGGAACCCCCCCCGCGACCCTAATAGAGGATAAAGCGGAAGATAATGGATGGATGGATATTTTCTCCAATTTTCCAAAATGACCTGTATGAATTGCAGTCATTGTAGTTTTCCAGTCATCAACTATTAGAGTACAATTGAAAGGTTTTTGAACAAACTGCCAATGATAACATTCATTCATTATCTCCCGCTTTATCCTCTATTAGGGTCACGGTGGGGTTCCCCATGCCCATCCAGGGGAGAACATCTCAGGCGCTGGGCAGATAGACCCAGGACAGGGCGCCAGTCCATCGCTGGGCACACACTCACTCATACAGACAAACTCTATATGGGGCAATTTGGAGAACTCAATTGACTTGATCCATGTTTTTGGACTGTGGGAGGAAACCGGAGAACCCGGAGGAAAGCCACGCGGACACGGGGAGAACATGGAAACTCCACCCAGATGGGGATTCGAACCGGGAATCCCTAGTGCTGAGAGGAGAACATGCTAACCACTAAACAAAAATGAAAAGTTTGAAAACTCGTAATAATTTGGAACATGCATTTTGAGTGTTTTATTATTTTTTTTTAATATACTGTTATCATTATATTTAAAATAAATAAATAAATAAATAAAACACTCAAAATGCATGTTCCAAATTATTACGAGTTTTCAAACTTTTCATTTTTGTTCAATCAAAAAAAATGATTATGTGTGAAATGATAAGCATTGGGCGGCACGGTGGTTTAGTGGTTGGCACGTTCTCCTCTCAGCACTAGAGATTCCCGGTTCGAATCCCCATCTGGGTGGTGTTTCCATGTTCTCCCCATGTCCACGTGGGTTTCCTCTGGGTTCTCCGGTTTCCTCCCACAGTCGAAAAACATGGATCAAGTCAATTGAGTTCTCCAAATTGCCCCAAATAGAGTGTGTATGCGTGCGTGTCTGTGTGTGTGAGTGTGTGCCCAGCGATAGATTGGCGTCCTGTCCTGGGTGTATCTGCCCAGCGCCTGAAACGGTCTCCCCTGGATGGGAATGGGGAACCCCACCACGACCCTAATAGAGGATAAAGCGGAAGATAATGAATGAATACTGTTATCATTGGCAGATTGATCAAAAATATTTCAATTGTACTCTAATAATTGATGCCTGGAAAATTACAATGACTGCAATTCATACAGGTCATTTTGGAAAATCTGAGAAAATATTATTTGCATAATAATTTGGAACACAGTTTATTCATGTGCTTATTTTGCTGTCTGCAGAAAAGGAATTATAACGTCTGTGTGTCATGTTAATTCATTACTCTAAAGACTTTTTAACTTATATATTCTTTCTTAATGGACTTCTGTTCAGTGGCAAACATCCCTGAAGGCGTGCTGCGAGCAGCAGAGAAGCACAGCCACATGGGCAGTATGAAGGTCGGCCGTCATGAGTGTGATGTCATAAAATGTACAGATTACACCCGGTTCTGTTTTATAAACCTATATGTTGTCTGTCTGCTTGTGTTCCAGGACTTCAGTGTGGACTTTGGCCACTGTCCAGAGATTACCGTGTACACCAGCTGTTGCTTGTTCCCGGCAGCTGAGCATTTGCCCCTGCTGTGGGCCGAGAACAAAAAGTCCCTGCTCAGCATGATGGTGGAGGTCAGTTAGCCCTCTTCGACGCCTGCCTTTTGCCCGTTTTCTCCATCTTAATGCTTTTGTGTTTCAAAGTTTTGCATATTTCAGATTGTAGTTCCTCAGAGTGCTTTCTGTAGTTCCTTAATTTTGTTTTTATTATTTGAAGGTGCACAAAGGAGTTCGTGGAATAGTAAAGGACAAGAGTGGGAAACCCATAGTAGGGGCAAACATTATACTTAATGGTGGTGTGAAAGTCTTCACCGGTGAGGGAGGTTACTTCCACGCTCTGCTGGCTCCAGGCTCACACAGTATTGAAGCGGTGGCTGAAGGTTACCAACAACAGCGTCAGAAGGTAAGACAATGTGACTGAACTATTAAAAGAAATATATAAATGACTTCGGAAGTCCTTTATTCTCCGAGCTTGTTTTTCATTGCTGCAGGTGACCGTATCATCCTATGAGGCAGCAAGCTTCGTTATTATTGAGTTTGATATGGACAATCACATCTTCGGCTTACCCAGGGAACTGGTGGTGGCATCTGCAGGTAAGAACAACACCTTAAATGCTTCATGGTTCATGTCCTTTTTTTTAATGCTGCTGTTTAGTCGATTGTTTTTTTTTAATAATAAGATGTTTAGACTATGAAGCTTCTAGACATAACAATGTTTGGATTTGGTCCTTGGTCACACGCTGGTGAGAGAGGCTTCAGCAGCAGCTTTATTTTTTTATTCATTCGTTCATTATCTCCCGCTTTATCCTCTATTAGGGTCGCGGTGGGGTTCCTCATGCCCATCCAGGGGAGAACGTATCGGGCGCTGGGCAGATACACCCAGGACAGGGTGCCAATCCATCGCTGGGCACACACTCACTCACACAGACACACTCTATATGGGGCAATTTGGAGAACTCAATTGAATTGATCCATGTTTTTGGACTGTGGGAGGAAACCAGAGAACCCGGAGGAAACCCACGCGGACACGGGGAGAAAATGGAAACTCCACCCAGATGGGGATTCGAACCGGGAACCCCTAGCGAACATGCTATCCACTAAGCCACCGTGCCGCCCTTAATTTTTTTAAATTTTAAACAATATTTACTGAACTTCTGAAATTTCATCAAAAATCATATTTTATATTTTTTTTTATCGCAATTATATTTGTATATTTACATTTTTATATACGCTGCTATGTTTAATTTTTAATTTAATTAAAAAAAAATTCTGACATAATATTTAAATAAAAAAAAAATTCATTGTACCACTTACGGTAAACTGGGTCTGTGAAACGGAATTTCATTTATTTTTCATGTACCACATGTTGCGTAAATGACAAAGTCTTCTTGAATCCTTGAATTTACATTACATAGTAGTTCCAGTCTTTAAATCTGATTGGCTGAGCTGTTTGTCCAGCATTGACAATTACCAGAAATACAGATTCCTGACGAGCACTAAACTGGTATCCTGTTACTCAGTGCTCAGCGTTCAGAGACTAGAGTACGTTGGGAAAGACCAGTTTATTAATACCTTTTTTTACAATTAACATTTATGAATCAGGCAAACATGGCTTAGTGGTTAGCACGTTTGCCTCTCAGCGCTAGGAATTCCCGGTTTGAATCCCAATCTGGGTGGAGTTTTCCATGTTCTCTCCGTGTCCGCGTGGGTTTCCTCCCAAAACATGGATCAAGGTCAATTGAATTCTCCAAATTGCCCCATATAGAGTGTGCTTGGATGTATCTGTGTGAAGGAGTGTGTGCCCAGTGATGGATTGGCGCCCTGTCCTGGGTGTATCTGCCCAGTGCCTGAAACGTTCTCCCCTGGATGGGCATGGGGAACCCCCCGCGACCCTAATATAGGATAAAGCTGAAGATAATGGATGGATGAATGAACTTGTGTGTTTGTAAGAACAATACGGCACTCAAGGTTGTCATTTTTGTCGATAAATATGATCCATTCACTATAAAACTACAAAATGGTAGTTCCGGTCCTTAAATCTGATTGGCTGAGCCGTTGGCCAGAAACGGAGCACCTTTTTAAGATTCCGTTTTTTATGATTTTGATCACAATGCTGTTTTTCCGCAGCACTGATCCCTGTTTCTTTTTTCAGCTGCAGCTATGACTGCCCTGGCCATTACTGCCTGCATCATATGGTGCGTGTGCACAGCCAAGTCCAACAGACAGAAGGACGGCTTCCACCGACTGCGGCAGCACCGGGACGACTACGACGACGAAATCCGTCTCACCTCCATGGGCTCCAAAAAATCCCTATTAAGTCACGAGTTCCAGGATGAGAGTGAAAGCGACGAGGAAACTCTGTATGCCAACAAGCTTTGAGTTTCAGCTCCCACTGGAGCAGATCACACAGAATTCCCGTATCCTGCGGAGGCCCCAGCTAAGAAAGGCCGAGGATTAGGTTCCAGAACATGGAACTCGTATGCCTAGTCCAAGTGGGGGGGCCATGAGATCCTGGGATGCACTTTACTGGCCTAGTGAAGCTGGTGGACTTTCATATCTTAGCGTATGCAAAAGAAGCATCTGCTCTCGATCCAGTCTGCCATTAATTTAAGGTTTTTAAGCTTCGTTTCTGTGTGGACACATTCTGCAGTTCTCTCTCTGGAACCCTCGATTAATGAACTTTTTACAGAAATACTCAGCACAGTGCCTTGTTTGTTTCGCCCAAGCCATCGCTGTCTTCTGTTCCAGTTGGATTGGAATTATAAGACCAGGTTATATTTTTCTTTCACTTTTTTCCTTTTTTTTAAAAGATGGGAGCCTTTTGGAGTTACAGATCAGGGATTCTCTACATCGATCTTCTTTTTAAAGCAGTAGTGCTGCCTTTGGGACGAATCATATGTGATCTAAACTGAGAAATACATCCAAACCTTAGATCTGAGACTTGACTGATCCATCACTTAACCAGAGACAATCCTTGTAACCAGTTCGGTTCCACCTTTTTTCAGTTATGACAGTTCCATACACTCTGATGTAAAAAGTTATTGGGTTTATAATATTATGATTATCCTCATGCCAATATAATGAAATTAACCAAGTTCCTAAAAGTACCTAATGACCAGATTTGATTTTGCCTGATGGCTTATTTCAGGATGAGGGTGTAAAGGACGATCAGGCTCAAGGTGTAACTTCCAATTGGATTTACAAATAAGATTTACATTCCTAAAAAGGCTTGTTTTCTTCTGGACTTGGTATATGTAACATTTATGTGTTTGCTTTGGTGGCTTCAGAAACTTCAGATGTCTTTTTAGTTTCTGTAAAATTGAAAAATCTAAATCAATTACAAATCTATACATCCAAACCTTAGATCTGAAATTGACTGATCCATCACTTAACCAGACACAATCCTTGTAACCAGTTCGGTTTCGCCTTTTTTCAGTTATGACAGTTCCATACACTTTCTGATGTAAAAACTCATTGGGTTTATAATATTATGATAATCCTCATCAACAGGACATGCCAATATAATGAAATCAACCAAGTTCCTAAAAGTACCTAATGCCTGATGGCTTATATCAGGATGAGGGTGTAAAGGACGATCAGGCTCAAAGTGTAACTTACAATTGGTAATAAGATTTATTCCTAAAGAGGCTTGTTTTCTTCTGGACTTGGTATATGCAACATTTATGTGTTTGCTTTGGTGGCTTTAGAAACTTCAGATGTCTGTTTAGTTTCTGTAAAATTGAAAAATCTAAATCAATTATAAATCTATACATCCAAACCTTAGATCTGAAATTGACTGATCCATCACTTAACCAGACACAATCCTTGTAACCAGTTCAGTTCCACCTTTTTTCAGTTATGACAGTTCCATACACTCTGATGTATGAGGGTGTAACTTACATTTATGTGTTTGCTTTGGTGGCTTCAGAACTTCAGATGTCTGTTTAGTTTCTGTAAAATTGAAAAATCTAAATCAATTATAAATCTATCACAGTTTGCTCCAGCGCTCCAACCTCGATCACATGTTTGTGTAATTTCCTAAAGTGCACAATAGCAGGACACTAAACTCGTGCTTTAAATAGCAAACCAGCTACATGAAGAAAGAAATCTTTAAAAAAAATGCTGCTTTTCTGTAGAAATAAAATCAGTATTGGTAAAGAAATCTAAAAGATGTTCCTGATAAATATGAAAGATCCAGATATTTCTCGTTTTAATTTAAATGATTTTACTTCAAACATCTAAATCATGATCATGGGGTTTTGAATAAGATTGCATAAATTCATTGTCATGGGTGTATCTGCCCCGTGCCTGAAATGTTCTACCCCCCCCCCCCCCAGGCACCTTAATATACAGTAGGATTATATTGTGCTCATCTAAGTGCTCAAGACAATAAGATGAGAAATTCCTTTTAAATTGATTAGTATAATGACGCCCAGTGATCAATATGTCATTACTTGATTTTTGGTTTATCCTAAGGAGTACAGCTGGAAGGCTTTCACCTCACAGCAAGAAGGTCCTGGACTCAATTTCCAGACGGATTTCGGTATGGAGTTTGCATGTTCTCCCTGTGCATGGGCTTGCCTTGAAAAACCATTTAAGTGAGAACAATTGGAGATACAGTCCTTCTTTAAACAGCAGACTTCTCACAATGTGTGTGTTATTTGCAGCTGGGTGTTTAATCCATCTTTACACTAAAATAGATCATTTATTATCAATAGATAATAAAACACATGTTGCTGATTCGTGCAATTAGCACCTGAGAAAAACTGGAGATGCTTAACGATCCCGAGCTGTGAACGTGTTCGGTTTTGTCCGTCCGCTGATAAACTGGCGACCTGTCCAAGGTTTCTCCTGCCTTTCTTTCAGCGCTCTGAGCTGGATCTTAATTAGATTATATGAATATTTAAAAGTGAATGACTGAATGAATCGATGTTTGTTGGGGGTTTGACTGATTCTGCTTCTTTTCGGTATGTTTAACTGATTGCTTTTGAATGTTAAAGAAATGAATCAATATGTTGCCAAATATTTTATTAATTATTTTTTCACTCTTAGTATATAGTATTATGTGTCTGAAAAATCCGGGATTTTTCCAGATTATCGTTGGATTGATTTGATTTACTACACAGATTGACTTCTGTCCGAATGCTCGTGAGGATCGACAATTACAATTCAAAGTACATTTTCCCCTCCGTGTTTGTTACATGTAAAGTGATTAGTGTTCTGATTTTACACACTGCTGGACCTTTATTGGCCATACTCCAGATTAATGAACATGTTGACTTGTGTGAAATTGCATTTTATTCTTTTGTCGTATATAAAGCCATGTTGGTTTGACATGTCTGTATCAGAACGCTACAGAACACTATCCATTTCTTTATAGTTAAGAAGCCACCCCCCTCCCCCCAACTGAAAAAACCCATTACATTAATTGTGACTTTTCATTAAGTATGAAAATTCCATTTGAGTTTTGCAAATCTGTCAAAAAATAAACACAAATCAAGAAAAAATGAATCAAGTACAATTATCTAAATAAATTTATCTCGTTAAGATTTCTTAAAATAAGAAAACGTTTCAGGGTGGCACGGTGGCTTAGTGGTTAGCACGTTCGCCTCTCTGCGCTGGGGATCCAGGTTCGAATCCCAATCTGAGTGGAGTTTCCATGTTCTCCCCTTGTCCGCAAGAGTTTCTCTGGGTTCTCCAGTTTCCTCCCACAGTCGAAAAACATGGATTCAATGTAAATTGAATTCTCTAAATTGCCCCATATAGAGTGTGTCTGTGTGAGTGAGTGTGTGCCCAGCGATAGATTAGTGCCCTGCCCTGGGTGTATCTGCCCAGAGCCTGAAACATTCTCCCCTGGTTGGGTATAGGGAACCTCCAACGAACCAGGTAGAGCATAAAGTGGAAGATAATGAAAAAATGAAGAGAACATTTCTAAATTAGAAACTATATTATTTATCTGGGGCGGCAGTGTGGCTTAATGGTTGGCATGTTCTCCTCTCAGCACTAGGGATTCCCAGTTCGAATCCCCATCTGGTTGGAGTTTCCATGTTCTCCCCGTGTCCGTGTGGGTTTCCTCCGGTTCTCCAGGTTTCCTCCCACAGTCCAAAAACATGGATCAAGGTCAATTGAGTTCTCCAAATTGAGTTCTCCAAACCCCATATATAGTATGTCTGTGTGAGTGAGTGTGCCCAGTGATAGATTGGCGTCCTGTCCTGGGTTTATCTGCCCAGCGCCCGAAACGTTCTCCCCTGGATGGGCATGGGGAACCCCACCGCGACCCTACTAGAGGATAAAGCGGAAGATAATGGATGAATCACCATCATAGTAAATCCATCCAGCTTTTCAATAAAATAGATCCATTAATCAAACACTTGGTTGCTAAATTGCTGATTAATAAGTAAGTGCAACGAGCCAGTGCTACTAATAAGCAAGCTCTGCCTTGCAGCTCACATTTTCACAAAAACGAAATGAATACGTTTTCTAAGCCCAATAGTTTCTAATCAATGTTGCCATGGGAATAATTAGCAGGCATGATTGTAGAATTGTCTTATTCCATTATAAGGACAGCTTTCCCACTACAATTACAGGAAACTGTGTTTTAAAATCCCTGTTGGATAATTAATTGAATAAATTTTTCAGTTCATGCAGAGGGGCCCAAAATGTAAACGTTAAAATTAAAGATCTCTACATTAAAGCTCATGTTTGACACCTGCAGTCACATAGGTGCTTACTGCTAACACCGATCACAATTATTACCATTCATTCATTATCTCCCGCTTTATCCTCTATTAGGGTCGCGGTGGGGTTCCCCATGCCCATCCAGGGGAGAACGTCTCGGGCGCTGGGCAGATACACCCAGGACAGGGCGCCAATCCATCGCTGGGTACACACTCACACACTCAAACACACTTTATATGGGGCAATTTAGAGAACTCAATTAACTTGATCCATGTTTTTGGGCTGTGGGAGGAAACCGGAGAACCCGGAGGAAACCCACGCGGACACGGGGAGAACATGGAAACTCCACCCAGATGGGGATTCGAACCGGGAATCCCTAGTGCTGAGAGGCGAACGTGCTAACCACTAAGCCACCGTGCCACCCACCAATTATTACCAGACACGTCTTTATTAGGCAAATTACTACACTGACACCATCGATATCTGTCAGTGTTGGTGGTGGTGCATGCCATTTTAAGCTTTCCCCATAGTGCAGTGCAGGGGTACTTGGTGTTCTGTGTTCTATCACATTCTTATAGGTTTCTTACATGTTAAATTTAAGAGTTGTTAGCTCTGTGGAATGAGGAGGGAATTCAACACTCATGATGCTTTAGGGGGCGGCACCGTGGCTTAGTGGTTAGCTTTCGTTTCCTCCGGGTTCTCCGGTTTTCTCCCACAGTCCAAAAACATGGATCAAATCAATTGAGTTCTCCAAATTGCCCCATATAGAGTGTGTTTGTGTGAGTGAGTGTGTGCCCAGCGATGGATTGGCGTCCTGTCCTGGGTGTATCTGCCCAGCGCCCGAGACGTTCTCTCCTGGATGGGCATGGGGAACCCCCCCGCGACACTAATAGAGGATAAAGTGGGAGATAATGAATGAATGAATGTTTATATTGTCACCAATATTTTAACTATTTTATTTTATTTAAAAAGTGGGCCTTAGATTTTAAACCGCTCTCATTATGCATTTTTGCTGAAATGTATTTTAACCAAAATCATGATTGGAAAGAAAACATATTATTTATATTTTTCATTCCAATAACCCATTTAAATAATGCTCCTCAACATCGTTAAACATGCATTGCTTTTGGTTCACAGTCTAAAACATAGGTGTCAGTCTCAAGGCTATATTTGGCCCATAATACAATTCTGTCCGGTCTGCGAGTTTGTTTTACAATAGCCCGCAATTTGAAGCGCTGATAACACAATGAACTACATATCCCATAATGCCGTGCAACCAGAAGAATTCTGCATCAGGGCGGCACGGTGGCTTAGTGGTTAGCATGTTCTCCTCTCAGCACTAGGGATTCCCGGTTCGAATCCCCATCTGGGTGGAGTTTGCATGTTCTCCCTGTGTCCGCGTGGGTTTCCTCCGGGTTCTCCGGTTTCCTCCCACAGTCCAAAAACATGGATCAAGGTCAATTGAATTCTCAAAATTGCCCCATATATATTATTTATGTGTGCGTGAGTGTGTGCCCAGCAATAGATTGTCCTGGGTGTATCTGGCCAGCGCCCGAAACGTTCTCCCATGGATGGGCACGGGGAACCCCACCGCGACCCTAATAGAGGATAAAGCGGAAGAGAATGAATGAATGAATGAATTCTGCATCATCATCAAGTCAAGCGTCTGTTACTTAATATCCCTTAATATTTTTTTTATTCCTATTCCTATATATATATAAATAATATATGTTTTCTTTCCAATCATGATTTTGGTTAAAATACATTTCAGCAAAATTGCATAATGAGAGCGGTTCAAAATGTAAGGCCCACTTTTTTTTTTTCTTTTTTTTTTCAGGACAAATAAAATAAAATAGTTAAAATATTGGTGACAATATAAACATCCATCCATTCATTATCTCCCGCTTTATCCTCTATTAGGGTCGCAGTGGGGTTCCCCATGCCCATCCAGGGGAGAATGTTTCGTTCATGCTCAAAAAATATTTTCGTGTGTTCAATAAATGTCTATCCTGTTCGACCCGCGACCTAAAGAGGGCTTTAACTTTTGTCCCCGGTGCAATTGAATTTGACAGCCCTGCCCTAAATCAAACCTCTGTCATGAAATGCTTGAACTATTAAGTCCATATCAGTGTAAATTTGTTTTACACGTTAAACACCAGTGATCCGGCTCGTGTGCTTTACTAAATTTTCTAGATTTTTCATTCTGGTGTCTTGCTTTTAGGTTTTTTTTTTTTTTTTTTTTTTTTTTTTTTTTTTTTTTTTTTTTTTGGATGTTTATTGAACCAGTCAAGCTGTTTCTGAGCTGTTTTTCTGTATGCCATTCACTGATTGGATATTGGATATTTAAATTATACTGAAATTGTATTTCCGTTTCCACCACATGCTCCCATAGTTTAATACTTTAAAGCTCTTAAGGTAATTTCATTTTAGTACAAAGCAATTCATTTAAAATCCCATAACAAAGATTGTTTCTAAATCTACCCTTCACTGCCACAGATTTCTAAATTGCTGGCTTAATGCTGATTCTTATCCCAGAAAACAAACCTAGCTTTTTTATAAGTGTTGGGTTGTTGTATATATTTTTTTATACTAAACTGATTGTAGATAATTGATGTCTATAAAGAAAAATGAAAACGTTCTATGTTCTGAGCTAAAATTACTGGATTATTCAATAAAACAGATTGAAATAATAATGCTACTCTTTGTTACTTTCTCCCTCTCTCTCTCTCTCTCTCTCTCCACAAGTTTCCATCCATCCATCATCTTCCACTTTATCCTCTATTAGGGTCGCAG
The DNA here is from genome assembly GCA_019802505.1 of Corydoras sp. C115. Taxonomy (NCBI): domain Eukaryota; kingdom Metazoa; phylum Chordata; class Actinopteri; order Siluriformes; family Callichthyidae; genus Corydoras; species Corydoras sp. C115. The sequence goes on along the minus strand of JAFMOC010000058.1, from coordinate 2,917,897 downwards.
TGGGGTTCCCCATGTCCATCCAGGGGAGAAGGTTTCGGGCGCTGGGCAGATACACCCAGGACAGGGGGCCAATCTATCACTGGGCACACACTCACTCACACAGACACACTCTATATGGGGCAATTTTGGAGAACTCAATTAACTTGATCCATGTTTTTGGACTGTGGGAGGAAACTGGAGAACCCGGAGGAAACCCACGCGGACACGGGGAGAACATGGAAACGCCACCCAGATTGGGATTCGAACCGGAAATCCCTAGTGCTGAGAGGAGAACGTGCTAAACACTAAGCCACCGTGCCCTTCTCTCCACAAGTTTAAAACTTAGGGCGCATTGTTGGCGGCATGGTGTCTTAGTGGTTAGCATGTTCTCCTCTCAGCACTAGGGATTCCCGGTTCAAATCCCAATCTGGGTGGAGTTTCCATGCTCTCCCCGTGTCCACGTGGGTTTCCTCCGGGTTCTCCGGTTTCCTCCCACTGTCCAAAAACATAGATCAAGTCAATTGAGTTCTCCAAATTGCCCCATATAGAGTGTGTCTGTGTGAGTAAGTGTGTGCTCAGCGATAGATTGGCGCCCTGTGCTGGGTGTATCTGCCCAGCGCCCGAAACGTTCTCCCCTGGATGGGCATGGAGAACCCCCTGCAACCCTAATAGAGGATAAAGAAGAAGATAATGGATGGATATACCATATGATATATTTTCCTATTAAACGAGGAGGAAAGCAGTTTACCATTTTAAGTGCTTTGTTTGTTTTTAGTTCTTTGCTAATCCATTTATTTGCAGTATCACAGTAACATCAGCTATGGGACGCCAAATGAGTCAAAAGTCGTTGTTGTTCAGTCGTCAAACCTTTAGCGCCACCCACTGGACAGCCCCACGCTAACCACAGCAGAGTTGTTTTTTATGGTTTTGATGGCTGAATTTGGAGGTTAGATTTTCTGTTCATCGACAAATAATCACACAAAATCTTTATTATATTAATATGGGGGACAAAGACAGGTAACTACAGACAATATCTACATTCTCTACTGTTAAAATGTGGTAAAGTACAAACGCTGACAACTGAGAATTATAAAAATACTGTCAATAAATGAACATATTTGTACCTTACAACTCACGCTGCCTGCACTGTTCCCTCCCGGTATTTATGTTTATTGTCCTGTATATTGTAAATTTAAAATGCTTGCACATGTGCACTTTATGTTGTGAGGAGTGGTTTACTGTTCAATGCAGCCCCTTGTTTCTGGAGGAATGTTGTTTCCTTTTACTGTGTGTACACCACTGAACATAATGGAAATGATAATAAAAACCACCTGAACTTGAAATACTTTTACATTTGGTCATTTAGCAGACGCTTTTATCCAAAGAGACTTACAAGGTGAACACAGGGTTCATCACAACATCCCTGGAGCAATGAGGGTTAAGGGTCTTGATCAAGGACCCACATTGGTATCTTCAGTGGAGCTGGGATTTGAACCGCCAACCTTCAGATTGATAGCCCAACACCCTAACCACTGAGCTACTGTGTTCTTAAATGTATTTAATGTATTTAAAATTCATTCATTCATTATCTCCCGCTTTATCCTCTATTAGGGTCGCGGTGGGGTTCCCCATGCCCATCCAGGGGAGAACGTTTCGGGCGCTGGGCAGATACAACCAGGACAGGGCACCAATCCATCGCTGGACACATACACTCACTCACACACACACACTGTATATGGGGCAATTTGGAGAACTCAATTGACTTGATCCATGTTTTTGGACTGTGGGAGGAAACTAGAGAGCCAGGAGGAAACCCATGCAGACACGGGGAGAACATGGAAACTCCACCCAGATCAAACCTGAAATCGAATCCCTAATATCTAATTCATTCATTAACTTCCGCTTTATCCTCTATAAGGGTCGGGGTTCCCCATTCCCATCCAGGGGAGAACGTCTTGGGCGCTGGGCAGATACACCCAGGACAGGGTGCCACACACTCACTCACACACACACACACACACACACACACACTCTATTCATTCATTCATTTATTATCTCCCACTTTATCCTCTATTAGGGTCGCGGTGGGGTTCCCCATGCCCATCCAGGGGAGAACGTCTCGGGCGCTGGGCAAATAGACCGAGGACAGGGCGCCAATCCATCGCTGGGCACACACTCGCACACATACACACTCTATATGGGGCAATTTTGAGAATTCAATTGACTTGATCCATGTTTTTGGACTGTGGGAGGAAACCGGAGAACCCGGAGGAAACCCACGCAGACACGGGGAGAACATGGAAACTCCACCCAGATGGGGATTCGAACCAGGAATCCCTAGCGCTGAGAGGAGAACATGCTAACCACTAAGCCACCGCCGCCTATCACACACACTCTATATGGGGCAATTTGGAGAACTCAGTTGACCTTGATCCATGTTTTTGGACTGTGGGAGGAAACCGGAGAACCCGGAGGAAACCCACGCAGACACGGGGAGAACATGGAAACTCCACCCAGATGGGGATTCGAACCGGGAATCCCTAGCGCTGAGAGGAGAACATGCTAACCACTAAGCCACCGTGCCGCCTATCACACACACTCTATATGGGGCAATTTGGAGAACTCAGTTGACCTTGATCCATGTTTTTGGACTGTGGGAGGAAACCGGAGAACCCCCTGTGGGCATGAGCATGGAAACTCCACCCAGATTGGGATTCAAACCCGGAATCGAAGCCCTAATATCTAATTGATTTTCTTTTTTTTTACAAGGTGAAAAAAATAGATAATAATTAAAATAATTCCTCCAAATTAATTCATGAGAATATTTTTATGTAGTAAATGAAAACACATTTTTGGGTATGAACATTTAACCGACAACACAGCAGACAGTATTGTAATCAGTGTATAATCATGGTGGAATCTTCAGTGCTCCGTTGAGGAACTGTTCAGCATTCTGTTTTATGGCGCTGGTGTGTTTGTACGTTAGAGATGTTAACAGTAGAGAATGTTGATTTTGTTGGAAGTTAAATGTTTGTGAAAGTCGAAGCCTCCGCTGCTTTCTGCCAGCGCGACGCCGATGACGTCAGACAACAAAGATGGCGGCGACAAACAGCAACTACTGGGAAGGTGAGGTGGCAGAGCTCTGTGGACGCTTCGCTTCGCTTCGCTTTGCTTTGCTTTGCTTCGCTTTGCTTCTTTTCAGAGCTCGTGTGAGTGATCGGCTTTATCTCTGCTCTGAACGAGCCATCGAACCCGCAGCCGGGGGATCTGATCCTCACACCACTGCTTCATTACCGACCACAGCATTAGCTGCTAACTCTTGCCTGGTTAGCTTTAGTGACGTCAGGAGTTTTAGTTAAGCTTAAAACTGCAACATTAAGGAAACATTACGACAACGTTTCCCTGAATTACTTTAGAATCAGAAACAGTTTTATTGGGCAAGTATGTCATACATACAAGGAATGAGGTGTTGTCTGTAGACTATACATTATATACAGTGCAGTATACAATAAACTGTTACAATACTATATATATATATATATATATATATATATATATATATATATATATATATATATATATAATGTGTGTGTATGTATAATATATATTTTTATAGTTTACTATATAGCAACTACTATATACATACATATGTGTGCGTGTACATGTGTATACAGTATATGTATATATATGTGTATGTATGTATATATATATATATATATATATATATACATTAATTCATTCATTATCTCCCGCTTTATCCTCTATTAGGGTCGCGATGGGGTTCCCCATGCCCATCCAGGGGAGAACGTCTCGGGCGCTGGGCAAATAGACCCAGGACAGGGCGCCAATACATCGCTGGGCATATATATATATATATATATATATATATATATATATATATATATATATGTGTGTGTGTGGGGTCTGGGTTTCCTTACTTCAGTTGCTGCCCCCGAACCCCGGACAAGCGGAAGATAATGGATGGATGGATATATATATATATATATATATATATATATATATATATATATATATATATATATATATATGTGTGTGTGTGTGTGCGCGCCCAGCGATAGCTTAGCGCCCTGTCCTGGGTATATCTGCCCAGCGCCCAAGACGTTCTCCCCTGGATGGGCATGGGGATTCGGCAGATTTTGGGCCAGGACAGGGCACCAATCTATCGCTGGGCACACACTCACTCACCCCCGCGACCCTAGTAGAGGATAAAGTGGAAGATAATGGATGGATATATGTGTGTGTGTGTGTGTGTATGTATGTATGTATATGTATATATATATATATATATATATATATATATATATATATATATGTATATATATATATATATATATATATATATATATATATATATATATATATATATAGTGGGTGGCACGGTGGCTTAGTGGTTAGCATGTTCGCCTCTCAGCGCTGGTGATTCCAGGTTCGAATCCCAATCTGGAGTTTCCATGTTCTTCCCGTGTCCACGTGGGTTTCCGGGTTCTCCAGTTTCCTCCCACAGTCCAAAAACATGGATCAAGTTCAATTGAATTCTCCAAATTTCCCCATATAGAGTGCGTTTCTTTATGTGTCTGTGTGTGTGAGTGTGTGCCCAGAAATAGATTGGCGTCCTGTCCTGGGTGTATCTGCCCAGCGCCCGAAACGTTCTCCCCTGGATCGGCATGGGGAACCCCCCCCCTGCGAACCTAATAGAGTATAAAGCGGAAGATAATGGATGGATGGAAATAGAAGAATATTTTATTTATCCAGAAGGAAATTCAGCAGCTAGTAGCATGTTTCCAACATCACTCTAATAATACAAAATAAGACCAAATAATTGTTAATGCAATTAAGATTAATAAACAATAAAGTATAATAAGAAATGAAAGTGGGCAATACTGTAATGGCATATGTATATATTGATAAATAGCAATAGTAAAGTGTCCAGAAGAGCAGATGATCTAAAGTGTTCATAGTACAACAGGTCCTTATTTATGTGTCCTTCCCTCTGTTTCTGCCCCCCGAGAATTAAAGAGCCTACTAGCTCTTAGAACAAAGGATCTCCTGAGTCTCTCTGTAAAGCAGCTCTGTGACAGCAGCCTGCCACTGACCCTGCTCCTTTGTTCTATGATGATGGTATGCAGTGGGTGACCATCATCCATAATGGAGAGTAGTATTTGCAGTGTTCTTATCTGTGCCATCTTAACCATAGAGTCCAGTTCCACACCAACTACTAACCCAGGAGGTCTGACCAGCGTGTCGATTTGCATCTCCTCTTCCTATTTTATGCTTCATAGCCAGCACACCTCAGCATTGAAAAGACAGCTGTACTCAAAGTCTGACTGAACATCGACAGATGTTGAAGGATATTGCTATTAAAATTTATAGAGAAATAAGTCATTTATAAATAGCTAGATGGCACTTATTATAATCTGTAATCAAAAATGTGTGAAACGTATATTTTATGTCTTTTATCAACTACATTTGTTCATTATCCATTAGGGCCATTATGGGTATATTTGCATAAAGCAGATTATAAGATAATCGTTGTTTCCTGATATGATTTTTATTATTATAAATATTCATTCATTCATTCATTCATTCATTCATTCATTATCTTCTGATTTATCCTCTATTAGGGTCGTGGGGGGGTTCCCCATGCCCATCCAGGGGAGAATGTTTTGAGCGCTGGGCAGATACACAGGACAGGGTGTCAATCTATCGCTGGGCACACACTCACACACACACTCACTCACACAGACACACTCTATATGGGGCAATTTTGAGAATTCAATTGACTTGATCCATGTTTTTTGGACTGTGGGAGGAAACCGGAGAACCCGGAGGAAACCCACGCAGACACGGGGAGAACATGGAAACTCCACCCAGATGGGGATTCGAACCGGGAATCCCTAGTGCTGAGAGGAGAACATGTTAACCACTAAGCCACTGTGCCACCCGTATATAATTATCTTATATTTAATTTAATTTCAGGTTAATTCTGCAAACAAATATAAATTTGCATCTCTTTTTTTGGGGTATTCACATATTTAGAGCATAGACCCATCCATAATCTTTTGCTTAATCGTCTACTGAGGTCCCATCTTGGGGAGAACATTTCAGGCGCTGAGCAGTTACACCTAGAACAGGGTGCCAATCTATTGCTGGGCACACACTCACTCACACAGAAACAAACACACTCTATATGGGGCAATTTGGAGAACTCAATTGACCTTGATCCATGTTTTTGGACTGTGGGAGGAAACCGGAGAAACCAGTGGAAAACCAGATGGACACAGGGAGAACATAGAAGCGCCACCTAGATTGGGATTCGAACCTGGATCCCCAGAGATTCATACATGCTAACCACTAATCCACTGTGCTGCCCAAAGATAGATCCAGGAAAATTCATATGTCGGGGTACTTATGTATGTAGTGTACTGTATTAGTCCATTTTTTTTATTTTAATGGGTATTCATCATACCTGCTGCTTTGATCATAAATAAATACTATACAAATACAATATAAATATGCTCATAATAGTAGTAATAGTATATTTGAATTATTTCGGTGTCAGAAATATCTCTGTGCATATATTGAATGCTTTGCTTGTTTGTTATAACCTTTCAGATCTGAGGAAACAGGCCAGACAGTTAGAGAATGAGCTCGACCTGAAGTTGGTGTCCTTCAGCAAACTGTGCACCAGCTACAGCAGCTCCCGCGATGGCCGCAGAGGAGACAGGTACTTAACGACGTCTGAGACCATACAAATAGCATTGTTATTATATATCCATCCATTATCTTCTGCTTTATCCTCTATTAGGATCGTGGGGGGGTTCCCCATGCCCATCCAGGGGAGAACGTCTCGGGCGCTGGGCAGATACTCCCAGGACAGGGTGCCAATCTATCACTGTGAACACACTCACACACATACACACTCTATATGGGGCAATTTGGATAACTCAATTGATTTGATCCATGTTTTTGGACTGTGGGAGGAAACCGGAGAACCTGGAGGAAACCCACGCGGACACGGGGAGAATATGGAAACTCCACCCAGATTGGGATTCAAACCGGGAATCCCTAGAGCTGAGAGGAGAACATGCTAAACACTAAGCCGCCGTGCCGCCCTATGTTATTATATATATATATATATATATATATATATATATATATATATATATATATATATATATATATATATATTCATTCTTATTTCTGCCATGTTCTATTAACAGCTCAGACACAACACCGCTGCTCAACAACTCCACCCAAGACAGAATGTTTGAGACCATGTCAGTTGAGATTGAGCAGCTCCTTGCCAAGGTAAGTCAGCTCTTTGTTGCTGTTTTAATGAGTAATAAGAACTAACCGTTATTATGCCGTTGAAAATACGTTTTTTAATTCTAGCTTACAGGAATTAATGATAAGATGGCCGAGCACGCGAGCACGCCCGGCGTAACATCTCTTAATGCTGCATTAATGCATACACTCCAGAGACACAGAGACATCCTGCAGGTAAGATGTGATTTGCTTAATAAAAAGTTTTTTCTTTTCTCTGTGACTGTGACCGGCATGGCAGCCTGGTTATCCTTAAATTAGTGTGAGTTCTTTGCCACTGGAGGGTGCTAAAGACTATATTATGACGTGTTTAGGAGCCGCATTAACATTGATATTGTTTAAATTACAACAGCTAAATAAAGTGGCTTTAAAAGATTTATAAAATAAGCTGTGGAAATAAATGTTAATTATAAAGCCAGTGTTAATTATGATGTTTCTTTTGCCTCTTATCATTAGGGATCATCCATCCATCCATTATCATCCGCTTTATCCTATATTAGGGTCGCGGGGGGGGGGGGGGTGTTCACCATGCCCATCAAGGGGAGAACGTTTTGGGCGCTGGGCAGATAGACCCAGGACAGGGCGCCAATCCATCGCTGGGCACACACTCACTCACACAGACACACTCTATATGGGGCAATTTGGAGAATTCAATTGACAATTGACTATATTAGGGTTGCGTGGGAGGGGGGGGGGGTTCCCCATGCCCATCCATGGGAGAATGTTTCGGGTGCTGGGCAGATTCACCCAGGACAGGATGCCAATCTATCGCTGGGCACACACACACTCACTCACACAAACACACTCTATATGGGGGCAATTCAGAGAACTCACTTGACTTGATTAGGGTTATATTAGGGTTACGCAGGAGGGGGGTTCCCCATGCCCGTCCTGGGGAGAACGTTTCGGGCGCTGGGCAGATACACCCAGAACAGGGCGCCAATCTATCGCTGGGCACACACTCACTCACTCACACAAACACACTCTATATGGGGGCAATTCAGAGAACTCAATTGACTTGATTAGGGTTCTATTAGGGTTACGCAGGAGGGGGGGGTTCCCCATGCCCATCCTGGGGAGAACATTTCGGGCGCTGGGCAGATACACCCAGAACAGGGTGCCAATCTATCACTGGGCACACACTCACTCACACACACACACACACTCTATATGGGGGCAATTCAGAGAACTCAATTGACTCGATTAGGGTTATATTAGGGTCACGCAGGAGGGGGCTCCCCATGCCCATCCGGGGGAGAACGTTTCGGGCGCTGGGCAGATACACCCAGAACAGGGCGCCAATCCATCGCTGGGCACACACTCACTCACACACACACACTCTATATGGGGCAATTTGGAGAACTAAATTGACTTGATCCATGTTTTTGGACTGTGGGAGCAAACTGGAGAACCCGGAGGAAACCCACGCGGACACGGGGAGAACATGGAAACTCCACCCAGATGGGGATTCGAACCTGAATCCCTAGTGCTGAGAGGAGAACGTGCTAACCACCAAGCCACCGTGCCGCCATTAGGGATCATCACAGTCGTATTTTCTTACCTTGTGCTGAGCATCCTTTCATCTCAGCCCTGCCTTAGCATCTCCATGAAGCTCATATTCAGCCATCCTCTCCTCTCCCCAACCTGGTGGCTTTATCCTGGACTGAAATAAATAAATACGAAAATGTCTTTACTTTAATGCTGTTTTGATTTTTCTGTCCGCAGGATTACACGCACGAGTTTCACAAAACCAAATCTAACTTCTTAGCCGTCAGAGAACGAGAGGATCTTCTCGGGTCCGTCAGGAAAGACATTGAGTAAGTGCTCATCTAATGCTCACTGATCCCATTAGCAGCTGCCTGCTTTTCTTATAATAACATCTGGATGCAGTTAACACAAGCTTTCCTCATTTGTTTATCCTCATGTTGCATTCACTGACAGCTGATCTGGGATGCTAAGTTTTAAAGTGCTTTTTGTTTTGAACCTATTGAGTTACAGTGGTATTAACGGATTTCAAACTAAAGTATTTTTATTTTATTAAATAAGCTTAGTTTGCATGTGTTTAATAACTACACAGACTGACTTATCCCTCTGGCATGTTGTTAAAGTGCTCAGTAAGAAGGTTGTCTCAGTGTGTGTTTATAGTGACATTATGTATGCATTCGGCTCTCGGCACTAGGGATTCCCGGTTTGAATCCCAATCTGGGTGGGGCTTCCTCCGGGTTCTCTGTTTCCTCCCACAGTCCAAAAACATAGATCAAGGTCAATTGAATGCTCCAAATTGCCCCATATATAGTGTGTCTGTGTGAGTGAGTGTGCCCGGTGATAGATTGGCACCCTGTCCTGGGTCTATCTGCCCAGCACCCGGGATGATCTCCCCTGGATGAGCATGGATCCCCTGGATGGGCACCCCCCCCAAGCGACCCTAGCAAAAGGATAAAGTGGAATATAATGGATGAATATATATATAATCATTCATTATCTCCCGCTTTATCCTCTATTAGGGTCGCGGTGGGGTTCCCCATGCCCATCCAGGGGAGAACGTCTCGGGCGCTGGGCAGATACACCCAGGACAATGTGCCAATCCATCGCTGGGTACGCACTCACACACTCAAACACACTCTATATGGGGCAATTTAGAGAACTCAATTAACTTGATCCATGTTTTTGGACTGTGGGAGGAAACCAAAGAACCCGGAGGAAACCCACGCGGACACGGGGAGAACATGGAAACTCCACCCAGATGGGGATTCGAACCGGGAATCCCTAGTGCTGAGAGGTGAACATGCTAACCACTAAGCCACCGTGCCGCCTACTTCAGGACCTTTGTTAACTTATTTATTTGTGCTGTGATTAAGTCCTTTTATTTTGAAGTATGTACAGTTAAGTTATTTTTTATTGCCTCTCAAACACTCTTCTGTCGTTGGCTTTAAGTAGGTCAAAGCATGAGCATTAAAAATAACACACAGCGTAAGCTTTTTGTCTTAGATCAGAATAGCTATAGTCTGAGTATGCTCTATTTTTAAACAATGTTAAAGTGTGTGAGTTTGAGGAATTTTGCTTGAATTCCTGAATTTATTAAATCAGATCTTATTCCTTTAGGCAGCACAGTGGTTAGCATGTTCTCCTCTCAGCGCCGGAGATTCCCGGTTCGAATACCCATCTGGGTGGAGTTTCCATGTTCTCCCCGTGTCCGCGTGGGTTTCCTCCGGGTTCTCCGGTTTCCTCCCACAGTCCAAAAACATGGATCAAGTCAATTGAATTCTCAAAATTGCCCCATATAGAGTGTGTGTGTGTGTGTGTGTGAGTGTGTGCCCAGCGATAGATTGGCTCCCTGTCCTGGGTCTATCTGCCCAGCGCCCGAAACGTTCTCCTCTGGATGGGCATGGGGAACCCCACCGCGACCCTAATAGTGGATAAAAGCGGGAGATAATGAATGAATGAATTATTCCTTTAAAGCAATTAGACCAGTGCTAATACACAATAATCAGCTTTACATAAAAAATAAACATTATCAATGTTGTCTGTGCAAAAAATTTTTTTACAGTTTGTAATAAGTCACTGGATTTGGATGCTTCTCAACAAAAGTAGTTTTATATAGTTTTATCCTAGAATGAAATCTTTACCTGACAAAAACTATTTTTTTTAAGTTTGTCACATTAATATTGCATTAAAATCTGTTTTACCAGTAACGTTTTAAAAGTAATAATATTGTTTTTTTTTTTTATTTTGACCTAGCCTTAGCAGAGGGATGTTGTTGTTGTTCCATATTTAGGGTTGTATGTTGTTCCATTATCTTCCGCTTTATCCTCTACTAGGGTCACGGGGGGGTTCCCCATGCCCATCCAGAGGAGAACGTTTCGGGCGCTGGGCAGATACACCCAGGACAGGGCACCAATCTATCGCTGGGCACACACTCATTCACAGAATTAAATTTACCTCGAATCCATGTTTTTGGACTGTGGGAGGAAACCCACGTGGACACGGGGAGAACATGGAAACTCCACCCAGATTGGGATTCGAACCCTAGCATTGAGAGGCGAACGTGCTAACCACTAATCCACCGTGCTGCCCGGCTATCGAAGTCTCTAATTGAAAAATCCTAAGCTTTTAATACTTTAAACTAAAGATAAATTATGTTGATATTTTCAAAATGTCATTGCGCTACAAAAATTTGACACCAGAGCAGCTTTAATTAAAAAAACATATTTAAATAGATCTCACCTTTATGCTTAGATGTCAAATGAAAGACGGCTTTATATTTTAGATATGGAAACTAGGTGGCGGCACGGTGGCTTAGTGGTTAGCACGTTCGCCTCCCAGCACTAGGGATTCCCGGTTCGAATCCCCATCTGCGTGGGTTTCCTCCGGGTTCTCCGGTTTCCTCCCACCGTCCAAAAACATGGATCAAGTCAATAGAGTTCTCCAAATTGCCCCATATAGAGTGTGTCTGTTTGAGTGAGTGTGTGCCCAGCGATGGATTGGCGCCCTGTCCTGGGTGTATCTGCCCAACGCCCGAAACGTTCTCCCATAGATGGTCATGGGGAACACCCCCCCCTGCAACCCTAATAGAGGATAAAGCGGAAGATCCATCTATCCATCCATTATCTTCTGCTTGTCCGGGGTTCGGGTCGCGGGGGCAGCAACCGAAGTAGGGAGACCCAGACCTCCCTCGCCCCAGCCACCTCCACCAGCTCGACTGGGGGAACCCCAAGGCGTTCCCAGACCAGCTGAGAGATATAATCCCTCCAGCGTGTCCTGGGTCGTCCCCGCGGTCTCCTCCCAGCTGGACTTGCCTGAAACACCCCCCTAGGGAGGCGCCCAGGAGGCATCCTTACCAGATGCCCGAACCACCTCAACTGGTTCCTTTCGATGCAGAGGAGTAGCGGCTCCACTGCGAGTCTCTCCTGGATGACCGAGCTTCTCACCCCGTCTCTAAGGGAGAGCCCAGCTACCCTGCGGAGAAACCCCATTTCGGCCGCTTGTATCCGTGATCTCGTTCTTTCGGTCATTACCCAAAGCTCATGACCACAGGTGAGGGTCGGAACGTAGATCGACTGGTAAATCGAGAGCCTTGCCTTGTGGCTCAGCTCCTTCTTTACCACTAAAGCGGAAGATAATGAATGAAATGAATGGAAACTAGGTACATTTTATATTTATATTCTGCAATGCTTCATCATGTGCCATTCTGCTTATAGACCGCCAGGTGTCAGTAGACTAGCTTTAGACTAATGCTGTTGCTGCTGTAAGTTAATACCATAAAACATAGTCATGGACCCTTTGTGACCGTGATGTGTTTGAGTTCAATAGAAGCACAGCACACCAGTGGTTTTATAAGAGGCGGATTTCTCCCAGGTTCTGTTTGGTCGCCCATCTTTTCTTTGATCTGCATTGCACCAACCCTGCAAATTGCCAGCATGCAGAAATGACAAAGCCACCGAGTGTGTGTTATATATAGCCCAGGACTTTTACAGCTTTAGATAGATTAAAACTGGCTTACAGTCCACAGAGCACATCAACAGGGACATATGACAGAGAAGAAAGCTTTACGCTCGTTGGTGCTAATTTCTCGTGTATTCACGCATTAACTAAGATTCTGTTTCATTTTAATTTGGTGAAGTCGTGCATGGTCTACAGACCATGGGAAACGATACCTTTCTTGCCATTGCCCTCATTAATCCTTTGAAAAGAATTGGTCTTCCCAGCACTGCACTCATTCATTATTCACACTAAATGCTTTTTGTGGTCAAGCATGCCTGATGCTCCTTGCAGATTGTAGGAGGACGAACGCCCACTGCTAAATTAACTTCTCTTCGCTGGCTGGAGGGGGATTCCCTGATTTATAAGCTTTAAAATTCTGTCTGTTTGAGATTCTATGCAAGTTTAAGTTGAAAGGGTATTCATTTATCCATCCATCCATTATCTTCCGCTTTATCCTATGTTAGGGTCATGGGGGGGTTCCCCATACCCATCCAGGGGAGAACGTTATGGGCCCCGGGCAGATACACCCAGGACAGTGCACCAATCTATCACTGGGCACACACTCACTCACACAGACACACTCTATATGGGGCAATTTGGAGAACTCAGTTGACCTTGATCCATGTTTTTGGACTGTGGGAGGAAACCGGAGAACCTGTGTGCCCAGCGATAGACTAGCACCCTTTCCTGGGGTGTATCTGCCCAGCGCCCAATGTTCTCCCCTGGAGGACACAACCCTTGTAGAGGATCAACTGAAAGATAATGGATGGATGTATTGTTCTGAATAAATAATAAAGAAAGATATATTCAGTAGAAGGGCGGCACGGTGGCTTAGTGGTTAGCATGTTCTCCTCTTAGCACTAGGGATTCCCGGTTCGAATCCCAATCTGGGTGGAGTTTCCATGTTCTCCCCGTGTCTGTGTGGGTTTCCTCCGGGTTCTCCGGTTTCCTCCCACAGTCCAAAAACATGGATCAAGGTCAATTGAATTCTCCAGACACATATAGAGTGTGTTTGTGTGAGTGAGTGTGTGCTCAGCGATGGATTGGCGCCCTGTCCTGGGTGTATCTGCCCAGCGCCCGAAACTTGGGGAACCCCCCCGCAACCCTAGTAGAAGATAAAGGGGAAGATAATGGATGGATCTAATTACCCTGAGGTTTCATATGTTCTAAAACTTGCATAAAAATACTTTTGTATAGGGATTATTTTAAGGTAATTATTTGCATACCCTTTATATAATATATTCATTCATTCATTATCTCCCGCTTTATCCTCTACTAGGGTCGCGGTGGGGTTCCCCATGCCCATCCAGGGGAGAACGTCTCGGGCGCTGGGCAGATAGACCCAGGACAGGGCACCAATCCATCTCTGGGCACACACTCACTCACACAGACACACTCTATATGGGGCAATTTTGAGAATTCAATTGACTTGATCCATGTTTTTGGACTGTGGGAGGAAACCGGAGAACCCGGAGGAAACCCACACAGACACGGTGAGAACATGGAAACTCCACCCAGATGGGGAATCGAACCGGGAATCCCTAATGCTGAGAGGAGAACGTGCTAACTACTAATAAGATAATACATATTATATCCTATATTTTAAAGTTTCTTACACAAACTTATTTAAGCAGTTTTTAATTTAGGTTTACAACACTTTAATGAAATGTTAAAATGTAAGCAGCTAAGGAAACCTTTTGATTTTTATGTTTTTTTAAACCAGGACCTACAAGAGTGGCTCCGGGATTAATAACAGACGGACAGAACTTTTCCTTAAGGAGCACGAGCACCTGAGAAAGTAAGACTCCATTTCTTGAACTGATTAAATACGGACATGCTCTTCTGTTGCTATTCTTCTTGTGTAAATTATTTTTAGAATTATTCTTTGAGCTTGATAGAAGTTTGGCTGACCACAGCATAAATTCTGATGTCCAGAAAACCACTATTTTACTTCTTCAGTGTGGGCATTTTACTCTGATTTTAACTGGAAATGAAATCTCGACGGGATGGAAAATGGGAGTGGTTCAGCCAAATGGGTTTAAAGTGCAAAACTGTCTGCGGTTAAGAGTCGGTATAAATCCTGGTGAAACTAGAGGACTGTACCCCAAAAACCACACACCACAACCACAGCTGTTCTTATTGGTGCAGTATTTTGTTGTTTGTCAAAACTTTCCTGGTTTAGTATGAATAAGCAGTTTTCAGTAAGGAAGAGCAGTTGGACTTCTCCATTAGATCCGTTGCTCAAGACCTTTCTTATTTAGCCTTTATTAGTATATCATTAGTTTAAAATTCACAAGTTCTACTGAATATCCATCCATTTTCTTCCACTTTATCCTCTATTAGGGTCGCGGGGGGGTTCCCCACGCCCACCCAGAGGAGAACATCTTGGGCGCTGGGCAGATACACCCAGGACAGGGCGCCAATCTATCACTGGGCACACACTCACTCACACAAACACACACTCTATGGGGCAATTTGGAGAATTCACTTGACTTGATCCATGTTTTTGGACTGTGGGAGGAAACCAGAGAACCCGGAGGAAACCCACGTGGACACGGGGAGAACATGGAAACTCCACCCATAACTAGCTCTGAGAGGCAAACGTGCTAACCACCAAGCCGCCCCTTCTGCTGAATATTCATTCATTCATTATCTCCCACTTTATCCTCTATTAGGGTCGCGGTGGGGTTCCCCATGCCCATCCAGGGGAGAACGTCTCGGGCGCTGGGCAGATACACCTAGGACAGGGCGCCAATCCATCGCTGGGCACAGACTCACTCACACACACACTCTATATGGGGCAATTTTGAGAATTCAATTGACTTGATCCATGTTTTTGGACTGTGGGAGGAAACCGTAGAACTCGGAGGAAACCCACGCAGACAAGGGGAGAACATGGAAACTCCACCCAGATAGGGATTCGATTCCATCCATTATCTTCCACTTTATCCTCTACTAGGGTTGCGTCCTGTGGGGGAGAACGTTTCGGGCGTTGGGCAGATACACCCAGGACAGGGCGCCAATCTATCACTGGGCACACACTCACTCACACATACACACTCTACATGGGGCAATTTGGAGAATTCAATTGACCTTGATCCATGTTTTTGGACTATGGGAGGAAACCCACGTGGACAAGGGGAGAACATGGAAACTCCACCCAGATTGGGATTCGAACCGGGAATCCGCAGCGCTGAGAGGAGAACGTGCTGACCACTAAGCCAGCGTGCCGCCCCAGAACAATACATATTGATTATATTATAATAATAATTATATTATTTTATTGCTAACTATTATTGGACCCAAATCAAAACTTATACCTGCTTCCCCAGTCCCAAAAGACATGCGTGCTAACCATTACACCACCGTGCTGCCGCTCCAGACATACTCATCACCTGTAAATAAACTAAACAGATAATAGGAAGTAATGGAAAAAAAAAAACTATTTTCTTAAAGACATGCGGTGTGCTTGTTCTGGAAATAGCAATGCTGGTGGAACATCTGGAGCTTAAATTAGAGAAGCTTATGAATTATTCATGCCTGTGGCTGTATTCAGTGTGAAGAAAACTGCTCGTGTGTGTATGGGAGGGGTGTCTGCAATCTCTGAATGACCGGTGACCTTTAAATATCTTTATATTCCGATCCGAATTATTTTAGGATTATTAAGTTTGGTAAATATGTATTTATTTTTATAAAAATATTTCCCTCAGACTGTTCTATTGATCTTGTAGAGAAGCACCATCTTCCTAAATGGTCTGGCAAGCAATGATTTAGAATGTAGATATGTAGGTGAGTGTCTTACTTTTAGATATCGATCAGCATTTACTCTGAAAGGTCACAACACTAACTTTGCCGGCTGCCTCATAGCTTACGCAGACATTTTGCGAGTCAGCGTCAGTTCAAATGTCACCACAATAACTCTGGAATTGCCCCTTATATGACCATCGAACCTCAGAGATACATGAATTGCACACTGTGCTGTCATTACTGGTTTATTTTCAGGATTGGGTTTCCCTCTAAACCGTGTGGTCTCACCAGTGAAGCGTTCACTGGCTTCCTTTGTTTTGGGTTTTTTTTTTTGCGTTCCAATAGTTGCTGACTGACACTTCCCCAAGGATTTAGTTTCTCTCTGCGTAGCACTAATCCCAAAGTGCTGATGGCATTTCTTTTAATTTAGCCTCATGCCCCAGAGCTCGTACACAAAGCTGCAGTCTGGGATAGTTACAGGGTATTCAGTCTTGTTGTCTTAGTGCTGACCCATCTCCTGTCCTGTCAGAAACGGGGCATGTCAGAAGTTAAATGGCTGTTTGAAAGTCAAACTCGACTGCAGTTAGTGAATTAGAGCAGACTAAAGCTTTTCAGTTTGACATTAGAATAAAAATGGATGTTTACAGATAAACTAAAGCAATATGGTACAAGTCGCCGTGCATTATTGTGAATAAATCCATCTATCCTATATTAGGGTCGTCGGGGGGTGGGTTCCACATGCCCATCCAGGGGAGAACGTTTCGGGCGCTGGGCAGATACACCCAGGACAGGGCGCCAATCCATCGCTGGGCACACACTCACTCTATATGGGGCAATTTGGAGAACTCAATTGACTTGATCCATGTTTTTGGACTGTGGGAGGAAACCGGAGAACCCGGAGGAAACCCACGCGGACACGGGGAGAACATGGAAACTCCACCCATAACTAGCTCTGAGAGGCAAACGTACAGTTACACCTCTTTCTCATGATGTATTCACAATAATATTGCCTTACTGCTTTTACAAAACATTTAAAAACACACACCATAATAAAAAAACCCAAGATTTTATTCAGAAATGTGTTTTTTGAAACAAAATCATTGATAATCTAGTGTTCTGTGACGTGATCTAGTTCGCTGATTGCTAAGTAACAGGATACCAGTTTCTCTAACAATAAAAAAAAAATGCCATCTAGTGGCCATATTACAGAACACACTGTATAAACAACAGTCGCAACAGGATTAGTGCTCATCAGGAATCTTTTTATATTAATCAGTAGGGGTGAGCTGCAATATTCGCTGATTCGACGATTCGATTCGGAGAACCGTAGTCGACTATGAACCTCATAGTCGAATGTACCATTTTGACCACATGGGGGTGCCCATGGCTGCTGCTAAGCATTAGTTTTTACATGAAATGTCTTAGTTTTCGTTATATATATATATAGCCTTTTGTCAAATAAAATCATCCTAATTTCTGTTAATATATATATATATTTTTAATGATGTGTGCGTTTTAACAATAGGCTACACATTAATAAAGCTCCCCCTGCAGTTAGTTGCACATTTCAAATGAGCAGAGCTGAACACGCTACAGGGCCGTTAGCATCTACCGGTGTATTTTTCCATGATGGCTATGGCTACTAAAAAAGCTTCCAAAGTATGGGAGTTTTTTGAAAAAGATAAAAACGAACCCAAGAAAGTAAAGTGCAAGTTATGTCATCTAATTCTTGCATATCACACGACAACAACCAACATCAGCACAAAAGTCCAGAACGGGGATCCCATTTACAGTGCTCTAGAAAAACAAGTAAAATATATATATATATAAAAAAAAAATCTTTTTTAAAAACCACGCTTATAGCGCCATCTTGTGGGGAAATTTTAACTGATTCGACTATCAGTCGACTATAGGGAAAATCTGACGAATCAGATTCGACTATGAAAATCCTTAGTTGAAGACACCCCTATTAATCAGTATTTTCATTTATGGTTTTATTTAAAATAATTTAATGTATATCACGCATTGATACGAATGTGAAGCGCACAGAGGTTATTGCTTTATTGTCAATAATGTCACGGCTGGACAAACGGCTCAGCCAATCAGATTTAAGGACTGAGATGACCTGTTTAATAAAATCAGTTAATGAGAGGGAATAATTGGTATGAGTCATTCATTCATTCAATCATTCATTAACTTCCACTTAATCCTCTACTATGGTTGGGGGTGGTTTCCCCATTCCCATCCAGGGGAGAACATTTTGAGTGCTGGGCAGATACACCCAGGACAGGGTGCAAATCTATCATTGGGCACACACTCACTCACACAAACACACTCTATATGGGGGCAATTTAGAGCATTCAATTTACCTCGAATCCATGTTTTTGGACCCACATGGACACGGGGAGAACATGGAAACTCCACCCAGATTGGGATTCAAACCTGGATCCCCAGCAGTGTGAGGCAAACATGCTAACTAAGCCACCATGCCGCCCTGGTATGAGCTATTATTCTTTTTAATTTGTCTAATATAGTAAAAAAAAAAAAAATAAAAAAAAACGCTGTAGCTTCAGGCAACAGGTTAATAATATTGTAATTTGTATTTTTTTAATTAGCTTTAAATATCCAACAGCCGGAAAGTGTATCTGCACTTTGGATACATATCAGATGGGCGTTGGATTCCATGCCACATTTACAGCAAGGCTAAAAGAAAACCAGACAACATGCACAGAATTTCATTTTTATGCACTTAAAAAGCAACACAGGATTGAAAATGTCTAAGGAGCCGGTCACTTTGCTCACAATGTCTTTTTTTTACACAGCCATCAGTTGCACTTAAGTGGTTCTCAGGCTGTCCTGGGATTTTAAACTTCAATTTGTTAAGGCAGTATTACACTTTAATGTACTTGGCATCCACTATCAACTGTATAACAAGGCTAGGTATTGATTTTAATAGATAATTTAATTATAATTTGTATTAAAAAACTATTGCTTTGAAACTGGGTGGCAGACAAAACTGAATTTCAAATTGTTTTAGTTAGAATTTGGATTTCTTGTCCAAATTGATGTCTTATTCAGAACTTACTGATAATCCTGTTTTAAGAAATTTTATAAAACAAGTCGCGGCACGGTGGATTAGTGGTTAACACGTTCGCCTCTCGGCACTAGGGATTCCCAATCGAATCCCAATCTGGGTGGAGTTTCCAAGTTCTCCCCGTGTCCGCGTGGGTTTCCTCCGGGTTCTCCGGTTTCCTCCCACAGTCCAAAATCATGGATCAGGTCAATTGGATTCTCCAAATTACCCCATATAGAGTGTGTATGTGTGAGTGAGTGTGTGCCCAGCAATAGATTGGCACCCTATCCTGGGTGTATCTGCCCAGCGCCCGAGACGTTCTCCCCTGGATGGGCATGGGAACCCCCCCACGACCCTAGTAGAGGATAAAGCGGGAGATAATGGATGGATGGAAAACAAGTCTTTTAGTTTCTATAATCTAAATGGCTGAGCCGCCATCAGAGCCATTGGAAGGAAACAGCAAAACATGCTCCAGCATCCAGCTAAAAAGTCTAAATAACCAAAACAAGTAGTACATCATCTGACACCGCAGTGCAGAAGACGTCTCATGGGATTTTATATTCCAATAAATGCAGTTTTTTTAGGCTGGAGAATGAAAAGGGGAGGGAGGGAGAGTTGAGTAGAGTGTTCTCCTATCAGGCTTCACGGTTTTGTAAAAGACTTTCAAAACCAAGTCTATTCAATGCAATCACACGTTCACATTATAGCATCCATGAGATAAGGCCATTTTGCAGACTCAGGTTTTTTATTTTGGTTGGGGTCAGAGCACAGGATCAGGCATGCTACAGCCCCACGTGGAGGGTTAGGGGCTAACATTGGCAACTTTGGTGTATTCGGGAATTAAACCCCCAAGTTTCATATTGGTATTCCAAAACCCACTCTGATAGCACACCCTCTTTTAATCTTTAACTCAGGGATGCCTACACTTTTCTGGCCCCAAGATCTACTTGTCCATTGGACATGTCATCGAGATCTACCGTGGTCAATCTCTATTTTTTAGGCTTTTATATTGTAACCATACACACATCATGTTAGTATTGTCGAATCTGTTAGAATTGCTCTGTTATTAAACACAGCAAATAGCACGGAGAAAAACCTGACTTTAGTTACACCCCACACACACAGTATACAGCACAAATGTAAAACAATCACTGTAACCCACATTTCCCCAAATAGAACAACATGGGGGGTTCCCCATGCCCATCCAGGGGAGAACGTCTCGGGCGCTGGGCAGATACACCCAGTACAGGGCGCCAATCTATCGCTGGACACACACTCACTCACACAAACACTCTCTATATGGGGCAATTTGGAGAATTCAATTGACCTTGATCCATGTTTTTGGACTGTGGGAGGAAACCGGAGAACCCGGAGGAAAGCCACGTGGACACGGGGAGAACATGCGAAACTCCACCCGCTTCTGATTCGAACTGGGAATTCCTAGTGCTGAGAGGAGAACATGCTAACCACTAAGCCACCGTGCCGCCCCCAAACAGAACATGAACATTAATAAAAGCGAATGCATTTTGAGTTTGACATTGTAAAAAAAATATAATAAATATATTCACCCCCCCCACTCTAAATAATAAATATAATAAAATATTCACCCCCCCACTCTAAATGAAAGTGGAACATTTTAGTTCTTTTTGAGCTTCACTCGTCCTTCACTCGTCTTGTCAGTCAAATAAAGTGTAAAAACACAAACAGGAACTATCTAATGTAATGTAATGTAAATCTAATGTAGATGATTCTCGAGGCAGTGCTTCGGATTTATGCACGGAGGCGGGGCCAGGGGCCGGTTTTGGGAACAGTGAGAGAGACGGGGGGGGGGGGGGGGGGCTGACCGCTCGCTTGCAGAATGATAGAGATTCAGATTTAGAATGAATCACATTGTGTGTGAATGTGTGCGCTTGTGTGTATAAGCGCTTCCGATACTGTGCTGTAAAAAAGCGCTGATGCCTCCATCGCGATCGACCTGACACCCCTTCGCGATCGACGTCTTGAGCACCCCTGCTTTAACTCTTTGAGGGTGTAACCCTCACTAAGCTCTTTCATTCTTCTGAGAATCAGAATTTTTCAACAAAATTTAATGAGTGAACTGAAGTAGTTTCAGGAACTCAGGTGGCTTAGTGGTTAGCATGTTCTCCTCTCAGCACTAGGGATTCCTAGTTCAAATTCCAATCTGGGTGGAGTTTCCATGTTCTCCCCTTGGGATTCTCCGGTGGAATCCCACAGTCCAAAAACATAGATTCGAGGTCAATTAAATGCTCTAAATTGCCCCATATAGTTTGGGTGTCTGTGTAAGTGAGTGTACACCCAGTGATAGATTGGCGCCCTGTCCTGGGTGGTATCTGCCCAGAGCCCGAAACGTTCTCCCCTGGATGGGCATGGGGAACCCCCCCGTGATCCTAGCAGAGGATAAAGCGGAAGATAATGGATGGAATAAGTTTCAATCCCGTGTCTTACTGTCCTAAACTATTAAGACTGCCCGGCTTCTCAAGGAGGATGAGTTTGAACTTTGAATGAGTTTTTCTTTCAACTGTCTAATAATAATAATACATTTTATTTATATAGTGCTTTTAGGGACCTCAAAACAAATAACACAGTGTAACATTAAAACACGTAAAACATATAGAACATTAATGCAATTATAAAATCAGTTTCATCAGTATTTATTTCACTCACATCACTATGTCAACATCACCATACTGTGTAAACATCAGTTTGGTAAACACTGTGTAAACACTGTGTAAACAATCTAATATAATAATAGATGAGAAATTATTTTGCGTAGTATGTTTCATGTGTCTGCGCTTATGTTATAGCTTTATTATATTTCGAATCATTTATCCTGTAGTGTCTTTTATATATACAGTGGTGTGAAAAAGTGTTTGCCCCCTTCCTCATTTCCTGTTTTTTTGCATGTTTGTCACACTTAAGTGTTTCAAAACATCAAACCAATTTAAACAATAGTCAAGGACAACACAAGTAAACACAAAATGCAATTTGTAAATGAAGGTGTTTATTATTAAAGAAGAAAAAAATCCAAACCATCAAGGCCTTGTGTGAAAAAGTGATTGCCCCCTCGTTAAAACATACTATAACTGTGGTTTTTAACACCGGAGTTCAATTTCTCTTGCCACACCCAGGCCTGATTATTGCCACACCTGTTCTCAATCAAGACATCACTTAAATAGGTGCTGCCTGACACACTAAAGTCCACCAAAAGATCCTTAAAAGCTACACGTCATGCCGAGATCCAAAGAAATTCAGGAACAATTGAGAAATAAAGGAATTGAGGAAGGGGGCAAACACTTTTTCACACCACTGTATATTATTCATTCATTCCTTCATTCATTATCTTCCGCTTTATCCTCTATTAGGGTCGTGGTGGGGTTCACCATGCCCATCCAGGGGAGAACGTCTCGGGCGCTGGGCAGATACACCCAGGACAGGGCGCCAATCCATCGCTGGGCACACACTCACTCACACAGACACACTCTTCATGGGGCAATTTGGAGAACTCAATTGACTTGATCCATGTTTTTGGACTGTGGGAGAAACCGGAGAACCCGGAGGAAACCCACGCGGACACGGGGAGAACATGGAAACTCCACCCAGATGGGGATTCGAACCGGGAATCCTTAGTGCTGAGAGGCGAACGTGCTAAACACTAAGCCAACGTGCCGCCCGCTTATGTTATAGCTTTATTATATTTCGAATCATTTATCCTGTAGTGTCTTTTTATGAGCAGAGTCCGGCAGATGGCCAGAAGCACCCTGCTGATGTGGCTAGGTCACAAAAATGATGAAATATCCATTATTCAGCCGCTGCTCTTAGGTGTTCAATCCTTTACTCCTGTACCTCTCAACTGTTTTCGGTTCCGGTGTCATTTGAACGAAACAGTAGCCGTGGATTTTATTAGAGCCCTGTCCTATTTCCCCGTTCCGCCATTCTGGGCGTACGGCACGGTACATATTGAGGATAAAAATAATGAGCTCCTCTCATGCATTGCTGAAATCAGCACTGTAGCACTTCTTGGATGTTGTGTTATGGGATTACGAAGACAAACTGAACTGTCCCACTTGAACGGCTAAAGCTTTGTGCTAATGACTGCTTTAATGGCTGCAGGAGCCCAAAACGGCAGTGCGGCAATTTTTTTTCTTACCGCCTGAGAAATTTCTTCGCCTGCGCGTGCAGCACCAGATCGTGTAATTCTCTCTGCTCTGGTGTGATAGAGGAGGGCAGTAAATCTTTTGGCCCGGTCTCATCTCTGTCGGTAAAAACAATGAATCAGAGTGCAGCGCTCTACAAATGCTGCAATGCACAATTCATAGCACTCGCACTGGATGCATATACATTTGCGCTGGATGGATTTATAAGGCAGGGTGAATGATCGTTTAGGTTTCAGCCCCGTATGTTCAGGCTGTAGAGGTGTGAGGAAGCAGTGAGGATGGATTCAGAATTGTTAGATGATGTCAATAGGGGCTTTGTGGTTTTAAATGATACTCTGTGTGCAATCTTTAAACAACATTCATCCATCCATCTCCAGCTTTATCCTCTATTAGGGTCACGGGGGGGGTTCCCCATGCCTATCCAGAGGAGAACGTTTCGGGCGCTGGGCGGATACACCCAGGACAGGACACCAATCCATCGCTGGGCACACTCACTCACACAGACGCACTCTTTATGGGGCAATTTGGAGAATTCAGTTGACTTGATCCATGTTTTTTGACTGTGGGAGGAAACCCGAGAACCCAGAGGAAACCCACACAGACACGGGGAGGACATGGAAACTCCACCCAGATTGGGATTCGAACCAGGAATCCCTAGTGCTGAGAGGAGAACGTGCTAACCACTAAGCCATCATGCTGCCCCAAGAGCATTTATATCTGAAATAATTTTACATCCTTCCATCCATCATCTTCAGCTTTATCCTCTATTAGGGTCGCGGGGGGGTTCCCCATGCCCATCCAGGGGAGAACGTCTCGGGCGCTGGGCAGATACACCCAGGACAGGGCACCAATCCATCGCTGGGCACACACTCAAACGCACAGACACACTCTTTATGGGGCAATTTGGAGAATTCAATTGACTTGATCCATGTTTTTGGACTGTGGGAGGAAACCGGAGAACCTGGAGGAAACCCACGCAGACATGGGGAGGACATGGAAACTCCACCCAGATGGAGATTCGAACCGGGAATCCCTAGCGCTGAGAGGAGAACATGCTAAACACTAAGCCACCATGCCCATTAAACATGTGAGGGAATATACAGTTGGTGTGTAGTATTTACAGTGTGCTGTCCTATTGGTTATCGATTTACGTTAATTAGTTCTTCATGGAATACAGGAAAGCACGATCCAAAACAGATATCCCATAATGCAACACCTAATTTACAGTCTTTAATTATTTTATTCTTACAGTGAATCAGTTCATCTACTAATGTTTCAAATCACTAGTTTTTTAATTGGATACTTAATTAAATAGTACTGCTCAAACGTTTGGACACACCCATTTCCTGCTCTTTTGTCTATTTCATCCTCTTATCATATAGATGGACGTTGTAGTTTTACAATTACAGACTGTAGTCCATCTGTGTTCTGTGTTTGTTAGTCCCCTGTTGGTGCTCTGTTCTGTTGGTCAGGAGCATCACAGAACAGGTATCATTTGGGTGGTGGATTGTTTGTCAGTTCTGCAGTGACACTGATGTGGTGAAGGGGTTTTAGTGCAGCAGTGCTGCTGGAGTTTCATTTTTTCACCTCAGTGACACTGCTGGGATAGGAATAATGCACCAACCCAATAAGCCCCGCTCTGTGGTGCTACTATTGGGGTCCTGACCATTAGAACAGAGTAAAGGGAATGTACACAGTATGTACTGTAGAACACAAACAGATGGACTACAGTCTGGAATTTTAGAACTACAAAGTCCATCTTTACAGCAAGTGGAACTGAGAACATGGACAATAAGTGGAGCCAAAAAAGGGCGTGGCCAAACTTTTGCCTGGCACCTTATATACACACACTTTACAAAATTCTAAAGCTTTGAAATTCTGCTTTGGTGTAAAAGTGTTTGTGAGTCAAACTATAGAAATGAATCATTAATGTAATTTATTATCAATATGAGGCACCAACCAGATAATCCCTGCTCTGTGGTGACCATTAGAACAGAGTAAAGATGATGTACACAGTATGTACTTTAGAACACAAACAGATGGACTACAGTTTGGAATTGTAGAACTACAAAGTCCATCTTTACAAAAAGTGGAACTGAAAACATGGACAATAAGTGGAGCCAAAAGGAGTTGTGTCCTAACTTGACTGGTACTATAATATACACAGTCTGTACCTTATTGTCATAGACGGTTCACACAGTCCAGCCGCCAAGGTCAACCCTTTTATAACAGATGGAATACATTGGAGTTTGTTTTGTGCCACTGTCACCTGGACTGGCTTCAGGTTTAGAACACTGTAAAGCTGCTTTGAGACTATCGTAAAAAGTGCTATATAAGTAAATTAACCTGAAATTTCTCTTGTCTGCATAAGGTGAAATCCAGAAAGTTCTACCAGGTTGCGAGGGAATCATTAGGGGGTATCAGAGTCTTTAAAGTGGTTGCATAGGGAGGTCATAAAGCCTTTCCTCAGGATTGCTTCCAGGTGTTGGCTCCGGTCTAAGTGAGTCGTTACTGCAAGATGACAAATCTGAACACAGTGTAGCGTCTGTAATTGTAAACCATCTTTAATGTTCAAATAATACATTGGTGCAGCAAAGCAGCTTCACCAATTCACCCTTCATAACACACTTCTTCAGTCAGTATTCAGTACCCATCCATCCATTATCTTCCGCTTTATCCTCTGCTAGGGTCGTGGGGGGGGGGCCCATCCATGGGAGAGCGTTTTGGGCGCTGGGCAGATACACCCAGGACAGGGCGCCAATCTATCGCTGGGCACACACTCACACACTCTATATGGGGCAACTTCAGTACAAGTCACTGACTCTGGCCTACAGAACCATTTCTGGATCTTCCCCCTCTTACCTTCACTCTATCTTTTCATAATACACTCCGACTCGTTCACTTCGCTCCAGTGATGTTTGCCGCCTGGCGGTTCCACCTCGCCGAGGAGCTCATTCTCACTCCGTGGCGTTCACCACTGCAAAATAGTGGAACGTTCTTCCCAACTCTGTCCGTAAAGCAGAGTCACTAAGCAGTTTTAAGAAACTACTGAAGACGCATCTCTTTAACAAATACCTGTTGTAGAGAAAAAAGAAAAAAAGGGGGCCACAGCTTCAAATAACAATCAGGTTTGATGAATTTACAGTATAGTTGGTTTTTTGCATAACTTCTGACTTGTAATGTTCTCATTTGTAAGTCGCTTTGGATAAAAGCGTCTGCTAAATGACTAAATGTGATGTAAATGTAATTTGGAGAATTCATTCGACCTTGATCCATATTTTTGGACTGTGGAGGAAACCACATGGACACGGGGAGAACATGGAAACTCCACCCAGATTGGGATTTGAACCGGGAGTATTCAGTATCATCAAGTCTAAACCTGTTAAAAATAAACCCAGAACAAGAAAGTTGCTTAAAGCTGGGTTTAAACCAAATACGAACTGCAGCATTCATACAAATAACAATGTAAACAGTATCCAATTTATTGTTGACTTAGTTGTTAGCACGTTCTCCTTTCAGCGGTAGGGATTCCTGGTTCGAATCCCAATCTGGGTGGAGTTTCCATGTTCCCCCCCGTGTGGGTTTCCTCCGGGTTCTCCGGTTTCCTCCCACAGTCCAAAAATATGGATCAAGGTCAATTGAATTCTCCAAATGACCCCTTATAGAGTGTATATGTGTGTTTGTCTGTGTGAGCAATAGTTTGCTGCCCTGTCCTGGGTGTATCTGCCCAGCGCTTGAAACGTTCTCCCCTGGATTGGCATGAGGAACCCCCCCCCCCCCCCCCCCCACGACCCTAGTAGAGGATAAAGCGGAAGATAATGGATGAAGGGATGGGATGGATGGTTCTGTTCCGTGAGAATTTTTAAAGAGCAAATGCAACACTGCCACTTCACGCGAACAAACACAAGCAAGGAATGCAATACAGAATTTTACATTTAATCGAAATATTGCTTGCATGACTTAGAAATATCCAACTAACCCCCTAGAATGATTGCCACCATCTCCACCAGGACCAGATATACGTTTCTGACATCCCTCAGAGAACTGCACCAAATACATTTACATTTACATTTGGTCATTTAGCAGACGCTTTAACCCTGTGCTCACCTTGTAAGTCTCTTTGGATAATCACAACATCCCTGGAGCAATGAGGGTTAAGGGTCCCACATTGGTAACTTCAGTGGACCTGGGATTTAAACCCCCAACCTTCAGATTGATGGCCCAATGCCCTAACCACTGAGCTACCGCTCCCACAAATGGTGAAGTGGTAGCTCAGTGGTCAAGGTGTTCAAGTTTCAAGTTAATCTGAAGGTTGAGGCTTTAAATACCAAGTTCACTGTAGTTACCATTGTGGGTCCTTAATCCCCATCACTCCTTTATTCATCACTGTATCATGGCTGACCCTGTACAAGGACCCTAACATCAAGGTGTAAGATACTTGGAATTTGCTTCAGATGAAGGCATTTGCAAAATGACCTAATGTAATGACAATTGCTAAGGCATGTCTAATTCCAATATCTAATTTGCTTAATAGTCATCACTGTTGCCAAATCTGCTGCTCTCCATCACTTTGGTGCATCACAGATATGCTTCCAGAGGCCTCCACTTCATTTAATTTGGCTTGGCTGTAATTGTTTATTTCCTTTTTTTTTAATCTGCAGCCATCAAACAGTTGGACGTTGGACTTAATTTGATCCGACGTCCATCGTTCAAAAAGTTGGCTGCTTTTTTTTTTGCATTTGTATACAAGTTCCTTCACTGCAGAATGGGAACTTCATTTGCATTTAACGTTTCTCAGATCGATAACTAACAACATTGGCCTCTCTGAGGTCGCAGCCGATGCAGACACACACCTGAGTGTTACAGAATACTACAAACAGCCAAGAGCTTTTGATTTTATAATGTTTTAGAAGTATCAGTCTGGATCCATGCACTGAAGAGTAAACCACGAGGTGGTATTGATATTATATAGGGAAAGGTAGGCGTTGGGCTATCAATCTGAAGGTTGGGGGTTCAAATCCCTGGTCCACTGAAGTTACCAATGTGGGTCCTTGAGCAAGACCCTTAACCCTCATTGCTCCAGGGATGTTGTGATGAACCCTGTGCTCACCTTGTAAGTCGCTTTGGATAAAAGCATCTGCTAAATGACCAAATGTAAATATTTACATAAAGATTAATTTTTTTTCCTTGTGTTCCTAAGTTTTTCATGTTTACTTTCATTTTCAATATGACTCCAACTGCATTATTAATATGACTCAAACTGCAGCAGCTTTGATAATCCATCCATCCATTATCTTCCACGTATCCTATATTAGGGTCACGTGGGGTGGGGGGTGTTCCCCATGCCCATCCAGGGCAGAACGTCTTGGGCGCTGGGCAGATACACCCAGGACAGGGTGCCAATCCATCTCCGGGCTCACACTCACTCACACAAACACACTCTATACGGGGCAATTTGGAGAATTCAATTGACCTTGATCCATGTTTTTGGACTGTGGGAGGAAAACGGAGAACCCGGAAGAAACCCACGCGGACACGGGGAGAACATGGAAACTCCACCCAGATTGGGATTCAAACCGGGAATCCCTAGTGCTGAGAGGAGAACATGCTAACCACTAAGCCACCATGCCGCCTAGCTTTGATAATAAATTACATTAATGATTCATTTCTATAGTTTGACTCACAAACCCTTTTACACCAAAGCAGAATTTCAAAGCTTTAGAATTTTGTAAAGTGTGTGTATATAAGGTGCCAGGCAAAAGTTTGGCCACGCCCTTTTTTGGCTCCACTTATTGTCCATGTTCTCAGTTCCACTTTTTGTAAAGATGGACTTTGTAGTTCTACAATTCCAGACTGTAGTCCATCTGTGTGTGTTCTACAGTACAGACTGTGTACGTCCCCTTTACTCTGTTCTAATGGTCAGAACCCCAATAGTAGCACCACAGAGCAGGGATTATTGGGTTGGTGCATTATTCCTATCCCGGCAGTGTCACTGAGGTGGAGAAATGAAACTCCAGCAGCACTGCTGCACTAAAACCCCCTCACCACATCAGTGTCACTGCAGAACTGACAATAAACAATCCACCACCCAAATGATACCTGTTCTGTGATGCTCCTGACCAACAGAGAACAGAGAACCAACAGGGGACTAACAAAAACCAAGAACACGGATGGACTACAGTCTGTAATTGTAAAACTACAAAGTCCATCTATATGTTAAGTAGAGGAAATAGACAGTGGAGCAAGAAGGAAGTGTGGCACTGTATATGTGTATTAATTGTTTGCTCTTATGTTGTCTAAATATATATTTAAATCACATTGAATATTCCCATTTGATTAATTGATTTAATATTTTGGCGGCACGGTGGCTTAGTGGTTAGCACGTTCTCCTCTCAGCACTAGGGATTCCCGGTTCGAATCCCCATCTGGGTGGAGTTTCCATGTTCTCCCTGTGTCTGCGTGGATTTCCTCCGGGTTCTCCGGTTTCCTCCCATAGTCCAAAATCATGGATCATGTCAACTGAGTTCTCCAAATTGCCCCATATAGTGTGTGTATGTGTGCGTGTCTGTGTGAGTGTGTGCCCAGCTATAGATTGGCGCCTTGTCCTGGGTGTATCTGCCCAGCGCACAAAATGTTCTCCCCCCCCCCCCGCGCGACCCTAATATATAGGACAAAGCGGAAGATAATGAATGAAAGGATTTAATATTTTGGAAAAAAACATATGACTGGTACAAAAGTAGTAACAGATTTTGTGTTTTATTTATTTATTTATTTATTTTTTCCCCGACACGTCACATTGAGCCGAAGGGATCAGAGAAAATCAGTTCAAACGCCTTAGTTTCATTTCTGAGCATCTTTTAACAGCCTTTCCTTCTTCTTACAGCTCAGATCGTCTTATTGAAGACACGATAAGGTAAGTCTGGTCTTCCGAAAATTCTTAACTCTTGGTACTAAAAGTTCGAACTGTAGTGTTTAGTCATCGTCCATGCCATCAAATTTACTGTCTTTAAGCATTAAGTCTCGAAACAAGTACCGCAAGTAAACTGGTAGAGTTTCTTGTACACATTTCCATTAGGGGGAAACCTCAATCAATTCTGAACACCCAACCACTAACGCATTTCTTGTCCATTCTCTGATATCATTAGATTATTGCTAAAGATTGGGCTGAAAGCAGATCCTGTCTTTTAAGTGAAGCTGAAAGAAAAGCTTTCTTGGCAGTCCTTTATTGGGTGCTTTGTTCGAAACCTCAGATTCCACTTTAGACTAGGGTACCTCCCATGTTCACATTTCTAATGGATGCAGCATTGAACTTGGGGCGAGGAAGAACTGAGCGGATTCGTATGGCTCCTTCTGCCAGAGCTCGGGCTGAAAAAATAGTAATTAACACATCTGATTATAAGCCAAAGACTTTGGAACAGTGTTTGTCCTTGAATGAAGCTCAGACTTGGACCTGGTGGGTGGGCTACAGGCTGACCGAGGACACCTGCATGGGTATCTGCTCCCTGTGGTGTGACTGTATGCTTGTGTAAGCACAATGGTGTCATCCTCACCTTCCTGGTCCCAGTGTAGCAGCTGCCCTCATCTTGGGGAAGCCCAGAGGAGCCAGCTTGCCCAGGTGCTTAATTAAGTCTGCTTTTTGGCCATGCAACTTTTTGTTTATTTTTTTTTTAATCTCCCTCCGCTTTATCCGTGCAGAAAATTGCACACCATCCACCGCCTGTGTTCGTTACACTTTCCGCACCAGCCACCTAAATGGGATTGGTACTAATTGTTTAACGTTCCATCATTGTAATGGTCTTTGGGGAGCGGGGCTGCGCCTGATTGCATTTTAATGATGCCTGGAAAGGTCTCCTAAACAAGATCCTTTCCATCAACTGGTAGGTTTTATGAGGTAATCCAGCGCACAAGTAAATTTCAGCTGTCCATGTGCAATATTAAATATAAAACGTGGTTGTTAAAAATGAATTTAACATTTAATCCCTATTGTGTGTGCTTCACCACTGTAGTCTATATTCCATTTATCCATTATATTCCTCTTAATATTCTCTACTACGATTGCGGGGGGGGGGGGTTCCCCATGGGTTCCCCATGCTTCCCCATGAGTTCCCCATGCCTATTTAGGGGAGAATGTTTTAGGCGCAGGCGTCATGGTGGCTTAGTGGTTAGCACGTTCGTCTCTCAGCGCTCAGGATTCCCGGTTCGAATCCCCATCTGGGTGGAGTTTCCATGTTCTCCCCATGTCCGCGTGGGTTTCCTCCGGGTTCTCCGGTTTCCTCCCACAGTCCAAAAACATGGATCAAGTCAATTGAATTCTCCAAATTGCCCCTTATTGAGTGTTTGTGTGTGTGTGTGTGTGTGTGAGTGAGTGTGTGCCCAGTGATAGATAGGCGCCCTGTCCTGGGTGTATCTGCCCAGCGCCCGAAACATTCTCCCCTGGATGGGCATGGGGAACCCCCCGCGACCCTAATAGAGGATAAAGCAGAAGATAATGGACGCTTGTTTTGGGCGCTGGGCAGATACACCCAGGACAGGGCGCTGATCTATTGCTGTGCACACACTCACTCACAAAGACACACACATACACACACTATAATAGGGGCAATTTAGAGCAGACAATTTACCCTTAACCCATGTTTTTGGACTGTGGGAGGAAACCGGAGAACATGGAGACTTGCTAACCACCATGAGAAATCTCATTATCTCTCACTTAGTCCCATACTAGGGACTAAAGTCACAGGGCTCCAATCTATCGCTGGGCACACATTCACTCACTCACACACACATATACACTGTATAGGGGCAATTAGGAGCAGCAAATTTACCTTGAATCCATGTTTTTGGACTGAATCCATGTTTACTCACTGACACACACATACACTGTCTGGGGCAATTAAGAGCAGCCCATTTAATCCATTTGAATCCATGTTTTTGGACTGTGGGAGGAAATTGGAGAACCTGGAGGAAACCTACGTGGAAACAGGGAGGACATGGAAACTCCACCCAGATTGGGATACAAACCTGGATCCCCAGTGCCGAGAGGCGAACGTGCTAACCACTATGCCACGTTGCCATCCCGTAGCCTATATTAAAGAGTGTTGTTATAAAAATGACACGAGCATAGACGATGTTGAAATGAATACATTGAGACACCAGAGCATTTATGACGTTAAACTGACCAATAGAAACGTCAAAATAATTGTTTCCTTTGACGTATTAATCAATGAGAACATGGAAACTCCACCCAGGTCAGGACTTATTAATCAGTGAGAACATGGTCAGGGAGAACCCTGGTCAGGATGTATTAATCAGTGAGAACATGGTCAGGGAGAACCCAGGTCAGGACGTATTAATCAGGGAGAACATGGAAACTCCACCCAGGTCAGGATTCGAACCTGGATCCCCAGCGCCGAGAGGAGAACGTGCTAACCACTACGTCACGTTGCGAGCATAGACGATGTACAATTGAATACATTGAGACACCAGAGCCGTTATGACGTTAAACTGACCAATAGAAATGTCAAAATAATTGTTGCCGTTGACGTATTAATCAGTGACAACATGGCCATGGAGAACCCAGGTCAGGATGTATTAATCAGGGAGAACATGGTCATGGAGAACCCAGGTCAGGATGTATTAATCAGGGAGAGCATGGTCATGGAGAACCCAAGTCAGGATGTATTAATCAGGGAGAACATGGTCATGGAGGACCCAGGTCAGGATGTATTAATCAGGGAGAACATGGTCAGGGAGGTGGCACGGTGGCTTAGTGGTTAGCACGTTCTCCTCTCAGCTCTAGGGATTCCCGGTTCGAATCTCCATCTGGGTGGATTCCATGGGGAGAACATGGAAACTGGTAGATTCTCTGGTTTCCTCCCACAGTCCAAAAACATGGATCAAGTCAATGGAGTTCTCCAAATTGCCCCATATATAGTATGTCTGTGTGAGTGAGTGTGTGCCCAGCGATGGATTGGCGCCCTGTCCTGGGTGTATCTGCCCAGCGCCCGAAACTTTCTCCCCTGGATGGGCATGGGGAACCCCCCTCCGCGACCCTAATAGAGGATAAAGCGGAAGATAATGAATGAATGAACATGGTCCGGGAGAACCCAGGTCAGGACGTATTAATCAGGGTGAACATGGTCAGGGAGAACCCAGGTCAGGACGTATTAATCAGGGTGAACATGGTCAGGGAGAACCCAGGTCAGGGCGTATTAATCAGGGAGAACATGGAAACTCCACCCAGGTCAGGATTCGAACCTGGATCCCCAGCGCCGAGAGGAGAACGTGCTAACCACTACGTCACGTTGCGAGCATAGACGATGTACAAATGAATACATTGAGACACCAGAGCCGTTATGACGTTAAACTGACCAATAGAAACGTCAAAATAATTGTTGCCGTTGACGTATTAATCAGTGAGAACATGGTCATGGAGAACCCAGGTCAGGATGTATTTATCAGGGAGAACATGGTCATGGAGAACCCAGATCAGGATGTATTAATCAGGGAGAACATGGTCAGGGAGATGGCACGGTGGCTTAGTGGTTAGCACGTTCTCCTCTCAGCTCTAGGGATTCCCGGTTCGAATCTCCATCTGGGTGGAGGTTCCATGTTCTCCCATGTCCGCGTGGATTTTCTCCGGGTTCTCCGGTTTCCTCCCACAGTCCAAAAACATGGATCAAGTCAATTGAGTTCTCCAAATTGCCCCATGTAGAGTGTGCCTGTTTGAGTGAGTGTGTGCCCAGCGATGGATTGGCGCCCTGTCCTGGGTGTATCTGCCCAGCGCCCGAAACGTTCTCCCCTGGATGGGCACGGGGAACCCCCCTCCGTGACCCTAATAGAGGATAAAGCGGAAGATATATGAATGAATGAACATGGTCCGGGAGAACCCAGGTCAGGACGTATTAATCAGGGTAAACATGGTCCGGGAGAACCCAGGTCAGGACGTATTAATCAGGGTAAACATGGTCCGGGAGAACCCAGGTCAGGGCGTATTAATCAGGGACAACATGGAAACTCCACCCAGGTCAGGATTCGAACCTGGATCCCCAGCGCCGAGAGGAGAACGTGCTAACCACTACGTCACGTTGCGAGCATAGACGATGTACAAATGAATACATTGAGACACCAGAGCCGTTATGACGTTAAACTGACCAATAGAAACGTCAAAATAATTGTTGCCGTTGACGTATTAATCAGTGAGAACATGGTCATGGAGAACCCAGGTCAGGATGTATTTATCAGGGAGAACATGGTCATGGAGAACCCAGATCAGGATGTATTAATCAGGGAGAACATGGTCAGGGAGATGGCACGGTGGCTTAGTGGTTAGCACGTTCTCCTCTCAGCTCTAGGGATTCCCGGTTCGAATCTCCATCTGGGTGGATTGCATGTTCTCCCATGTCCGCGTGGGTTTCCTCCGGGTTCTCCGGTTTCCTCCCACAGTCCAAAAACATGGATCAAGTCAATTGAGTTCTCCAAATTGCCCATATAGAGTGTGCCTGTTTGAGTGAGTGTGTGCCCAGCGATGGATTGGCGCCCTGTCCTGGGTCTATCTGCCCAGCGCCCGAAACGTTCTCCCCTGGATGGGCACGGGGAACCCCCCTCCGCGACCCTAATAGAGGATAAAGCGGAAGATAATGAATGAATGAACATGGTCAGGGAGAACCCAGGTCAGGACGTATTAATCAGGGAGAACATGGAAACTCCACCCAGGTCAGGATTCGAACCTGGATCCCCAGCGCCGAGAGGAGAACGTGCTAACCACTACGTCACGTTGCGAACATAGACGATGTACAAATGAATACATTGAGACACCAGAGCTGTTATGACGTTAAACTGACCAATAGAAACGTCAAAATAATTGTTGCCGTTGACGTATTAATGGCTCCACTGTGTCGAGCTTCGCTTCCAGTTCACAAAGCTCTCTGATAAGAGATATACGTCTCAGGAGTCTACAGTCTCACTGAGCCCGAGCTCAGCTTGTTTATGACTAAAGACACCTAGGGAGAAAAGGCCCAGTGGGTGCTGTCATGTTGCATTTGTTCTGTCATTTGTTTGTGCAGGTGGGCTGTGATGCTGTTTTTCACTTTATTGCATTCTGGGTTGTGAGCTCGCCGTTAATATGCGTTAGCTTTGTACTGTTTAGTTTGTTTCAGGACTTTGTGGTTTATTATCACGTTATATTTGGTACTACAATTACGTCTGTATTTTGCTAAGTCGTTTGTTCGGCCATGACAGTGGTGACATTAATGCTTCACATTTGTATCAATGCATGTTATACAATACATTATTTTTAGATGATTTTTATTAACTGTGTTCTGTAATTTGTATTTGATTGATAGAGAAACCGGAAGACCAGTTTATTAACAATTTTTCTTGCAGTAAATGCATTTATTTAAAACCCATCCATCCATTATCTTCCGCTTTATCCTCTATTAGGGTCGCGGTGGGGTTCCCCATGCCCATCCAGGGGGGAACGTTTCGGGCGCTGGGCAGATACACCCAGGACAGGGCGCCAATCTATCGCTGGGCACACACTCACTCGCACAGACACACTCTATATGGGGCAATTTGGAGAACTCAGTTGACTTGATCCATGTTTTTGGACTGTGGGAGGAAACCAGAGAATCCGGAAGAAACCCACGCGGACACGGGGAGGACATGGAAACTCCACCCAGATTGGGATTCGAACCGGGGATCCCTAGTGCTGAGAGGAGAACATGCTAACCACTAAGCCACCGTGCTGCTGCATTTAATTAAAATATATATTTTATTTTAGTGTGTTTGCAACAACAAACACACTAAAAGGGGCGTGGTACCTCAGTGGTCAGGGCGTTGGGCTATCAATCTGAAGGTTGGGGGTTCCAATCCCAGGTCCACTGAAGTTACCAATGTGGGTTCTTGAGCAAGACCCTTAACCCTCATTGCTCCAGGGACGTTGTGATTAACCCTGTGGTCACCTTGTAAGCCGTGTGGTTTAATGGTTTAAGAGGTTAAGGTAACCAAACTTCAGCATCTTCTTCTTTTTATTGGTGGGATAATTGGACATGACAATCAGAAATGAGCCCACATCCCAACCACAGAGTACCACAGGAGAGTTTTTTTTTTTTTTTTTTTTTTTAAAAAGAGGTTTACAGCATGACTTTGGCCAAACGGATCCATTAACAACCCCTTATAGTGACAGAAAGAAGTGGCTGAATTGAGTTTGCCCCGCCGAGTGGCTGGGCTTTACCTTAGTGATAGGGTAAGGAGTTTGGTTATTCGGGAGGGGTTCGGAGTACAGCCGTTGCTCCTCCACATCAAGATGAGCCAGCTAAGGTGGTTCTCATCTGGTCCATGGATGCCTCCCAGACAGGGCAAGACCCCAAGGAAGACCAGGACAAGATGTAGAGATTACCTCTCACGATTGTGAGTGCCTCAGTGTGCCTCCTGAAGAGCTAGAAGAGGTAGCTCGGGATAGGGGGATCTGGGCTTCTTTGCTTATGTTGCTGACCCCGCGACCCGGACCAGGATAAGCGGTGGATATGGGCATGGGGAACCCCACCGCGACCCTAGTAGAGGACAAGCGAAAGATAATGGATGGATGGATGGGTTCAATTTTCCATTTGTGACAGGTCCTTTTTAGTGTGGAGTCTGCATGACCTCCCTGTGTGGGGTCCTTGTAGTATTTCAGGCATTTCCTTCATTTCAAAGACGTGTTGCTGGGTAAATTGGAGACAATGCATTGCTCCTATGGCTAATAACAGAAATGTATATTTTGTGAAATAACCACAGATGTCCAGATATTCCATCCATCCATTATCTTCTGCTTTATCCTCTATTAGGATCGCTGGGGTGGTTCCCCATGCCCATCCAGGAGAGAACGTTTCGGGCACTGGGCAGATAGACCCAGGACAGGGCACCAATCTATCGCTGGGCACACACTCACTCACACACACACACACTCTATATGGGGCAATTTGGAGAACTCAATTGACTTGATCCATGTTTTTGGACTGTGGGAGGAAACTGGAGAACCTGGAGGAAACCCACGCGGACATGGGACATGGAAACTCCTCCCAGATGGGGATTCAAACCGGGAATCCCTAGTGCTGAGAGGCGAATGTGCGAACCACTAAGCCATGTGTTGCTGGGTAAATTGGACAATGCATTGCTCCTATGGCTAATAACGGAAATGTATATTTTGTGAGATATCCACAGATGTCCAGATAT
Organism: Corydoras sp. C115; assembly: GCA_019802505.1. Lineage (NCBI taxonomy): Eukaryota > Metazoa > Chordata > Actinopteri > Siluriformes > Callichthyidae > Corydoras > Corydoras sp. C115. The sequence goes on along the minus strand of JAFMOC010000058.1, from coordinate 2,879,887 downwards.
GCCATCCATTTTGAAGAGCTGGAAGAGGTAGCTGGGGATAGGGGCATCTGGGCTTCTTTGCTTATATTGCTGACCCCGCGACCCGGACCCGGATAAGCGGCGGATAATGGACGGATGGAAGGGTTTCTCAACAAGCCTATAACTGTTAATGGTTTTTCAGTTGGCTTGTAGCTAGTTTTTGTATCTAGTCGACTAGTTCTACATGAATCTTCTGTAATTTCTTTGTAAAAGTGCAGTTTTGCAGTTTCTCTGTATATAAACATGAATATATATCGTTCGAAATATTGAAAAGTCGTGTTTTCTGCTGACTCCATGGTGAAGGTGCAGCTGCTGCTGATGAGGTTGCACTTCTTAAGACGCAGTCTGATCGATACACTGAGACGATCATCGAGTTAAACGCTTATTAATGGAATATTTTCGGTTGGAAAACTTGAGTGAGCTGAACTTAAATGTGAGAATATGCAGATATAAACTCTGAGCATGCAAACTGAGGCAGGAATGAGAAAAATGAAATAGAAATGAGATTTCGAGGCGCATTCCGTTCCTGGATTCAATTTTGGGCGGCACGGTGGCTTGGTGGTTAGCATGTTCTCCTCTCAGCACTAGGGATTCCCGTTTCGAATCCCCATCTGGGTGGAGTTTCCATGTTCTCCCCATGTCCGCGTGGGTTTCCTCCGGGTTCTCCGGTTTCCTCCCACAGTCCAAAAACATGGATGAAGGTCAATAGAATTCTCTAAATTGCCCCACATAGAGTGTGTGTGTGTGAGTGTGTGCCCAGCGATAGATTGGCGCCCTGTCCTGAATGTATTTGCCCAGCGCCCGAAACTTTCTCCCCTGTATGGGCATGGGGAACCCCTCCGCGACTCTACTAGAGGATGAAGCGGAAGATAATGGTTGGATGGATGGGTTCCATTTTCTGATAGTGTGACAGGTCCTTTTTAGTGTGGAGTCTGCATGACCTCCCTGTGTGGGTTTTCTTGTAGTATTTCAGGCATTTCCTTCATTTCACAGACGTGTTGCTGGGTAAATTGGAGACAATGCATTGCTCCTATGGCTAATAACAGAAATGTATATTTTGTGAAATAACCAGATATGAAGCGGCACGGTGGCTTAGTGGTTAGCACGTTCGCCTCTCAGCACTAAGGATTCCCGGTTCGAATCCCCATCTGGGTGGAGTTTCCATGTTCTCCCTGTGTCTGCGTGGGTTTCCTCCGGGTTCTCCAGTTTCCTCCCACAGTCCAAAAACATGGAACAAGTCAATTGAGTTCTCCAAATTGCCCCATATAGAGTGAGTATGCGTGCGTGTCTGTGTGAGTGTGTGCCCAGCGATAGATTGGCGCCCTGTCCTGGGTGTATCTGCCCAGCGCCCGAGACCCTAATAGAGGATAAAGTGGAAGATAATGAATGAATGAACCAGATATGAAATGTCCAGATATTCCATCCATCCATTATATTCTGCTTTATCCTATATTAGGATCGCGGGGAGGTTCCCCATGCCCATCCAGGAAAGAACGTTTCGGGCGCTGGGCAGGACAGGGCGCCAATCTATCGCTGGGCACACACTCACTCACACAGACACACACACTCTATATGGGGCAATTTGGAGAATTCAATTGACTTGATCCATGTTTTTGGACAGTGGGAGGAAACCGGAGAACCCGGAGGAAACCCACGCGGACACGGGGAGAACATGGAAACTCCACCCAGATTGGGATTCAAACCGGGATTCCCTAGTGCTGAGAGGCGAACGTGCTAACCACTAAGCCACCGTAATTTGGTTTTGAGTTTAGGAAAGTCACTCGGTGTGGTAGTAGTAGCTGAGTGGTTCGTATGATGGGCTATCAATCTGAAGGTTGGGGGTTCAAATCCCAGGTCCACTGAAGTTACCAATGTGGGTCCTTGAGCAAGACCCTTAACCCTCATTGCTGCAGAGATGCTGTATGAACCCTGTGTTCTGACTGTACTGTAAGTCGCTTTGGATAAAATTGTCTGCTAAATGACCAAATGTAAATGCAGATGTAAGTAAATGCCATCTACTGATTTGTCTGGAACCCTGGTCCAGATGTACCATTAAATCAGAACACTGATTAAATTCAATTTAGATTGAGGCTAGGCTACATGATGTGGCAATAAAATTAATTCAGCTGAGGACTTAAATGAATGTTTGTTAGTTTTATATATCAATGGATGCCATGAATGATTCAAGATTTATTCAACTCAAACTGTGAAGGAGTTGTGTGTTCAGCAAGCATGAGAAATCTCATCTCATCTCATGTAATTATCTTTCGCTTAATACTGTACAGGGGAATAGAGTCACAGGGGATTTAAAGATACTAAAATTGCCCCTGTGACTGTGTTGGGAAAATACCCAGTGATGCCATGTTAATGTTAAACATCTAAACAAACCAAACCCATCGATTGTGCTTTACTTTGGGTCATTTTATATGAAGTTAATTGTTTTTAATGCAAAAAAAATCCAAAATGATTTTATAGTGTAAAAAATGTACACGTTGCTTTAAAGTTGTTGGGAATCTGAACAGCTCCAGGTTGTTTGTTGGTTGGCTCTGGGCTTACAGCCCAAGCTTTGGATGCAGAGCTATCATTTATCCTCCAAATACTGCTGAGCCCATTCCTGAGTGAGTTCTAGTGTCACATTGTAATTTAATCCTCTAATAGAAATACAATGGCAAGATGTAACTGAATAACAGAGTTGTCCAACACTTTGCCTTATAACTAGCGCATGTTCAATGCCTTCAGGAAATCATCACTTCATCATCAGATTTAAAACTGTATTACTTTTATCTTACAGCTACAAACCCCAGTGGAACCTCTCACAATGTGACATAATGCATTGTTAAATCTATAGAACTCTTCATTAACTAATCGTAGAAAACAGTGTCATAAGGCTTTATAACATTTGTGTTAAACAAATGTCTTCTCTGAAGTGCTCATAACCAATAACCTTATAAGCTCTCGTTACCAGAATTAAGTAAAATGTTGTCATTTATTATCCCTTAAAAGGAGACTGCGTAAATATTAGCACAGTATGACTTCATTCTTTCATTCATTCATTATCTCCCGCTTTATCCTCTATTAGGGTCGCGGTGGGGTTCCCCATGCCCATCCAGAGGAGAACGTTTAGGGCGCTGGGCAGATAGACCCAGGACAGGGCGCCAATCCATCGCTGGGCACACACTCACTCACACAGACACACTCTATATGGGGCAATTTTGGAGAATTCAATTGACTTGATCCATGTTTTTGGACTGTGGGAGGAAACCGGAGAACCCGGAGGAAACCCACACGGACACAGGGAGAACATGGAAACTCCACCCAGATGGGGATTCGAACTGGGAATCCCTAGCGCTGAGAGGCGAATGTGCTAACCACTAAGCCACCGTGCCGCCCAGTATGACTTTTAAAGGTAGAACATATTATAAAAAGGGTAGTTCTGGTCCTTTAATCTGATTGGCTGAGCTCTTTGTCTAGCCGTGACATTACCTACAATAATGCACACCTCTGAGCGCTTCACATTTGTATCAATACATGATTTTCAATACATTATTGGTTAGAACACAATGTTATTTATAAACTGCATTCTGTAATTTGTCCACTAGATGGTTGTTTGATCGTTAGAGAAACCTGTTGGTTAGCGATCAGCGTTCACTTTGGGGGAAACCCGGACTAGATTATATCGCGGAAGACCAGATTATTAACGATCATGCTTTGTAAATGCATTCATGAATCAAATTTTTATTTTTTATTTTAGTGTGTTTGTACCCATTTTATAAAAGCAATAGGGTGCTCAAGGTTGTGTATTATTGTGAATACATCACAGGAAAGAGGTGTAACTGTACTTCGCTACGCATTATGCCTAATAACACCTCTTTCCCGTGATTTATTCACAATAATGCACAACCTCTCGTGATTTTATTCCTTTATTAAATGTTTTTTTACAGACTTTAAGTAAAGTGAAATTTTTGTATTAAGTAAGAAGTTATATTATAATGCATTATGTCACTTTGTGTTATAACACTTTATGACAGTGATTATGAACAGCTATATACATTACACAGAGGTGTTATGACAACTGTTAAGGAAGTGTTATAGATCTATGAATGTGCTTATAAAGCATTACGAAAATTGGATTCATAAAAAGTGCTACAGGAAGGTTCAATGTTTTTCTCAGTCTGTGTATATGTGCATCTGTGTGCATTACAAATTAAAGGTAAATAAAAATGCTTTACATTTATGCACATTTGATTCCCAAATTCCTGTTGACCTGCAGGACAGGGACAACCGAGTGACCGGATGTAGCCCCGGCCATAAAATGCACATCTGCTCATGAACATTGGCTCACTTGTTCCTAAAGGGAATCGTACCAACAGCATATAGTTACCACGATGAATCTTTTAAATGGCTTATGTTTCTTTCATCCTCTTGCTGTTAGTGGGTCACTTTTTTTTAACTTGGCTGTTCTTTCTTGCCACCCTCCCCTTTGTGTTAAACTATTGACACAGTTGTTATCCACTATGTGATGGACTCGTACACTACACAATAACTAATATAGAATTTGAATCTATATATCGCATTTGAAGAATGTTTACCCTGATTTTTTACTTCACGTAAAAATAATTAACTTTAAGTAAGTCAACAAATCCGATATAACTCAAACCAGGATGTTCTGTATAATGTTTGTCTAATAGTTAACATTCTGACTTGAAAAATACCTCACCCAAAGTCATTCAGCCATGTTGATTAATGGTATAGGTCTACAGGATGAAAAAACTAATATCGAACCGCCTATATCGAATTTGCATTTCAAACGTATTGGCACCATGCAAAAAAAGTGTTAATTAGTCTGCAGATCAAAGGCAGTGCTTACAAACCATAATGAGCTGTTGAAATTGGCTAATGTTACTCCAACACAAATTCTCAATTAAAATAGTTGAAAGCATTAAAAATTCCTACGTAAAGAAAATCCAGCAAATATTGGTGCTCATTTAAACCAAGTTTCAAGGTTCTAAAAGGAAGCCATAGAGGAAAAGCATTGTGTAATTAATTAAAAGGATTGTTTCGGGGGGGGGGCATGGTGGCTTTGTGGTCTGCACGTTCTCCTCTCAGCGCTAGGGATTCCCGGTTCGAATCCCAATCTGGGAGGAGTTTCCATGTTCTCCCCGTGTCCGCGTGGGTTTCCACTGGGTTCTCCGGTTTCCTTCCACAGTCCAAAAACATGGATCAAGTCAATAGAGTTCTCCAAATTGCCCCATATAGAGTGTGTCTGTGTGAATGAGTGTGTGCCCAGTGATAGATTAGCGTCCTGTCCTGGGTGTATCTGCCCAGCGCCTGAAACGTTCTCTCCTGGATGGGCATGGGGAACCTCCCGCGACCCTAATAGAGGATGAAGCGGAAGATAATGGATGGATGGATGGATGTATTGTTTCCGGGGGGCAGAACAGTGGCTCAGTGGTTAGCACGTTCACCTCTCAGCGCTAGGGATTCCCGGTTCGAATCCCAATCTGGGAGGAGTTTCCATGTTCTCCCCGTGTCCGCGTGGGTTTCCTCCGGGTTCTCCGGTTTCCTCCCACAGTCCAAAAACATGGGTCAAGGTCAATTGAATTCTCCAAATTGCCCCATATAGAGTGTGTCTGTGTGAGTGAGTGTGTGCCCAGCGATCAATTGGCGCTCTGTCTTGGGAGTGTCTGCCCAGCGCACAAAACGTTCTGCCCTGGATGGGCATGGGGATCAGATAATGGATGGATGGATTTTTTCAGGGTCATAAAATATAGTGTTATATTATTTTTTTATGTATTTATACCTTCATAGTGTTGGTCACAAGTACAGAGAAACAAGAGCTATACCTATAAACAAGAAACAAACCTATATAACAAATATATTTATTAGTAAATAGTTAATGTAAGAAAATAATTCTGTATTTTAGAAATGTCCAGTGAAAAACGTCTATAAAATAACAAATGATTTTTTTTTTGTTTAGGTGAATGTTGTGTTTGTTTATTCATTTATTCCATGTGATTTTCATTAAGACGATTTGCACGGTCATTAATCTTATGGGACTTTAAACTAAACTTATGGTTTCTTCCACAGTATTGCCATGGCAACCAAGGAGAACATGACATCCCAGCGTGGTGTGTTAAAATCCATACAAAGCAGAGTAAACACTTTGGCCAGTATCCTTTTTAAGCATTGCTGTAAATAAGCACTAACATTAAATGAATCAAGCTCCAGCTCCACTCACCCAGTTATGACTTTATGGATTTTACTTTGTGCACTAAAGTACACTCATACTAGAACAAAATTGGATGTTCCCCAAAATGTTTGCACAATGTGGGGAGTGAATGTGAGAATGGGACTGAAAAACACATGCTTTTAATTAAGAGGTGTCTATTTACTTTTGCTCACATCGTGTACTATAGAAATGAACTATACTTTAGTTAGCCAATTAAATTTTGTGTATTTCACTGTTAATATTTGAACACCTGAACGTCTTGGCTTGTTTCCAGTCCTAAATATTTTCCATCAGATCGATTTCCTGCCATCAACAGCCTCATTCAGCGAATCAACTTAAGGAAAAGGCGGGACTCGCTCATTCTGGGAGGAGTTATCGGCATCTGCACCATTCTTCTATTACTCTACGCTTTTCACTAATCAGCAGGGGGTCTGACCGATTGCGTTTTGGGTTGTTCTCTGAGCAGCGGCAGGGTTCGAAGAGTAAACTCAGCGATGGGACTCCCACGAGGCCAAATCCAATAAACAATTTGGTTGATGGCCAGCATGGACACCCTCTCTTGTATTTAGCACTGGGTTGGTTGAGGATCTTCCAGGATTTTCGTTCTATTAATTCAGACATGTTCTCCTGACAATGTTGAAATGAAGACCAAATGATAAATATGGACAGAACGTTTTTTTTTTTTTTTTTTTTTTTTCCTTCTTTTTTCTCCATTTTAAAAATCAGCCTGTAATTCTGACCTCGACACAGCACCACAGAGTGTGATGTCAGTGCTTACTGGGGGTAACGAGAAATTTTACTGTGATGGTCCTTTTAACAATGGATGTTGGTCATGTCATGTACCTTGTAATTAAATAAATTATTCATATACTTAATTAAAATGCGTCACGATGTGCACTCAAGTCTGTTTTTTTTTTACAGATTCGTGCTTGCGTCTGAAGATGACATTGTGGATAGTTTGCTGACAAACAGGAGTGCATCTCAATGCACTGAGCTGAAGTTAAACATGCATATGTTTCTGCTGACAGGACAGAAAGACATACTGCTTCATTAGAATGCTCATAAAAGACCATCTTGTTCTGGCAGTGGAGCTTGGTTCTATATAGGCAGAGGATGTGGCACATAAGGCAAGGCACTTAGAAGGTTTGCATTATACGCAGAATGAGATTAAGAGATAATGCACAGGGATTGTATATAAAGCTCTCTACACAAATTTCTGGATCCTTAGAAGAAGTAGCTGTTAAATAAATCTATTCTATTATTTATCAAACTTATTACAAAACGTCTAGTTTTCGATCTAAAATCTCAATAATTACAATAAAGTGACCACCCAGTTCCTATGCGACACACACAGGTCTGATCAGCCTGCGGTGGGCCTGCCACAGAGGAGGGTGTCTTGTGTTTAAATGGCCGAAACACCTAAAGATACTGGGGTACACAACTGACGACGTGTCACGTAGAGTAACATCACTGGGTGGTCACTGATTTGTTCTAGTTCTCAACTGTACTATTGGGATTAAAACATCAAGTCCTTTTACGTAAGTATATAAAACTCTCTACTCAAATTTCTGGATCTTTAGTAGAAGTAGCTGTTAAATAAATCTATTCTAATTTTCATTCATTTACATTACATTTACATTTAGTCATTTAGCAGACGCTTTTATCCAAAGCGACTTACAAATGAGAACATTACAAGTCAGAAGTTCTGGAGAAAACCAACTATACTGTAAATTCATCAAACCTGATTGTTATTCGATGCTGCGCCCCCCCTCCTTTTTTTTTTTTTTTTTTTACAACAGGTACTTGTTAAAATCGATGCGTCTTCAGTAGTTTCTTAAAACTGTTTAGTAATTCATACTTAAGGACAGAGTTGGGAAGAACGTTCCACCATTTTGCAGTGGTGAACGCCACAGAGTGAGAATGAGCTCCTCGGTGAGGTGGAACCGCCAGGCGGCCATCATCACTAGAGCGAAGTGAACGAGTCGGAGTGTATTTTGAAAATATAGAGTGAAGGTAAGCGGGGGAAGATCCAGAGATGGTTCTGTAGGTGAGAGTCAATAGTGTGTTTGTGTGTGTCTGTGTGAGTGAGTGTGTGCCCAGCGATGGATTGGCGTCCAGTCCTGGGTGTATCTGCCCAGCGCCCGAGACGTTCTCCCTTGGATGGGCATGGGGAACCCCACCGCGATCCTAATAGAGGATAAAGCAGGAGATAATGAATGAATGAATGAATGAACTTCCCTCCATTGGCTCCCTGTAGCTGCTGCATTCAGTACATGTCACTGACTCTGGCCTACAGAACCTTCCTCCTCTTACCTTCACTCTACCTTTTCAAAATACACTCCGACTCGTTCACTTCGCTCCAGTGATGATTGCCGCCTGGCGGTTCCACCTCACCGAGGAGCTCATTCTCACTCCGTGGCGTTCACCACTGCAAAATGGTGGAACCATCTTCCCAACTCTGTCCGTAAGGATGAATCACTAAACAGTTTTAAGAAACTACTGAAGACGCATCTCTAACAAATACCTGTTGTAGAAAAAAATAATAATATATATATTTTTTTTATTAAAAAAAATAAGGGGGGGGGGGGGCCGCGGCATCAAATAACAATCAGGTTTTATGATTTTACAGTGTAGATGGTTTTCTGCATAACTTCTGACTTCTTTGGATAAAAGCGTCTGCTAAAAGATTAAATGTAAATGTAATGTATGTAAATGAGTTCTCCAATTGCCCCATATAGAGTGTGTCTGTGTGAGTGAGTGTGTGCCCAGAGATAGATTGGCGCCCTGTCCCGGGTGTATCTGCCAAGCGCCCGAAACGTTCTCCCCTGGATGGACATGAGGAACCCCCCCACGACCCTAATAGAGGATAAAGTGGAAGATAATGGATGGATGGGTATGAACTGTGCATGTATAATCTTTGTCCGACTTTTACAATTCAATCATTTTAAAGCAGTATTGGTTTCTTACTTCAGTAAACAATTGTTAATGACATGAGCATCATGACCTTTATCATATGGTCTTAGTGTCTGTTGTTCTGAATATTAATATTGAAGCTGTACTGAGGCCCAAATGTGTGATCCAGTCAGACAACAGAGAAATCCCACTCCAGTCTCAGGTTTAATCTGAAGGTCAGAACAGTCTTTCCGTAATCTTTCCATTAACCTGATTTTAGCCGGTGTATTTGGGTTATGTGGGTAAAGTTAGAGCAGGGTCGGTGTTCATGCAGGGATGGTTAGTTGATGGTTTGTAGAAGGGATATGAGCTAATGGTGGTTGCTGGGAAATTGTCTTCTATTTTTTTTTCTGTAAATGATGTACATTATGATGATTGAAGACTGGCAGGGTGGACTTTATCTTCCATGCCTCTATGGGACTATCCCGTTCTACCATGTAAAGGAATCAGCAGTTCTGAAGTAGTCTTAATTCGATTTTCAAAGCACTTATAAACTGAGTTGCCAGGTTGGCTGTGCTTACCTCAAAATACTTTATTATCAGGCAAAACTACAGAATAGGTAAAACCTGTCTACAATTACTGACAGACGTGTTGTCAACATGCAACAGACGGCCTTCAATGGCATGTTCTTTACATCAATAAACACTGTATGGCTATTACATTCAGATAAACAGTTTAATATCAGAGGTGCATTTTCATAGTCCCACCTGTACACAACGTGGTAATGGATGTCTTGTGAGGTAATGAAATTAAAGAGCAAATGGTACCCTGTTGCATAGATAAAATACTGAGAGTGATGCTGTTGAATTTTAAATGATGTAGGGCATCCATCCATCCATCCATTATCTTCCGCTTTCTCCTCTACCAGGGTCGCGGGGGGTTTCCCCATGCCCATCCAGTGGAGGATGTTTCAGGTGCTACACCCAGGACAGGGCGCCAATCTATCGCTGGGCACACACTCACTCACACACACACACACTCCATATGGGGCAATTTGGATAATTCAATTAACCTTGATCCATGTATTTGGACTGTGGGAAGAAACCGGAAGAAACCCACACAGACACGGGGAGAACATGGAAACTCCACCCAGATTGGGATTCGAACCGGGAATCCCTAGTGCTGAGAGGAGAACATGCTAACCACTAAGCCACCATGTTGTAGGGCTCGTGCTAGTATAATAAGAGTGAAAAACCCTGATTTATTTCATTCATTCATTCATTCATTCATTATCTCCCGCTTTATCCTATATTAGGGTCGCGGTGGGGTTCCCCATGCCCATCCAGGGGAGAACGTTTCGGGCGCTGGGCAGATACACCCAGGACAGGGCGCCAATCTATCGCTGGGCACACACTCACTCACACAGACACACTCTATATGGGGCAATTTGGATAATTCACTTAACCTTGATCCATGTATTTGGACTGTGGGAAGAAACCGGAGGAAACCCACGCAGACACGGGGAGAACATGGAAACTCCACCCAGATTGGGATTCGAACCGGGAATCCCTAGTGCTGAGAGGAGAACATGCTAACCACTAAGCCACCGTGATGTAGGGCTCGTGCTAGTATAATAAGTGTGAATAACCCTGATGTAATTTGTTTTATTTAATAATAATAATTCAATTTTATTTTCTAACCCTAAATTAAAACCCAGTATGTTTGGTTCTTAAGTGTGTGGTATCAACAGGCCTAGAACCAGATACCACTCTAAGTTCTATGGTGTAGACATGTCGTTTTATGGCCCTGGTGGCACATCTGGCTCATTGTCAGTACCTGTCTCACCCACATGAGGTGAAGGACAAGATCAAAGGGTTTTCTAAACAAAATCTTAATCCGAACGGCATGGTGGCTTAGTGGTTAGCACGTTCTCCTCTCAGCGCTAGGGATTCCCGGTTCGAATCCCAATCTGGGTGGAGTTTCCATGTTCTCCCCGTGTCCGCGTGGGTTTCCTCCCATAGTCCAAAAACATGGATCAAGGTCAGTTGAATGCTCGAAATTGCCCCATATAGTGTGTCTGTGTGAGTGAGTGTGTGCCCAGCGATAGATTGGCGCCCTGTCCTGGGTCTATCTGCCCAGCGCCCGAGACGTTCTCCCCTGGATGGGCATGGAGAACCCCCCGCGACCCTAATAGAGGATAAAGCGGAAGATAATTAATGAGTATGAGGCTTATGGCCAGGTAGGACGCTGTCTTTTGTATATGAAGTCATGAAATGTATTGTGCACAAAAATTATAGCCGCACTTGGTCTACATCAGCTTTTTTTCTGTGATTAGTGTCAGCTTTACTTGTTCCAAATTCCCCTTAATGATGTTCGTTCACAAAAAGAATAACTTGACACTGAAGATGGGCCATGCATGTTAACATTTATTCCTCTCATGCAGAAGTATGCAATAAAATAGTTTTACAATGAACCAAAAACCTTAATCAACGTCAACCAATCAAGCAAAAATCATAGTGGAAAAAATCTTACAGACAGAGAGCAGCACTTAATATAAATATATTGGCACTGCACATCAGGGTACAGTAAGAACCCGATGTGTCAGACAGGAATAAAGCGAGAGATGGAGCTGTTTTAGCTCATGACTTACCTTCGCCACTCCACCACCTGATTTTACCCACATTCATTTCGAACACCGATTTAAAAAAAAGACGATGCATGAGCAGGACCGCGATTCAGACACCAATGAGAAACCTTTTATGGTTTGTAGGTTCTAACAGTCTTATCCTGTAGGAAACAAGGCAAATATATCAAATGACAGAACGGACATAAAGAGTGAGACTTGAAATGTGTTGTTTTTTTTTTTTATGTTTTGTGTATCGTAAAAATCCTTGAACGTATAAGGCATATAATAAAGTGCTTGGAACTCATTCGATGGGGCAGTCAAATCTCGAGAATGAACCGAGCCACAGGTTTCAGTGCTTAAAGAGAACGGCTTGGCTCATTTGTCAAGAGTCTAAAAAGGGCGAATCGGCATCTCGGCCGTTTGCTTCAGCAACCTTTCACTTTACCGATGCTGGATTGCTGAGATGCAGTATTGCTGTTATTTATTAAAAACAGCAGTAATTAAACCCAAGCAAGTGTCACTAGAAAAAGGTGCACCATCTGCCTACAGCATGCCTAAATATTAGAATTAATATGTGTATATTTCCATTTATATCTATATATATATATATATATATAGAGAGAGAGAGAGAGCATACATACAAGTTAAAGAGTTCAAATAGGCTTAACTGCCCCTATGTTGTTTCGGTCAGTCTTGATGAGTAGTGTACAGATCTGAGAGCATTGACAGAACTGCTGCCCTCTTCATTTCATGCCTTTAGATATATGCCCATGCTTTAGCATATCGCCTGGAGTAGCAAGGGCTCAACATGCTTTTCAGTTCCTTTAGCAGACTCCCACTAACAATTTAAAGAACTCTCAGGAATGCCAAGAAGATTCTAAGACCAGCCTTGAACGTAGTGTACATTGCCACAGTCCTTACCGTTTGGCCAGAGCGAAAAACAGGAGGTGCGCCACGAACGTCATGCTTGCAAACCCTTTTGGAAATCAATCGTTACAAAATAAAAGTGTAAACAAAACCTCTTCTCATCCACAATATTATTTCCCCTAGCAAAGTCCCAAGTCCTCCAGCACTCCTAAGGCAACTGCCCATCGCTCCTGTTCTCTTGGCATAGAAATCTTTATAGAAAATATATTTTAAGAGTTATGTCGCAAATATAACTGTGCATCTGTATACTTCCAGGAATGCAAGCTCAGGAGGGATATATGGTTATGAAGCAGCCTGGGTAAGTGTCCGGGGTCATGGCAGAAGTCTTGTGAAGAGGTTCACTTGTATCCTTGGCACCTTCATCGGTCGGTCGTTCGAGAGGAAGTGTGTTATGTACACTAAGCAGTCAATGGTATTTAAAAACCTGTTTTCTCTTCATCGAGCACACTTTAGTTAAGGCATGCAAGTCACTTCTCTGTAAATACATTTGAGTTGGGCTACGCTCTGTTCTACGCTTTTTTAGCTTTTGTGGATTTATTTTCGAAACAAGGTTGCCGTTTTGTTACATGATGACTTGGTTATTTTTGCCGTGGACCTTTGTTTCTCTTCAGCTGCGAGGCTTGCGTTCATTTGCCAGTTACTGTAGGGGAGAAAAAAAATGCAACTCAAATATTTACATTTAAATTACATTTGGTCATTTAGCAGACGCTTTTATCCAAAGTGACTTACAAGGGTTAATCACAACATCTCTGGAGCAATGAGGGTTAAGGGTCTTGCTCAAGAACCCACATTGGCAACTTCAGTGGACCTGGGATTTGAACCCCCAACCTTCAGATTGATAGCCCAACGCCCTAACCACTGAGCTACCGCTCCCTCATTTTTTCCCTCGTTTTAACATATTTTAAAACCATACGCTTTCTGAATTCCATAATCCCTAAATTATATTTACTTTACTACTTATATTTTAATTATTACTTAATGTTTATTTACATTTCAGAATATTTACTTTAGAAGGCGGCTTAGTGGTCAGCACGTTCGCCTCTCAGGGATTCCCGGTTCGAATCCCCATCTGGGTGGAGTTTCCATGTTTTCCCCGTGCCCGCGTGGGTTTCCTCCGGGTTCTCCGGTTTTCTCCCACAGTCCAAAAACATGGATTAAGTCATTTGAGTTCTCCAAATTGCCCCATATAGAGTGTGTATGTGTGAGTGAGTGTGTGCCCAGCGATAGATGTGGGTGTATCTGCCCAGCGCCCGAAACGTTCTCCCCTAGATGGGCATCGGGAACCCCCCTGCAACCCTAATATAGAATAAAGCGGAAGATAATGAATGAATGAATGAATATTTACTTTACATTCTTTTACACTGTATGGACATGCGGATGTGTGTGATGCAGAACTTTTTGTTCTGAGGGGAACCTCAGAAGACCCATGACACTTTACAAAAGGTTTTTTTTTAAAAAAGGACTTAAAACGTTTCTTTTTAGAAGAACTTGCCATTCTTAACTGATTGATGGTTTTATAGTGTTGTTACTTTTTACTATGTAGCACTTTGAGATTTGTGACCAAATGTAAAGTGCACTACAAATAAAATGTATTATTATTATTATTATTACACTGAATTACAGTGTTTCCTTTGATCCCTATGCCACAGGTGTATAAAATAAATCACCTGATCATGCACAAGGACTCATTGGACAAAGCAAGGTCCAGTAAGGCCTGGTTGGGTGGCTTTAGAGTGAAAGACCCACAAGGGGTACTGACTCTAAATAAAAAGAATTATTACTAAAATTACAATTATCAGAACTTGTATTTCGGGTCCACTCACCCAACATTAGCATCAGACATTTTATTTATACAATATATAAAATTATTATTATAATAAATATATATATTTTTATGTCTGTGTGGGTTTCCTCCGGGTTCTCCGGTTTCCTCCCACAGTCCAAAAACACGGATCAAGGTAAATTGTCCAAATTGCCCCATATAGAGTGTGTCTGTGTGTGTGTCTGTGTGAGTGAGTGTGTGCCCAGATAGATTGGACATAGGGAACCCCCCAGTGACCCTAGTAGAGGATAAAGCGGAAAATGATGGATGGATGGTAGGGTCAGTGGTCATGGTTAACCATGATACCACACTCCTAAATGAATGAGGGTTCTGGGCTTTGCTCAGGTGACCATATTGATAACTTCAGTAGACTTGGGATTTAAAGCCCAAACTTTTAGATCGATGGTCCCTCACGCTGACCACTGAGCTACCACACCCGGTAACACACCACCACCTTTTCACTTTCATTAAAGTGTTTAAAATCATCCATCCATTATCTTCCGCTTTATCCTCTTGTAGGGTCGCGGTGGGGTTCCCCATCCAGGGGAGAACGTTTCAGACGCTGGGCAGATACACCCAGGACAGGGTGCCAATCCAACGCGTGTTTAGAATCATTCACCAACCAAATAATACCTGCGTTCTAATGGTCCTTTTGGGATCCTAATCAATAAAAAAACTTATTCAAAGCTGCAAAGTATAAACCTTGTCAGCAGAACTGGCAACGGACGATGATTTAAGAAACAATAAAATAGCACACATGCTTTATACTGTACATACTGTAACCTGGTGAGCTTTGGCACGGATCTGTTGTTCTTAAATCATAATCAAGGCAAAGACTCCACTCGGGTTTTTTATTTATTCTAATTCAATCGCTATTATGGTTTATCTCCTACTTGAGTAATAGTTTCAGTATCAATTATTTAAGTAGGCCTTTAATTTTAGTCTACCCACCCCAGCGTCTGCTGAGTGGCTCATACGTCACTCCGACCTGACCGAACACACGGTACTTACTATAGAGAAAAATCGAATTGATTAAAAAGCTTAATTAAGCATATGAGTGTGTCAATACCTGCCACTATGATGTAGACAATAATGATCGCGATACCCAGGATAAAGACCACGATGCTGAGCAGACGAGCCAGTCGGCCCAGGCGTCTCGCTCCGTCGATGTCCCCCTGCTGAAGGCTGTTTCTAGA
The DNA here is from genome assembly GCA_019802505.1 of Corydoras sp. C115. Classification (NCBI taxonomy): domain Eukaryota; kingdom Metazoa; phylum Chordata; class Actinopteri; order Siluriformes; family Callichthyidae; genus Corydoras; species Corydoras sp. C115. Next base: position 2,864,177 of record JAFMOC010000058.1, on the reverse strand, counting down.
CTAAATAAGAAAAAGAGGGAACGTTAGGACAGGCGGAGAATAATGCAAAATCCTCTGAAAAGTGTTTCTGCTTTAAATATGTATAAGCTGCGTACACTGTAGCATCGAGACACCATGCAGCAGCTCTTAACCTGAGCAGAGAACATGAATCGCAGAAGGTCAGCAGAGGGAGCTTCAAGGCTAGATGAGTTAATGGACATTAATCATTCATTCATTCATTATCTTCCGCTTTATCCTCTATTAGGGTCGCGGGGGGGGTTCCCCATGCCCATCCAGGGGAGAACGTTTCGGACGTTGGGCAGATACACCCAGGACAGGGCGTCAATCTATCGCTGGGCACACACTCACGCACACAAACACACTCTACATGGGGCAATTTGGAGAATTCAATTGACTTGATTCATGTTTTTGGACTGTGGGAGGAAACCGGAGAACCCGGAGGAAACCCACGTGGACACGGGGAGAACCTGTGGAGAACCTTGGAACTCCACCCAGATTGGGATTTGAACCAGGAATCCCTAGTGCTGTGTATATATATATATATATATATATATATATATATATATATATATATATATATATATATATAAAGTTTCTTTTCTCTGAATATGAAGTTTTAATCAGTATAATTCATAACAGAGGTGTGAAATTTTAAAAAGCACTTGAGTGAATTGGGTTGAACAGTGTTGCCTCATCCACCCCACAGCCCAGATCTGCTTCCAGGGCCCTTCAGACTTCCATCTCTTGGGAACTTTTAAAGACACTTTGCATGGGACACTTTTTAAAGATGGAGAGTGTAACTCATGCAGTATAATACAGCTGCATACAGTAAATAGGACAAGAGCTGGTAGCAGCAGGGAATACATGCACCGGTGATGTAAAGTTGATGAAGACTGTTTAGAAAAACAGGGTGTATAATAGAAACAATCATTTTTGCAGATTGGCACCCTGTCCTGAGTGTATCTGCTCAGCGCCCAAAACGTTCTCCCCTGCATATATATATATATATATATATATATATATATATATATATATATATATATATATATATATATATATACAGATAGCAACAATAGCTTAGTGGTTAGCATGTTTGCCTCTTAGTGCCGGTCCATGTTCTCCCCGAATCCATGTGGATTTTCTCCAGGTTCTCTGGTTTCCTCCCACAGTCCAAAAACACTCTCTGCCCACTTAATTGGGTGCATCTTGTTTCTATGCATAACTGTTTTATCAGTTCTATGTACCACTTACATGCATTTTTGAAGTTCTGCACTAACAGTGTATGGCCTTGTGTGAAGTTCAGTTGTAAGGTAACACTTGTGACATGGTGATGGTGTTACTATGTGTTCGCAGCACATACCAACACCATCACCATATCAGTGTCAGTGTAGTGCTAAAAACCATCCACCACCCAAATAATATGCTCTGTGGTGGTTATTTTCAGGGCCTCATCAAACCGAGTAAAGCAGACCTTCTATGCAGAGAAACAAATGGGCCGCAGCCTGTAATTGTAAAAAACACTAAGTGCATCTATATGGCACATGCCCAATAAGTGTTTTTATATTAACACTGATATATCACCGCCACATCCCAGGACACGATGAGGAACTGGAGACGGGCTTTTTCAAACACAGGAACAGGGTTTATTAACAGATTAAAATAAATATAAATATAATTGTTAGCTGGTTCACGCCACTTTTCAATCACAGCTGCAAACTTATTATAGCTTCATTGATTTTAATTGTAATGTAATGCAGCTAATCATTTATTCTGTACATTAATTGTTTCAGTAACAGTTGTGATCATATGAATTAAAAGATAAAGTCTTACATTATAGTACATTACTTCATACGCTCAGCACTCAGTTTTACAGTATTGTTGTTATGTCCCGGTTTAAGGTCAGGTCATAAAGATGAAGGAAACCTGACTGGACACTCAAAATAAGAATGTGGTACATGGAAGGGAGAAACATTCAACTTGCTACAGGTAGATTTTAAACATTGAACAGGTCAAAACAACAAACCAAACCCTTATTTATTTTATTTTTTTTATTTTTTACAAAAACAAAAAAAACAAACCCCAACGTTTCTTAATTACATAATAAACAACAAACCAAACCCTTAATTTTCTTTTTTACAAAATTAAACAACAAACTGACCACAAACCTTTCATTTATACACATTAAAACAACAAACCAAAACCCAGATTTGATTATCCATCCATCCATCCAATATCTTCCGCTTTATCCTCTACTAGGGTCGCGGGGGGGTTCCCCATGCCCATCCAGGGGAGAACATTTCAGGCGCTGGGCAGATACACCCAGGACAGGACGCCAATCTATCACAGGACACTCACTCACACACACACATGCTACATGGGGCAATTTGGAGAATTCAATCGACTTGATCCATGTTTTTGGACTGTGGGGGCAATATAGAGCATACAATTTACCTTGGACTGTGGGAGTCCAAGGTACCCTACTGTGGACACACGGACATGGGGAGAACATGAAAACTTGACCCAGATTGGTATTCGAACTGGGAATGCCTAGTGCTGAGAGGAGAACTAATGCCTAGTGCTAACCACTGAACCACCGTGCCGCCCTCAGATTTGATTTTACAAAGTGAAACAACAAACCAGACATCAACTTTTCTTTTTTACAAAGTACAACAACAAAACAACCCAACACATACCCAACTCTATTACTAACAAACACAAATACCAACCCAAGCTTCACCCCTTCCTGGGAGTCAATTCCCCACAGACACCAGTCTTTACATAGTTTTAAATGATTTCAACTATTTACAATCCTCGACAATTTGTAACTCCCTCTTCCTTTTTTTCATGCCTTTATAACGGGGGTGGGGGGGGGTTGTGTACTGCTTTGGTGGCTGCACTGTTCTTGTGTTGCTTCATACTGTTTACAGTGTGCATTTAATCTGCACTGTACATCATCTGAACTGTCATGTCTTTTGTTGTGTTGCACTGTTCTGCAGGAACTATACTATACTATAAAACATAATGCAACATCTTGTGTATCTCAGATGAGCATTAATGTAAGATGTTTTAATTTAATAAACTAATTATAATTCTAGTGTAAAATTTTAAATGCAGCAATACAGTATAATTGCAAACACGTTTATTAAACCTATAAATAAAAATCCATCCATCCATCCATTATCTTCCACTTTATCCTCTATTACAGTCGTGGTGGGGGTTCCCCATGCCCATCCAGGGGAGAACGTTTTGGGCGCTGGGCAGATACACCCAGGACAGGGCGCCAATCTATCGCTGGGCACACACTCACACACACAGACACACTCTATATGGGGCAATTTGGAGAATTCACTTGACTTGATCCATGTTTTTGGACTGTGGGAGGAAACCGGAGAACACGGAGGAAACCCACGCGGACACGGGGAGAACATGGAAACTCCACCCAGATTGGGATTCGAACCGGGAATCCCTAGCGCTGAGAGGAGAACGTGCTAACCACTAAACCACCGTGCCACCCTAATAAAAATCGAAATAAATGTAAATAAATATGATTGGCATTCAGAAAAAAACATTCTAATGTTCATTCATTCTTTATCTCCCGCTTTATCCTCTATTAGGGTCGCGGCGGGGTTCCCCATGCCCATCCAGGGGAGAACATCTCGGGCGCTGGGCAGATACACCCAGGACAGGGTGCCAATCCATCGCTGGACACTCACTCACTCACACAGACACACTCTATATGGGGCAATTTTGAGAACTCAATTGACTTAATCCATGTTTTTGGACTGTGGGAGGAACCCGGAGAACCCGGAGGAAACCCACGCAGACACAGGGAGAACATGGAAACTCCACCCAGATGGGGATTCGAACCGGGAATCCTTAGCTCTGAGAGGCGAACGTGCTAACCACTAAGCCACCGTGCCGCCACATTCTAATGTTAATTAAATAAAACTTAATAGATCATTATCTGAAGGTAGAGCTACGATATACTGCCACCACACCAACACACATTTAATTGTTCATCATCAACGCTGTCTCAAATATTACAAATAGGCCGACCTGCATCGACTACAATCATCCAATACGCTCAGCCTCTGTTATAAAGAAATGCCTTGAAGGTGTGATTAGAGATTTCTCCATCTGCTCATTATCATACACCCTGCAACTGCTACAATTTACATCCCTTTCCAATCGATCCCCCAATGACGCCATCACTCACCTACTACATAAAACCTATTTATATGTTAAAATTCGAAATGTCCACCACAGTTCAGCGTTTGACAATTTAATTGCCCCTTAACTTACCGGGCTGAATGAGCAGGGACTCACTCTATCCCTGTGTCAGCAAATCTCCAACGTCCTGACTGGCAGACCAGAGGCAATTCAGGTGTGCAGACGTGTCTCAGCCTCGCTCAGCACCAAGAGAGGGTCTCCAAAAATGTGTCAGTCTAAATGCATAGTTGTTTCCAACTCTACCTCTATGGTCAGCTTTGCCAAAATCAACATTGTATTGTATTGGGTTTAATCCCTCATAATGAAGGCTCCCTGGTGAGCCTCGCGAGGTTCATTAATTACTATTACCGTCATTTCACCGTGGTCAGGATTCCTGGCAAATGTTGAAGAGCATATTCTTGCAGGTGTGGTTATAAAAAAAGCCTCCAAATTCTTGAGGAACTGGTCATAAGTCTCAACTCAACTCAATTTTATTTATAAAGCACTTTAAAAAACAACAGCAGCTGCAACAAATTGCTGTACATAGTTTAGACCTAAAATTATAAAAAACAAGAATACAATTCATTCATTCATTATCTTCTGCTTTATCCTCTATTAGGGTTGCAGGGGGGTTTATTCCCCATGCCCATCCAGGGGAGAACATTTCGGGCGCGGGGCAGATACACCCAGGACAGGACGCCAATCTATCGCTGGGCACACTCACACACTCACACAGACACGCACACAGACACACTCTATATGGGGCAATTTGGAGAACTCAATTGACTTGTTCCATGTTTTTGGACTGTGGGAGGAAACCGGAGAACCCGGAGGAAACCCACGCAGACACGGGGAGAACATGGAAACTCCACCCAGATGGGGATTCGAACCGGGAATCCCTAGTGCTGAGAGGAGAACATGCTAACCACTAAGCCAAGAATACAATCTAAACAATAAAACAATACATCAAGTAAAACACTAAAAGGTTATTAAAACCAATGTAAAATCGTGGTGTGTTAAAAGCCAGAGAGTAAAAATGGGTTTTAAGACTAGATTTAAAAATGGACAGTGAAGAGGCCGGTCTAATATATAGAGGGAGCTCGTTCCAAAGCTTAGGGGCCGCGATCAAAAAGGCTCGGACCCCTCTGAGCTTAAGTTTGCACCTCGGTACCTCAGAGAGGTAGGGCGGGGTGAGTCCATTTATTCATTCATTCATTTATTATCTCCCGCTTTTATCCTCTATTAGGGTCGCGGTGGGGTTCCCCATGCCCATCTGGGGGAGAACGTCTCGGACGCTGGGCAGATAGACCCAGGACAGGGCGCCAATCCATCGCTGGGCACGAGTCCATTTAAAGATTTAAAAACAAATAAAAGAATCTTAAAATGAACTCTAAAATGCACAGGCAGCCAGTGGAGGGAAGCCAGGATGGGAGTTATGTGTCCCCTCTTACACGATCTTGTTAGAAGTTGGGCAAGAGTGGCATTTCTTGCTGTCTGCTGCTCAGATTGCTTTGACTAAGTTGCTTTCTTGTTTCCACAGATGGGAAATCTTGTTATAGTCATTAGTAAAGAGGAGAGCTAAGAAAAGAGCAACCACTGTAAGAGAATGGACTTAAGTCTCTGGGCAGGTCTGTGGGTTGATGTCATAATGTTTGGGTTCTGCAAGTGGAAAGTGGAAAGTGGTATGAGCTAGAGGTGCGAATCTCTCAGTGTTTGGCGATTCGATTCGATTCCGATTCTGATTTTTGAGGTCACGATTCGATCCAGAATCGATTTTTAGATTCAGAAATGATATTTCAGTTCATTCAATCATTTATTGAATCATTTGAATCATTTATTCATTACCGCCCGCTTTATCCTCTATTAGGGTCGCGGTGGGGTTCCATGCCCATCCAGGGGAGAACGTTTCGGGCACTGGGCAGATACACCCAGGACAGGGCGCCAATCCATCGCTGGGCATTTTTCAGTTCAAATGGTCATTAAATTTTGTTTGAATTGTGATTGACAAGATGAAACGACAATGTAAACAAATAGAACATTTATTTAAAACAATACTTTCAGGTTCCTTCCTGAATCAAATCTTTTGCATCAATTTATATTTATGCAAAAATAGGATTGCGCTAAATTAAAATGAGCAGTATGAGGTTAGCTTAGCTGCCTGGCTTTTTCTTATATAAAAAACATCTATTAATGAACAAATCATTCTAAATATATTAATACCAAAGTTTACCCTGGTGCATTAACCTTTAATCGAAACTAAAATGCAGACTCTAAAGTCAGAGTGCATTTAGATTTTGCAACCCTTTAAAACTTAACATTAAAAATAAAACCCATACTTCAGTCTTTTTAACTATATTGCACCAACATTCGCTACATTTTCAAAACTTAACCTTAAATATGAAATATATTTTCAACTTCTTTTAGTTCAGGGTGATGTCCCACCAAACTGGCTCGCACATTGGTCGTATTTCCAAAGTACTTCGATTTCATTTTACACTCCTAAACAATTGTGTTCATATAGAGCTCTCTCTTCGGGACGTTGTAGAATCCAAAGTGCCCAAACACCGGCTTTTAATGACGACGGGCGGGTTGAATCCCGCTCGCTTCCGGCTCCATGCTAGCAGACTCCATTCAGACAACGGGAGCCGGCTAACAAGCTTGCTGTACGGTGGCCGAGCAGATACGTAATGCGATGTGCAGTACGCTCGGGAGGGGGCGCCAAAAAATAAAACTTAAATGCATTTTTATAAAATCGATTTTTGGGCATTTTGAATCGATTCAGAATCGTCAGGACTACGAATCACGATGCTTTAAAGAATCGATTTTTTTCAGCACCCCTAGTATGAACCGTAGAACGTACTGAAGTCGCAGGAGCAACTTGAGTAAAAACATTGCTCAAGATCCGTTTAACATTATTCATTCATTTATTCATTCATTATCTTCCGCTTTATCCTCTATTAGGGTCGCGGGGGGGTCCCCATGCCCATCCAGGGGAGAACGTTTCGGGCGCTGGGCAGATAGACCCAGGACAGGGTGCCAATCTATCACTGGGCACACACTCACTCACACAAACACACTCTATATGGGGCAATTTGGAGAATTCAATTGACTTGATCCATGTTTTTGATGACTTGATCCATGATCTGTGGGAGGAAACCGGAGAACCCAGAGGAAGCCCACGCAGACACAGGGAGAACATGGAAACTCCACCCAGCTTGGGATTCGAACCGGGAATCCCTAGAGCTGAGAGGAGAACGTGCTAACCACTAAGCCACCGTACCGCCTCGTTTAACTTTAAAGGAGTGAAAAGAACAGAAAACAGCCAATCACTGTGTACACAGAGAGAAATATTGACTAGAAAATACCAGAAAGAGAACCCACAGAGAATAACAACACCAACAGCAGGGCAGTACCAAAGTGCTAATTCTTTGTAGAGGTATGGAGGTAAAGGAAGGAAGCTGGACAGCTGAAACTAACATTCAGGAGAACATGATCTGTGAGGGCCAATAAAAGAAGGTTAATAATAAAATGTGCTGGGTTCAGGGAAAAAAGAGGGATGATGTTTAACAGGGCGAATGGAAATGGGCTCTGCAATCCGAACAATCGACTTTCCTCTCTGCTGCGGGCAGGAAAGACGGAGGAGCTGCTTTCTTATACTGTATTATATACAACTTTTAACAATAGGACTTCATTTTGAAATATCATTTAAAGTTTTCACTGCTCAACTGTCCCTTCAGTTTATATTACGCAGTTTATATTAATTGTGTAAATTCATAAATTGTTTTTTTTTTATTAAGATTTCTTACATTGTAGCTTTTTTAATCTATATTTATGTCATAAACATTTAAAGTAAGAACTACACTTTGTGACATATGATGTGTAATTGAATTTTAAAATTACTTTTTAAAATCACAAAATTACCTCACAGTTGTGTGTGTGTGTGTGTGTGTGTGTGTGTGTGTGTGTGTGTGTGTTTTTTTTTTGTGTGTATATCTGTGTGCAAGTGCATGTATGCATATACGTATGTTTGTGTTTGTTTTTGTGTTCGTTTGTGTTTGTTTTTGTTTGTTTTTGTATGTGTCTGTGTGCGTACATGTGTGTGTGTGTGTGTGTTTGCGTTCATTTTTGTGGGTGTCTGTGGGTGTCTGTCTGTCTCTGTGTGTGTGTGTGTGTGTGTGTGTGTGTGTTTGCATTCGTTTTTGTGGGTGTTTGTGTGTGTGTGTGTGTGTGTGTGTGTGTGTGTGTGTGTGTGTGTGTGTGTGTGTGTGTGTGTGTGTGTGCGCACTAGTGTAAGTATCCCTTCACTCATGTCTGACCCTTGCATACTCTATAGTCCAGTTTACAATGATTCTAATCCATATAGTTTTTATAAGGTCTTTCTTCAACCATAATTTAGAAACAATCTAATCAGGGGTGTTCCAATTAGTGTCTACAGTGTACTCATCAGCATGTCTGTGGGTCATGAGAGGCATCTGGAGTACCTGGAGAAAACCCATTTAGACACAGGGAGGACATGCAGACTCCACACCTTTGTTTACCCTAACCGGGATTCAAACCCAGGACCTTCTTTCTTGTTGTGAAGCGGTAGCACTAATTGCTACATCACTGTGTCACCAGTAACAATTACACATTATTTACCAATGAGTCGGTTTTGTGATGTCTAAATATTTTGTCATTCTTATTGCTAAACATTAAGGGTAGTGCAGTGCGTAGCTCTGTGACCTCACAGCAGGAACGACTTGTGAGCATCCAGCCATCCATTATCTTCCGCTTTATCCTCTGATAGGGTCCCTGGGGGGGGTGGGGGGTGTTCCCCATGCCCATCCAGGGGAGAATGTTTCGGACGCTGGGTAGATACACCCAGGACAGGACGCCAATCTATCACTGGGCACACACTCACTCACACAGGCACTCTATATGGAGCAATTTGGAGAATTCAATTGACTTGATCCATGTTTTTGGACTGTGGGAGGAAACCGGAGAACCCGGAGGAAACCCACGCGGACACGGGGAGAACATGGAAACTCCACCCAGATGGGGATTCGAACCGGGAATCCCTAGTGCTGCTCGTTTAACTTTAAAGAAGTGTCTTCTTTATCATCTTCTTTATTATCTTCTGCTTTATCATCTACTAGGGTTGCGGGGGGGGGGGGGGGGGGTAGGTTCCCCATGCCCATCCAGGGGAGAATGTTACGGGGGCTGGCCAGATACACCCAGGACAGGGCACCAATCTATCGCTGGGCACACACACAGACACGCACACAAACACACTCTACATGGGGCAATTTGGAGAACTCGATTGACTTGATCCATGTTTTTGGACTGTGGGAGGAAACCGGAGAACCCGGAGGAAACCCACGCGGACACGGGAAGAACATGGAAACTCCACCCAGATGGGGATTCGAACCGGGAATCCCTAGTGCTGAGAGGCGAACGTGCTGACCACTAAACCAGCGTGCCGCCCTGTGGCCAGGATGCGTTCTGTGTAAAGTTTGCATGTTTTTTCCGTGATTAGAATCAAGAACACTATCCAGAAAACATCTTCAGCATAGCCGTGAAATTGTACATTAAATTGCCGCTTGGTATTAATGTGTCTCTGTGTTTGTCTCTGTGTTTGTCTCTGTGTTTGTCTCTGTGTTTGTCTCTGTGTTTGTCTCTGTGTTTGTCTCTGTGTTTGCCGTGCAGAAGACAGGTGGCAACCAGCTTAGGGTGTTTCCCAGCCTTTCATCAAATGAATTATCAAATGGACACCAGTACCAAAGGATAAGTAGCTTAAAAGTTAAATGAAATCATGAGACAATTGCTACTGTGAACATCATAAAGAGAGCAGGGTTGAGTTTGTTTTAGACTCATTTTAATGGCATTTAGGAGTACTGAGTCACACTTTCACTTTTGGGGCCATCCTGAACTTCCTGACAACTGTCTTCTCGTTAACAGGGGCCCTATGCCACCACTTCCTATTAGCCCTTTACTGCACCCTGGGGAAAGCCCCTCCAGTAGACTGCATTAAAGCAATCAATACTGAGCTGCAAGGCTGAAAGAAAAAGCCTCTGACAAAGGCGGTATCCAGCCTCACTTTACAGAGCACTTCCCATACATCCCCTTGCCTCTAACCATGTTCAGTCATACAGCATGACGAGCTCGAGTAGGAAAATGATATCGCAGATACGCAGAACTGTGCATGTACAAGAGAACCAGACCGTGGTCGTGTCGCAGTGGTGCTGTCCATGGTGCTGAATATGGATTTTTATATCAAAGGTGGTGGCTTAGTGGTTAGCACGTTCGCCTCTCAACACTAGGGATTCCCGGTTCGAATCCCCATCTGGGTGGAGTTTCCATGTTCTCCCCGTGTCTGCGTGGGTTTCCTCCGGGTTCTCCGGTCTCCTCCCACAGTCCAAAAACATGGATCAAGTCAATTGAATTCTCCAAATTGCCCCATATAGAGTGTGTTTGTGTGAGTGAGTGTGTGCCCAGCGATGGATTGGCGCCCTGTCCTGGGTCTATCTGCCCAGCGCCCGAGATGTTCTCCCCTGGATGGGCATGGGGAACCCCACCGCGACCCTAATAGAGGATAAAGCGGGAGATAATGAATGAATGAATGAATGAATATCAAAGGTGTTTCAAATCAGAAATAAACAATCGGCATTAAAGTCAATTTTAGCACTTTCTTTCGATGTCTATATAGTCTATAGTGTACATAGGATTTTATGCAAAACATGCAGGTTTTTATTGTCATGTAAATAGCGTAGGTGATTGAGTCTAGAACATTCTTTATGGCTCAGTGGCTTTACAGCTAATAAGCTTTAAAAATGTACTAGCCAGGCTTTTCGATACTCCCTTTGTACTGCATTGTAAACTATCTATTGTACCATGCAGTATTGCAGGTGTATTTGCTTCGAAATGGTTTCTACAGAGGAGGATAGAATTACTATACTAGCAAAGTCCCCATGTGCAGGATGAGAAGCTCCCTTAACCACACACACACACACACACACACACACACCCATGCACACGCTTCACAGACAGTCTTTTTCCTTCTGGCTCCTGCATCAGTGGGGCAGATCTATAAACCTGCCCTTTCTCTGTCGAATCCATAGACGTTTTTTACGCCACTGCGTTGTGCATGGGAGAAATCCACCAACCATGCTGTCACCTTCAGCACATACTGCTTTCAATGCTGCAGAATGGCTCTGACATCTTAGCCGAGATATAATGTGTAGCTGGAGCAACAGCGCGTTATTGATCCTCAAGTGCAATCAGAAAAAAAAAAAGCCAACTCTGTACCTTGAATCAATAGCAGCCGTTACAAAAGTGCGCATAATAAAGCATTGTCTAAGTTAACATCAGCACATTTCTTGGGATACACATGATGCCTGTACTGGTTTTAATGCTTTAGAGCCTTTGGACATTGCAGTGGTTCGTGAGTTAGGAACTGCGCTGGAATTTAATGCTGTTGGACCATTTCCCCGCATGGAGGAGGGGAAAGAGGACCTGCCACAGAGTGATAAATGACCATATTGATTCTCTGATAAGGCAGCAGGCAGTATTCCCCCTTTGGGTTTAAATTCTCGGGTGCCTCGGTTTGTGCTGTCTCATTGTCTGTAAGCGTTTCGTCCAAACCGTTTTACATTCTGGTTATCAAATGAGCAGTGAAGGCTAATTCCTCAGTCAAGATAAACATCTACCCAGTCCTTTTTCGCTTCATAACAGTTGGGACTGCCTGAACCTGACGAAATCTTCAGTCCTGGCCGCCTCCCGCTGCACTGGGGCTTTTGAAAGGAGGAATAAACAGCAGGGATGTGAGAACACAATCCCCGGTTTCACTGCAGCTGCGATGCCCATAACTCAGCCACAAATCTGCCAAGCATGCAGTAACAGGCTCATAGCTGTAGCCCTTCCATTATGCATAGCCCGCTCGGTCCAGTAAAACCCTTCACCTCCCCACTCAGTAATGGAACACTGACAGCATCTGAGAGCTGCAGCTTTCAAGTGCATTGTGCTCACCTCTGTAACAGCTGGATTCGCTCACATTCTCTCCCATTCACTGCAAATTCTATTCTATTCGATCACTCTGTTGTCATTGAGGAAACCCGTTCGCGTTTCGGCTGTAGTGATCCACCCCCAGTGGCACCACACAGCCTTATTTCACACAGGTTGCCCCACACAGTTTCATTTGTACGTCTGCATTGAAGCGAAATTGACTTTTCGTTCCCGTTATTGAGTTATGGGGCCAGCTTTGGTTTCCTCTGCCACTGATTATGCACAGAGGAAAGTCAAGCCCATATTTATTCAGCCGTTCAGTCCGCATGGGTTTGTCTAGATAATTGTGGTTGGTGGCCAAGGTATATATGTCACATGCATACCAGCCCATTCAAATATTATACGTATACTCTGTGTGGCCTCCCTTTGGGTTCTGCAGTCACCTGAGAGTGCAGAAACTCTACAAATTTTAGGAAAGATATAATAATGATTGTGTTATTATTTAAATAATAATTCCAATTTATTCCTTTTGTATAGTCCGTGTGCTGTCCTGTTGATTTAGTATGTTACATGTTACCAAGACAAATTCCTTGTTTGTGTAACATACTGAGATGCCAAACATCTTCACATGTACTATTGTATACATGTATATTTTTGTCCATAAACAGATTCCAATTCATAAGAAAAGAAATAGGATGCAGGGCAGCGATCCGATTCACCTCTTATGTTGCTTATGCAAATGAATCTGTCAGATTGTGATCTGGCTTAACTATGAAGGAACACCATCTGTTTTTATTTATTTATTTCAGAAAGAAGGAGAGAGAAGGCAGACTTGTACACCAGGCTTAATTCAGTTAGGTCATCCCATGCAGCCGCACCCAGCTCTCCAATCATTCCGCTAACATCCAGTGGTTATTGCATGAAGATGAACATGTGGAAGCACCTTAAAAATATTTTATTTCTGAATGTTTCTGGAGGAAACACATGCTGCCTATTCAGCTGTAATAGATACAACTAAAACGCTTCTGAGAATCTTAATTCTCAGTGCAGGGAAATTTATCTCATCTTTATTTGGGGTATAAGGACCATAGCAACTTAGGTAAATATAAATGTACTTTTAATACATTTAAACCAATCTGTGTAGCTCCTAACTTCTAACTGTTTGGCTTGTATATTAAGTTAAATGCATTTTCAAGCTTTAGGAAAAGTTGTTATTCTTGTACTCATGTATTCTCAGACCTGACAGGAAGGAACCCTGTAAGAGAATAGAACCCTGGGTGGGATGTTGAGAAAGCTGCTGATGAGAGTCATTTCAAAAAGCTGAAAGCAGCACTTTAGCACTTTGGTGTGTGAGCATCATCTACTCACCATGACCGAGTAAACCAGCGCCACGATGCTGATGGGCCACACGGGGCAGAAGCAGGACAGGATGACTAGCAGGAGGTAATCTTTGGGTTTGGGTTGTTCCTGCACCGCGTTGCCGGTGGAGGAGGTGCGACTCAGACTCGGTCGGGAGGCGGAAAGTGGAGCTGAGGCTAGATGCCCCACTGAGTCTGATCTCTGTTGCACCCCATGGCCGTTCTGCTCCCCCTCGGCTGCTTTGTCAGGCTCCTCCACGGTTAGCGTGCAGGACGTGGACATGCTGATCCCCTTCCCCGCGCCACCCTCAGTTAACAGCTTCTCCATCTCCTGCTGGGACCTGCCTCCGTCAGCCAAGCCCGACTTGTCAAAGTTACTGTCGGTGTTTATAGCCATGCTTCACCTCTCTGACTCGTGTTCGGCGAGAACGCACTAGTTTGCTCGGAACCTCCCTCGTTTGCGAAGTGGAGAACTGGAGAACCTACTAAACTTCCATCCTTCGCGGACCTGGTTCGATTCCAACAAAACGTGTCAGGGGGTTTATTCTGTGGCTGTAATCCTTCTAATCGATGGCACTTCAGCCTCCACTAGAGTCGCATCCACTGGGAGAGAACGATGCGCTCCCATTCACATCTGCACGATTCAGTCCGCCCTGTTCCCACAGATCAGGACACGCAGGAGCTCATCCACGCACACCCACGATCACCACGTTCCCACGGCGCAGAATCCGAAGTCTAGTGCGGTACAGACTTAAAAGGGAGCCGGCGATTGCGTCAAAGTTGCTTCTTTACGCGCTTTTACGCAGCAGCGACGTTCCGATCCGATCCGTTCCTCTCCAGCAGCAGAGTGCAGCTTTACCAGCTCACACTCCATCTCCACCCACAGCACCTCCATCCCATCCCATCCCATCCCATCCCATCCCCACCCATTCTCTAACAAGACAACAGCAGTGTGAACGCACTCCTGAAAGCGCATGCCTTCCTATTTAATACAACCATCAATTGTTTGGGTTCTGGTTCTGCTATATTTAAACAATTTGCGATGTTTGCACAATATATAAAGTTGTACAGCGATAAATCTGCTCGAAATATTTGCAGAACACGTAACTTAACCTCTGCTGTTGTACAAAAGTGGTGAAGAATCGACTGTATAGATGATTCCTATATCTGATGAAAATTCATTCATTATCTTCCGCTTTGGGGGGGGGGGGGGGGTTCCCCATGTCCATCCAGGGGAGAACGTTTTGGGCGCTGGGCAGACACACCCAGGACAGGGCGCCAATCTATCGCTGGGCACACACTCACTCACACAGACACACTCTATATGGGGCAATTTGGAGAACTCAATTGACTTGATCCATGTTTTTGGACTGTGGGAGGAAACCGGAGAACCCGGAGGAAACCCACACGGACACGGGGAGAACATGGAAACTCTACCCAGATTGGGATTCGAACCGGGAATCCCTAGTGCGGAGAGGAGAACGTGCTAACCACTAAGCCACCGTGGAATATGCCTATCTGATGAAAATGATTTTGTAAATTAATATTTCCTTCTGTGCGGTGGCTTAGTGGTTAGCATGTTCTCCTCTCCGCACTAGGGATTCCCGGTTCGAATCCCCATCTGGGTGGAGTTTCCATGTTCTCCCCGTGTCCGTGTGGGTTTCCTCCAGGTTCTTTGGTTTCCTCCCACAGTCCAAAAAACATAGATCAAGTCAATTGAGTTCTCCAAATTGCCCCATGTAGAGTGTGTTTGTGTGCGTGTCTGTGAGTGTGTGCCCAGCGATAGGTTGGCGCCCTGTCCTGGGTGTATCTGGCCAGCCCCCGTAACATTCTCCCCTGGATGGGCATGGGGAACCCCCCTCGCGACCCTAATATATAGGATAAAGCGGAAGATAATGAATGAATGAATATTTCCTTCTAGGGGCGGCAGCACGTTCGCCTCTCAGTGCTGGGGATTCAAGTTCCATGTTGTCCACGTGGGTTTCCTCCCACAGTCCAAAAACATGGATCCAGGTCAATTGAATTCTCCAAATTGCCCCATATAGAGTGTGTCTGTGTGAGTGAGTGTGTGCCCAGTGATGGATTGGTGCCCTGTCCTGGGTGTGTCTATGTTCATAGTTTCTAACAGTATAAACACTTTTACATTTAGATCTATACAGAACATGTTTTCTCCCTTTAATACAATCTCTTAGGAATTTACGTAATTAATATATTTATTATAAAAATTTACACTATTATATTAAACATCTGTAAATTACTTTTAACTTAGTTGAATAGTGTTTTTTCAAAAACACTATTCTGTTGGGGTAACTTGCTCCATAACGGCTTTAATTCTTGGTTCGTCTGTGTTTCTTTGGTTCAACAGGAGCTGCTTCATCAGTTGTTGGTTCTTAAGTTTTTGGTTCCAAGGGAGCTGTTTCATCAGTTTTTGGCTCTTCAGTGTTTGGTTCCACAGGAGCTGCTTCATGAGGTGTTGGTTCTTCTGTTTTTGGTTCCAGAACAGCTGCTTCATCAGGTGATGTTTTTTCAGTGTTTGGTTCAACAGGAGCTGCTTCATCAGATGTTGTTTTTTTAGTATTTGGTTCCACAGGAGCTGCTTCATCAGGTGATAGTTCTTCAGTGTTTGGTTCCACAGGAGCTTCCTTATCAGGTGATGGTTCTTCAGTTTTTTGTTCCACGGGAGCTGCTTCATCGGGTGTTGGTTCTTAAGTTTTTGGTTCCAAGGGAGCTGTTTCATCAGTTGTTGGCTCTTCAGTGTTTGGTTCCACAGGAGCTGCTTCATGAGGTGTTGGTTCTTCTGTTTTTGGTTCCAGTACAGCTGCTTCATCAGGTGATGTTTTTTCAGTGTTTGGTTGAACTGGAGCTGCTTCATCAGGTGATAGTTCTTCAGTGTTTGGTTCCACAGGAGCTTCCTTATCAGGTGATGGTTCTTCAGTTTTTTGTTCCACGGGAGCTGCTTCATCGGGTGTTGGTTCTTCTGTGTTTGGTTCCACAGGAGCTGCTTCATCGGGTGTTGGTTCTTCTGTGTTTGGTTCCAGAACAGCTGCTTCATCAGTTGTTGGTTCTACAGTTTTTGGTTCAACAGGAGCTGCTTCATCAGGTGTTAGTTCTACAGTGTTTGGTTCCAGAACAGCTGCTTCATCAGTTGTTGGTTGTACAGTGTTTGGTTCCAGAACAGCTGCTTTATCAGTTGTTGGTTCTTCAGTTTTTGGTTCCAAGGGAGCTGTTTCATCAGTTGTTGGCTCTTCAGTTTTTGGTTCCACAGGAGCTGCGTCATCAGGTGAGGTTTCTTCAGTGTTTGGTTCCACTGAAGCTGCTTCATCAGTTGTTGGTTCTTCAGTGTTTGGTTCCAGAACAGCTGCTTCATCAGTTAATGGCTCTTCAGTGTTTGGTTCCACAGGAGCTGCTTCATCAGGTCTTGGCTCTTCAGTTTTTGGTTCCACAGGTGTTGTTTCATCAGATGTTGTTTCTTCAGTTTTTGGATCCAGAACAGCTGCTTCAGCAGGTGATGTTTCTTCAGTGTTTGGTTCCACAGGAGCTGATTCATCTGGCGTTGATTGCTGTTTTTCTACTTCTCTGAAAGCTTCTTCTGAAGTCGATGGTTCACACCATCTTTTTTTGAGAGATAAGTGTTCTCCTTTTTCTTCTGTTTGCTCTGTCTTTTGCATTCCACTCATTTGTTCGTTTGTAGTGGCCGTAAACATTCCTTTGTATTTTTGTCTATCCTCCTCTCTCTTCTCTGCCATCTGCATACTGAGAACAGCCAGCTCCTTCTTGATCGTCTTCTTCATACTTGGATCTAGATCCAGCACCCTCTGGAAGTCCACCCTGGCCTCGGCCTCGTTCCACACCTCCATGTGTGCTTTTCCCCGAAGGTAAAAGGCTTTCATGACCCCTACACAACACACAGCATTGTATAACAGGGATCATTACATACAGTAAAACATTTTATTTAACACACACTGCAGTAATAAAAATAACTTCATATTTTCTCTCAGGCTTTATATTTATTTGTGTATTATAATGTATTATAATAGAAGTTTCTACTCTGTTGCCTAAATGTTGTTTAATTCTATACTAGGGTTTCAGGGGTGGTGGTGGGGGTTCCCTATGCCTTTCCAGGGGAGAACATTACAGGTGCTAGACAAATGCACCTAGGCGCCAACCCATCGTTGGCCACACACTATAAAGGGGCAATTCAGAGCAGTTAATTCACCTTAAATCCATGTTTTTGAACTGTTGAAGGAAATTAGAAAACCTGAAACAAAACCCAGTGGAGAAAATGGAAACTTCACCCAGATTGGGATTCGAACCTGGATCCCCAGCACTAAATATATATATATAATATTCATTCATTCATTCATTATCTCCCGCTTTATCCTCTATTAGGGTCGCGGTGGGGTTCCCCATGCCCATCCAGGGGAGAACGTCTTGGGCGCTGGGCTGATAGACCAAGGACAGGGCGCCAATCCATCGCTGGGCACACACTCACTCACACAAACTCTATATGGGGCAATTTTGAGAACTCAATTGACTTGATCCATGTTTTTGGACTGTGGGAGGAAACCGGAGAACCCGGAGGAAACCCACGCAGACACGGGGACGGGGAACCGGGAATCCCTAGTGCTGAGAGGCGAACGTGCTAACCACTAAGGCACCATGCCGCCTATATATATATATATACACACATACATACATACATATACAAAAACATGGATTTAAGGTAAATGAACTGTGTCTGCATGGGTTTTCTCTGTGTTCTCCGGTTTTCCTCCCACAGTCCAAAAACATGGAATCAAGGTGAATGGGTTGCTCTAAATTGCCCCTATATAGTGATCCATGATCTTAATATAGAATTAAGCGGATCATCCATCAGTATGGGAAGTAAAACCTAAAAATAGTCTGAGAACACAGTTTCGACATGTCGATAGATTCTGATTGTTGATATATGTTTACTTAACAGGTGTTGTTAATGTTTTTTGACTTGTTCATGTTAACACATGTGTTAGTCAACACCTAATGTAAAGCATTATCAATGAATTTCCAAATAATCTTGTCAATAATTAATAACTGTGTTAACATTTGCTGAAGTTTGTTTCTTGAAGATGATTTTTTTCAATTATTACGCTTAAATGAGATGGACTTCAGAGAGGGATGTGCAAACCTTCGGGGAAGACTGTACATAGATCAGAAAAGTCATTGTTCTACCAACACACATACCAGGATGCTGATTAATGATGTCACTAGTGTGCTCAATGACCTCATAAAACTCCCCCATGCGTAAGAGACACTGGCAGTAGTTAAGTGTAAGAGTGTTGGCTATTTTCTCCAGCTTCAGCCAGGGCACCTCCCAAGCCTTCTCCTTCATACACACACACACACACACACACACACACACACACACACACACACACACACACACACACACACACACATACACAAACAGATCTTTATATAAGCAGCATATGACGAGAACATTGTCTGATGTTAGAAATGAGTTAGTGGTTGTTATTACCTTTGATTGCACATTTTTAATACAAACTATTGCCTCTTTATACTTGTGTGTGGCCTCTTCGAAACGACCCTGTTTGTATAGTTTGTTGCCCTGTCCGTGAAGC
This sequence comes from Corydoras sp. C115, assembly GCA_019802505.1. NCBI lineage: Eukaryota > Metazoa > Chordata > Actinopteri > Siluriformes > Callichthyidae > Corydoras > Corydoras sp. C115. The sequence continues at coordinate 2,845,012 of JAFMOC010000058.1, read as the reverse complement.
ACCGGGACCGCCTTCAGCCTTTCCTCATCATTCAACGCCCAGGACTCCCTGTGATATTCACTCGGCTGTTCGACCTGAACATCACACCCAGTATAGAACTCAGAAAAACATGTTTGCAGTAGAGATTAAAAATCGGAGGCATTTTTCTGCTTTGTGATGCAATATGATGTATTTACTTTGATGATTGTGAAACATAATGAGCACAGAGGCTTAGTGGTTAGCATGTCCACCTCAGCACTGGGGATCCAGGCTCGATTCCCAATCTTGGTGGAGTTTCCATGTTCTCCTGGTGTTCTCCGTGTCCCCTTACAGTCCAAAAACCTGAATTCAAGGTCAATTGAATGCTCTAAATGGATGGACATGGGAAACTCCACTGTGACCCTAGTAGAGGATTAAGCAGAAGATAATGAATAAATAATACACTGTCTATTTTCATAGTAGGTATAGATTACTAGACATTTCAAGTATGTACAAAGAGAAATTAAATCTTATTTAATATATTATATTTTCAATAAGATGTTACGGTTTACATAGTTTGTTACAAACAAACAAACCCTTTAGATATTAAAACTCTGAAAAATTGATACGCTGTCACAAATGTAACTTCCAGCAATAAAATAGCCCTTTGATTTACCATAAAGTTGTGTCAAATAGGCCTAACTCACTACTGTGTATTGAAGAGTTAATTAATATGTTTAGTCACTGCAAGTAACCAAAAGTGGTTAAACCCTTTCTATTGTATTTTATGCTGCATCTACAAAAAAAAAAAGAAAAATCAGTTATTTGGTGGAATAAAACTAGATCCCTAGCCCAACCTAGTGGCCATTAATGTGAATTATTCTTTTAATTCATGTTCCAAATTGATGTTATTGTTCAATGTTTTCTTATAGATCAAGACAAGAGAATGTAAGTAAAGAAACAACCCTGTATTTTATTGATGCATTTTAAAGCTGACACAAATTTATTGTTAATGGAATTAAAAACTGACACCTTTCAAATCATCCACCGTATGATCTCAATAACACCATAAATATATAAAAAAAGAAAAAGCCAACTTAATATCTGTGACCATCAACAAAAGGGTTTAATATTCATTTATAATTATTTATAATGTAATTTATTAAGTAATAAAAGGGTAAGAGTGTTATGTTGTAGAAGTACAAAGTACATCCACATTGTAATTGTGTTTGAAAATTAAGGATGTGTACATGAAAAAAGTGTGTGTGTGTGTGTGTGTATATATATATATATATATGTATATATATGTATGTGTGTGTGTGTGTGTGTGTGTGTGTGTGTGTGTGTGTGTTCATTATCATTTATTACAGCATTAACATTTCTATTATTATTATTATTATTATTATTATAAATAAGTAATATATTAATTCATTATCTTCTTAATTCTCTACATCCAGGGGAGAATTTTTCGGGTGCTGGGCAGAAACAACCAGGACACACACACACACACACACACACACACACACATTATGATGCAATTTAGAACATTTAATTTACCTTGAATCCATATTTTTGTGTTTTTGGACTGTGTGAGGAAACTGGAGAACCCGGAGGAAACCCGCATGGACATGGGAAGAACATAGAAAGTCCACCCAAATTGGCATACGAACCCGGATCCTCAGCGCTGAGAGACAAACATGCTAACCACTAAGCCACTGTGCAGCCCTTAAGTAAATCATACTTATTATTATTGATATTGTTATTATTATTACATGCTAAGTATATATTGTATGTTTCTCATATATGAGGCTAATGTCTCTAATAAAAGAGGCTAAGATAAATATATATATGGGAGTAAATAATTCTATAGGTTCAACTCTGAGAAAGTAATTGCATGCCTATGTAACTTTTTTTTTTAATATTTGTATTCTGACCTTTAAAAGCTCAAGAACAAAGATGAGTGGTTGGGGTTCCTTCTGAAGCTCATCCAGATCAGCATATCCCAGACTATGAAACGCAAACATGTTGGCCATACCGCAAGTGTGGACGTGCCAGTCCACAGGGTCTTTGCCCTCCGCGATGCGCCGTAAACTCTTTGCAACCATGGGATACAAACCGGTGTGCTGTATGATAGAAAACACACCAGAGCTTTACACAAATAAGAAAAGAATAGAGAAATACAATTCCTAAATTGTTAGAATAAGAATATGAATAGGAATATGACAAACAACCAATCCAACAGATATGGTGTATAATCCTGTATTAGTAAGTAAATAAGCCCTGCTCAGCATCAGTACTTACAATGATGTCGCACCAGAATTCTGCCACTTCCTTTATGCGCATGGATGTAAGTAGGTTTTCCCAAACATCCAACTTGAACATGTTTCCAATCACCACTTCCATGGGCACCCCCACCTTCTTACTGTCATCCAGCACAGTGCGATCCTCATTGCACAGCATCGTTCGGAAATGGAAGATCACCTGTGGCCCCAGATAATGAGGGAGGAGGTCATATTTTCAGTGACTTAATTTGGACTGGACGTGCAAAACCATGCTGTTCAGTTGACCATGTTGTCACATCAGCCCTTTATTTTTCAGTATTAAAACTGCTTACTCAGCTTTTTTAAAGATAAGGAATGGTTCATTATCCGTCCATCCATTATCGTCTGCTTATAAGTGTATGAGGTGGTGACTGATTAGATGTAAGGACAAGGATAACGGGATTAACCCGGCTGGCTCCACCTGTCAACCACAGATGGGCTCTTCTCAGCACTTTTACCTTATGACCATGTCTCACCAGAAATATCTAGAACATGCTTAAAAAGCACTCCCACATATAATGCACCTGGGAGACAGATGATGGTTTTCCCTGTGCGACAGCCTCCCGGTGGTCCTGGCTGACATGAGAGCGGAGGCCCACGTATACTCAGCGGACACATGTGGCCGACAGCTGGCTGCTAAACTCCCAAAGTTCGTGCTGAGAATTGCTGCGAGCTCCACCTCTTCCATTTTTTCACGTGGTGCGTAAGCAAGCCGTGGTTTTACTTCTAAGACAATAGGTTTTGAACAGGGAACTCCAGCTCTGCAGAGAGAGGAACTTCCTTTGAATGCAAACCTGTCTTATTTACATGTTAAAGGTGATAAAGTGGGCCTGCATTCCTGCAGGCATGGGGCCTTTACTTTTGCCCGAGTACTGGAAATGAGAAGCAGCCAAAATTGTGCAGAATGGATGATCTGCCCTCTGCTGACAGCTATGTGAAAATGGATATGTAGCTTGCACTTAGAAAAGAACTTCCATCTGCACGTGGCTCAATGCAATAAATCAATAAGTGTTTTTGAACTCAGGTAATAAAGATATTAAAATGATTTTGGAATTTGATAGAACTATTTAAAATTTAAAAAATGAATGGGAAATTATATTAAAATGAAAACTCTGTGGGGCGACTCTCAGCGCTAGGGATTCCCGGTTCGAATCCCCATCTGGGTGGAGTTTCCATGTTCTCCCCGTGTCCGTGTGGGTTTCCTCCGGGTTCTCCAGTTTCCTCCCACAGTCCAAAAACATGGATCAAGTCAAATTAATTCTCCAAATTGCCTCATATAGAGAGTATGTGTGAGTGTGTGCCCAGCAATAGATTGGTGCCCTGTCCTGGGTGTATCTGCCCAGCGCCCGAAACGTTCTCCCCTGGATGTGCATGGGGAACCACACCACGACCCTAATAGAGGATAAAGCGGAAGATAATGGATGGATGGATGAAAAACTCTGTGGGGCGACGCTGTGGCTTAGTGGTTAGCATGTTTTCCTCTCAGCACTATGAATCCAGGTTCGAATCCCGATCTGGGTGGAGTTTCCATGTTCTCCCCATGTCCACATTGGTTTTCTCTGGGTTCTCCAGTTTTCTCCCACGGACTCAAGGTGAATAAATCACCCATATATAGTATGTGTCTGTGTGAGTGTGTGTATCTGCCCAGTGCCCGAAAATGTTCTTCTCTGGACAGGCATGAGGAACCCTAGTCCCTAGTACAGGATTAAGTGGAATATAATGAAAGTAAGATCTGCCATATATGTACAGCAGTACATCCTCAGTTAGTTTACATTTATTATAAAAGTCCTCATTGACACCATCCATCCATTCATTATCTTCCGCTTTATCCTCTATTTGGGTCGTGGGGGGGGGGGGGGGGGGGGTTCCCCATGCCTATCCAGATACACCCAGGACAGGACGCCAATCTATCACTGGACACACACTCACTCACTCTATATGGGGCAATTTGGAGAATTCAAATGACTTGATCCATGTTTGTGGACTGTGGGAGGAAAGCGGAGAGCCCGGAGGAAACCCACGCGGATAAGGGGAGAACATGGAAACTCCACCCAGATTGAGATTCAAACTGGGAATCCTTAGCGCTGAGAGGAGAACATGCTAACCACTAAGCCACCGTGCCGCCCCTCGTTGACACATTTATGATAAATTATTGTTCTGTTATTATTATCTTCGAAAATCCATTTCTTATATATTTTGGTAGACTCATGGCCTCATTCGCTGATGAATATTTCTGTTCAAGAAAACGATTGAAAGGAACTTAACTTTATTTCTTATCTAAGTGTTCGCATGGACCAAGGCTTAAACGTACAAGTGCATATTGCATTTCTTGTTTAACAAAAGGTCTGAAACAGCTACTGCTTTTCAATCTCGGTGTGCCATTATGTCGTCAGATCCTTTACTCAGGTGGGAGCTTCAGATAGAAACATGCATGAGGACAGATTTGTCACTTTCAAAAAGAACATTACAACTTGCTCCCATTAAATCCAGGGGGGTCATTTTTTCTTAGACAGTGAGCCAGGCAGACAGGGTGTGCCGGCAGACATTCTAGAAAATGCAACAATTGAGGTCAGTCATTGTAAATCCATCAGATCTTGTGCCAAGGCTTATTTAATCTGCCACATTGGGCAGCTATTGTAAAGCTTTTTACAATTTGGTCATCAGAGTTTCATAAAAAAGCTAAAAAGTAATTACTCTGTTTGTAGGATGAATCCATGGAGATATTCATGTCTGCACATCCAGTTTTTAAAAACGCATGCAATGTTAATGACACATCTGGTTCAGGCTAAACTCGGTGTAAACATGGTTGAGTGTTTAGGTTCTGAAAATCATTAGAAACCCTTTAGGAATCTGAGCTATTTGGTTTGAAAAAAAAAACATTTAAGCCAAACTGTAAATAAAAATCATTTAAATTCATGTAATTCATCTGAATGGTGGAACCGGGAATCCCTAGTGCGGAGAGGAGAACGTGCTAACCACTAAGCCACCGTGGAATACGCCTATCTGATGAAAATGATTTTGTAAATTAATATTTCCTTCTGTGTGGCATGGTGGCTTAGTGGTTAGCATGTTCTCCTCTCAGCACTAGGGATTCCCGGGTCGAATCCCCATCTGGGTGGAGTTTCCATGTTCTCCCCGTGTCCGCGTGGGTTTCCTCCGGGTTCTCTGGTTTTCTCCCACAGTCCAAAAACATGGATCAAGTTAATTGAGTTCTCCAAATTGCCCCATATAGAGTGTGTCTGTGTGAGTGAGTGTGTGCCCAGCGATAGATTGGCGCCCTGTCCTGGGTGTATCTGCCAAGAGTCCGAAACGTTCTCCCCTGGATGGGCATGGGGAACCCCCCGCCTTGACTCTAATATAGGATAAAGGAGAAGATAATGAATGAATGAATGAATGAATAATTCATCTAATTAAACGTACACTGTTGGTGATAATTGTAATTATATTATGATACAATCTTTTATGTACGTACTCTATATATTCAAGTACTGGCCATTAGATATCCATTCATCCATTATCTTCCACTTTATCCTCTATTAGGGTCGTGGGGTGGGGTTCCCCATGCCCATCCAGGGGAGAAAGTTTCGGGTGCTGGGCAGATACACCCAGGACAGGGCACCAATTTATCACTGGGCACCCACTCACTCACACACACACACTCTATATGGGGCAATTTGGAGAACTCAATTGACTTGATCCATGTTTTTGGACTATGGGAGGAAACCGGAGAACCTGGAGGAAACCCATGCGGACACGGGGAGAACATGGAAACTCCACCCATATTTGGATTCGAAACCCGGAATCTGTGTGAGTGAGTGTGTGCCCAGCGATAGATTGGCGCGCTGTCCTGGGTGTATCTGCCCAGCGCCCGAAACATTCACCCCTGGATGGGCATTGGATGGATGGATGGGTGGCTTAGTGGTTAGCACGTTCGCCTCTCAGCGACTCCAGGTTTGAATCCCAAACAGGGTGGAGATTGTTCTTCCCATTGTCGCTTAGGCTTCCTCCGGGTTCTCCGGTTTCCTCCCACAGTCTAAAAACATGGATTCAAGGTCAATTAAATGCTCTAAATCGCCCCATATAGTGTGAGTTTGTATGTGTGTGTTTCCAGTGATAGATGTTCTGGATCTATCTGCCATCTGCCCAGCACCTGAAACGTTCTCTTCTGGATGTGCATGGGGAAACCCCCCTCCCCCGCAACCCTTATAGAGGATTAAGCAGAAGATAATAAATGAAGTTTTGACATTGACATGTTACTGTTATAATATTTGAATGCCCCTTCCATGCTGTTCTCCAGTTTGGAATGTATTTAGTGGATTAAGCCTCAATCAAGACATAAAATTAATTTACCTGGTAAGTACTGGGATAGGCAAGAGCACCTGTACCACCTTATTTGGGATTAAATGGCTTTGAGAAGAGCTTGACTGTTAATGGCAGGATTTTGTGCATGCTGATTGCATTATACAAACGTTGGAAGTCATCATTGTGTTGTGTGTGAGTCACAGACACTGTGAGCCCTCCCACTCCCACATACTCATGTATATTCCTGCATGTTCTGCACTCCATAAGATTTCTGACTAATAGCACCATGATACTAAGTCACAAGAGCAGACAGATAATGACGATACATCGGGATCGACGGAACGTAATAATCTCTTTTTTCATGGTTCTATCCATGCAGTCTTAAGGCAAAACTGGACTATTATTTGCATTTGGTCATTTATTGGACGCTTTCATCCAAAGCGACTTACAAGGTGAGCACAGGGTTCATCACAACATCTCTGGAGCAATGAGGGTTAAGGGTCTTGCTCAAGGGACCCACATTGGTAACTTCAATGGACCTGGGATTTGAACCCCCAACCTTCAGATTGAACGCCCAACGCCCTAACCACTGAGCTACTGCGCCCTATTATGGTTCTACATCATGGTTCCAATGTTACTAAGAAAAAAATCAAAGAGAAATCAAACAGCAGGTGTCCAACATTTCTTCAGTCTTGTCAGGACTGAGAATGAACTTAACAGAGTCTAAGGAAGAAAACATGCCTGAAGACAGACAACGCTCAGTGTTACTAGAGACAGCGCATACTCAGCTGGGAGCTGATACACTTGGCCTTTTCACACAGACCATTCTCTGCAATCACACGGCGGGAGATGGATGTGTCACACAGATCAGGTGCTCAGAGTCATGCCTGTCAACTCTGTGGAGGATTTCAACCACTGGCTCGGATACCAGAGATTTGACTCTTTGTAACGTACTTCATCTGAATCACAGGCTCCCTCAACAAGTTATTAAGTAGGTCAGCCACTGTGTTGTCACACCACTCCCTTTTCACAGTGTCTGATACGTGCCAGAAGCCTGCTTCTGAAAATTTGAACAGACTAAAAACGTTTCTGCTTAGTCATTTATTAATATTCATTCATCAGGGGAGGCTGCGTGCTTCTAATAGCGTCCGGATTTCTGCTTCGGATTTGATGTCATCTGATTTAACGTCATTCTTTTCATCCGAATCCATCATTGCAGGTTTCACTTGACTTCCAGAACAGTCCTATTTTTTAATCCTGATCAATCAGCTGTGGAGGAAACCCACATGGACACATGGAAAACATGGAAACTCCACCCAGATCGGGATTCGAACCAGGATCCAGATCGCTGAGAGATGAACGTGCTGCATTCCATACTTGTAAGTTCCATCCATCCATTATCTTCCGCTTTATCCAATATTAGGGTTCCCCATGCCCATCCAGGGGAGAACGTTTTGGGCACTGGGCAGATACACCCAGGGCAGGACGCCAATCTATCACTGGACACACACTCACTCACACACACACACTCTATATGGGGCAATTTGGAGAACTCAATTGACTTGATCCATGTTTTTGGACTGTGGGAGGAAACCGGAGAACCCGGAGGAAACCCACATGGACACATGGAAAACATGGAAACTCCACCCAGGGTTGGGATTCGAACCAGGATCCCGATCGCTGAGAGATGAACGTGCTGCATTCCATACTTGTAAGTTCCATCCATCCATTATCTTCCGCTTTATCCTCTATTAGGGTCGCGGTGGGGTTCCCCATGCCCATCCAGGGGAGAACGTCTCGGGCGCTGGGCAGATAGACCCAGGGCAGGACGCCAATCTATCACTGGACACACACTCACTCACACACACACTCTATATGGGGCAATTTGGAGAACTCAATTGACTTGATCCATGTTTTTGGACTGTGGGAGGAAACCGGAGAACCCGGAGGAAAGCCAAGTGGACACGGGGAGAACATGGAAACTGAGAGGCGAATGTGCTAACCACTAAGCCACCGTGCCGCCCACATTGTAAGTTGCTTTGGATAAAATTGTCTGGAAAATGATCAATGTGTTGCATTATGGGGCAGTCGTAGGCTTGTGGTTAAGAAGTCAGCCTTGCGACCTGAAGGTCCTCGGTTCGATTCCTCGTCCCACCAGTACCACGGCTGATATGCCCTTGAGCGAGACACCTAACCCCAAATGATCCCTTAGGGCTTTTACACGTTTACAGGGCTGCCCACCACTCCCACCACTCACATGTGCTCACCTCACTCATTTAGTACTGTAGGCAAATTAGATCACTACATCACTATATATAACTTATTATATAACTTATATAACTTATTATGGTTCCGCTAACAAGAAGGCCCTGTTAGGAACAAGAGTTTGATTCCAAGTGATCCTGTCTGGAGTTTGCATATTCTCCTTTTAATGGAATATTCTCCCTTTAAATCTTTAATGGACTTTATGCTTGTCTGCCCTAAGATGCAGGGGGTGGGGGGGTTCCCCATGCCCATCTAGGGGAGAATGTTTCGGGCGCTGGGCAGATACACCCAGGACAGGGCGCCAATCTATCGCTGGGCACTCACTCACGCACACATACACACTCTATATGGGGCAATTTGGAGAATTCAATTGACCTTGATCCATGTTTTTGGACTGTGGGAGGAAACCGGAGAACCCGGAGGAAACCCACGCGGACACGGGTGTCCCCATGCCCATCTAGGGGAGAACATTTTGGGCGCTGGGCAGATACACCCGGGACAGGGTGCCAATCTATCACTGGGAACACACTCACTCACACAAACACACTCCATATGGGGCAATTTCAATTGACTTGATCCATGTTTTTGGACTGAGACATTGGAGAACCCAAAGAGACCCACGCGGACATGGTGAGAACATGCAAACTCCATCCAGATTGAGATTCAAACCAGGAATCCATAGTGCTGAGAGGAGAACATGCTAACCACTAAACCACCATGCATGATTAGAATAAGTGGCTTAGAAAATGAATGTATGAGATGCTTTAGCATTGCTATAAACGCTGATGTGATAGAATTTATGAGAAAGAGGGTGTAGGAGCCACAAACAAGCTCTTAATATGCGCCCTCTACAGGTCATGGGTGCTACTCTATAAATTGGTCAAGGAGAGGCGAACTGTGACACAGAACCCAACTGTGAGTCTCTGATTAAATCTGTCTTTTTCTTAACCTCTGAAAGCTGAGGTTACAGGTAAAACCAATGGAGTTTTTGCCACTACAGAGGGCATAAATAAAGAGGGCATTAACCCTGGAATTGCTAAACTCAACCCAGACATTAAACAAAACTGGCTTAGTTCATTACAAGAAGGTGAAGTACAGATACAACGCCCTGGCCTACTTAGAGTGTAGTACCTCAAACCTCCAGCAGATGGTCTCTTGAGCATTGTAAAGCAGCATACGAGTATCATGTCTGATTATTTATTCATTATCTCCCGCTTTATCCTCTATTAGGGTCGCGGGGGGAAGGGGGGGTTCCCCATGCCCATCCAGGGGAGAACATCTCGGGCGCTGGGCAGATACACCCAGGACAGGACGCCAATCCATCGCTGGGCACACACTCACTCACTCACACAGACACACTCTATATGGGGCAATTTTGAGTATTCAATTGACTTGATCCATGTTTTTGGACTGTGGGAGGAAACCGGAGAAGCCGGAGGAAACCCACGCAGACACGGGGAGAACATGGAAACTCCACCCAGATGGGGATTCGAACCGGGAATCCCTAGCGCTGAGAGGAGAACGTGCTAATCACTAAGCCACCGTGCCGCCCATGTCTGATTAGTTCTGCTTATTATATTGTATTAGACACTACCCAAAACGGCGGCACGGTGGCTTAGTGGTTGGCACGTTCGCCTCTCAGCGCTAGGGATTCCCGGTTCGAATCCCCATCTGGGTGGAGTTTCCATGTTCTCCCCGTGTCTGCGTGGGTTTCCTCCGGGTTCTCCGGTTTCCTCCCACAGTCCAAAAACATGGATCAAGTCAATTGTGTTCTCAAAAATTGCCCCATATAGAGTGTGTATGTGTGAGTGAGTGTGTGCCCAGCGATGGATTGGCGCCCTGTCCTGGGTGTATCTGCCCAGCGCCCGAGACGTTCTCCCCTGGATGGGCATGGGGAACCCCACCGCGACCCTAATAGAGGATAAAGCGGGAGATAATGAATGAATGAACTACCCAAAACACTTTACAGACATTGTTATATCTACCTTACACAGCTATAGAGCTGCAAATACTTAAATGAAGACATTTATTGCTGATGAAGTGCTGTGTTAATTTATTACAAACATGGGTTAGTTAGTTGTGTTAATAAAGGCCTTTAATAATAGAGCACCACGTGCCCCTACCTTGCCCTTTTAACTCAAAGCACTACACGTTGCAATCTGTGCAAAGGGCACACGCAGTCATGCATGGCCAGAGTTCCTGCTCATACTGCCACCGTCAGACAGTCACATGGGTAAGGCTATTTTATAAGCTTTATCACTAGGGCAGGTATTCTGGGATGGCTGCAAGATCAGATACTGCTTAACCTCTTTGGGCTTTAAACAAAAAAAGTTACTGCCTTTAAAAGGTAACCTCAGTTCCATGACCTCAGAAATTGACGCAGTTTAAATAAAAAGCCTGTGATTACTTAATAACAGACGTCTAAGTCTTCATGCTCAATTTGAATGTTCCTGATGAAGCAGTTCAAATGAAATCTGGATCACCGTTTGCAAATGGCCACGGAAGATGTTTGCTGCAGATGAACACAGAAAAAGCTGCAAAGACTTTTTTTTCATGGAAGAGAAGAAACACAACCCTGAGCACAATGAGGTTTAATGGTTTTTACAACAAACAGTTTGTCCGAAAATTAGAAAGAGGCTACAAAATGCGCTCCGGAGACCTGTGTGTTATTGCCTGTTGCTGCGGTAACCAGACTGAAGAAACTCTCATAATCTTGTTTAACACAGATGTTAAATTATAAAGAGATTTAAATGTAGAATGTGAAACTTCAACTAAAAGATGTTTGGCTGTTTGATTAATTGTTTTTTTTTTTTTATTAATTTGTTGGGAGTGGTTTGCACGTTCGCCTCTCAGCGCTAGGGATTCCCGGTTCGAATCCCCATCTGGGTGGAGTTTCCATGTTCTCCCCGTGGGTTTCCTCCGGGTTCTCCGGTTTCCTTCCACAGTCCAAAAACATGGATCAAGTCAATTGAATTCTCCAAATTGCCCCATGTAGAGTGTGTCTGTGTGAGGGAGTGTGTGCCCAGCGATAGATTGGCGTCCTGTCCTGGGTGTATCTGCCCAGCGCCCGAGACGTTCTCCCCTGGATGGGCATGGGGAACCCCACCGCGACCCTAATAGAGGATAAAGAGGAAGATAATGAATGAATGAATGATTTGTTGTGATGTGGGACAGTGGCGTAGAGGTTAACAGGTTTGCTTCTCAGTGTTGGGGATCCAGGTTCAAATCCCGATTTAAGTGGAGTTTTCACGTTCTCCACGTGTCCGTGTGGGTTTCCTCCGGTTACCTTTCACGGTCTAAAAACATGGGTCAATGTCAATTAAGGTGCTCCCCTCTTACCTTCACTCTATCTTTTCAAAATACACTCTGACTCGTTCACTTCGCTCCAGTGATGATCGCCGCCTGGCGGTTCCACCTCACCGAGAAGCTCATTCTCACTCCGTGGCGTTCACCACTGCAAAATGGTGGAACGTTCTTCCCAACTCTGTCCATAAGGCAGAATCACTAAACAGTTTTAAAAAACTACTAAAGACGCATCTCTTTAACAAATACCTGTTGTAGAGAAAAAAAGGGGGGGGGGGCAGCATCAAATAACAATCAGGTTTGATGAATTTACAGTGTAGTTGGTTTTCTGCATAACTTCTGACTTGTGGTGTTCTCATTTGTAAGTTGCTTTGGATAAAAGCGTCTGCTAAATGACTAAATGTAAAATGTAAGGTAAATTGGCATTTCTTAATTGCTCCTATATATTATTTGTTTGTGTGTTGTGTGTGTGTGTGTGTGTGTGTGTGTGTGTGTGTCAGTGGTGTCGTATGATATAGGGAAATCTGTACTGTAGCTCAGATGATTGTAAGTTAAAGCAAAGCGAAAATGCGTGCTGAACTCTACTGAGGCTGAACAGACTCCTCTGGTGATCTCAGCAGCAGTGGAAAATATTTTCTGTTGCACACACAACTCTATTTTAATATCATTTGTATAGAGTTGTAGCTCAGTGGATATAATATGGGGCCATCAAACCTAATGTCGGGGATTCAAACCCAGAAACCACCAAAATGTTGCCAGTGTGGGCATTTAAGCTCCTGGGGTTCTGTGTCATATCTAAACCTGTGTTCTGCCCCATACCATTTTGGAATATTTAAAAGTTCATTCATTAATTATCTTCCGCTTTATCCTCTATTAGGGTAGCGGGGGGGTTCCCCATGCCCATGCAGGGGTGAACATCTCGGGCTATGGGCAGATACACCCAGGACAGGGTGCCAATCCATCGCTGGGCACACACTCACTCACACAGACACACTCTATATGGGGCAGTTTTGAGAATTCAATTGACTTGATCAAGGTTTTTGGACTGTGGGAGGAAACCGGAGAACCCGGAGGAAACCCACGCGGACACGGGAAGAACATGGAAACTCCACCCAGATGGGTATTTGAACTGGGAATCCCTAGCGCTGAGAGGCGTGCCGCCATTATTATTATTATTATTATTATTATTATTATTATTATTAATATTATTATTTAGGGGCGGCACGGTGGCTTAGTGGTTAGCACGTTCACCTCTCAGCACTAGGGATTCCCGGTTTGAATCCCAATCTGGGTGGTTTCCATGTCTGCGTGGGTTTCCTCCGGGTTCTCCGGTTTCCTCCCACAGTCCAAAAACATGGATCAAGTCAATTGAGTTCTCCAAATTGCCCCATATAGAGTATGTTTGTATGAGTAAGTGTGTGCCCAGTGTACTGGATGGAGGGTACAGGAGATGTTTTCTCAGTACAATGACCGGTGCCGCTGTCTCAGGCTGCATGATGTATTGTTATGCAGTTACCATTCTTCGTAAATGACTCTTTGTGTTACCTGTTTATGGTCGAACAGGGGCATGCATATATGTGATGAAAGAAGTCTTAAATCTGCTCGGTTAGCCGGGAGCCATGATTAGTGGGGGCTGTGCCAGCGTTTAGAGAGCAAAACCTCGGTGATGCACCCAGTGACCCTTCTGAGTCATGCAGCTTGTTCTCACGCATTAAAATGGGTCAATTAAAAGGGAATAGTGAAAAGAGGAGAGCAGGCCAATGACGCTGAGACAGAACTGTTCCCTCTGACTGCCAGAGCTACTTCATGCCTAGAGGAACTGAACCCAAACCATGATTGACAATTTCCTCAAGTATGTAAGCATGCGCCTCACGCATCTCCATAGTCCAGCTGGCCCTGCAGCCTGAAGCTGAGATACACGGGAGGAAGAACCATTTCACATATGGAGGACACGGCAAAGAGTACACCCTGCCCCTTTTTAAAGCAAAGGAATCATGAAAACTCCTTTCACTAAATCAGAGTTTACTGTCAAAGCAGAATACTGAACATGATACCGTCCATCTGTGTCCCAGCTTCCTGTTTCTTACATATGCAAACCTTATTATGATGTGGTTAGCATGTTCTCCTCTCGACACTAGGGATATGACTGAATTTGTGATTTGCTTTGATTTTGGGACAGTGGCATGTTTACCATCACCTTTTCCTTTGAATTTTACGGTATGAGCACATTTATTCATTCTTTATTTTCCGCTTTATCCTCTACTAGGGTCGCGGGGAGGGGGGGGATTCAGGTTTGAAAGCTTCCACGTTCTCCCCGTGTCCAGGTGGGTTTCCTCCGGGTTCTCTGGCTTCCTCCCACAGTCCAAAAACAGGGATTTAAGGTATATTGACATTACATTACATTTACATTTGTTCATTTGGACGCTTTCATCCAAAGCGACTTACAAGGTGAACACAGGGTTAATCACAACATCCCTGCAGCAATGAGGGTTAAGGGTCTTGCTCAAGGACCCACATTGGTAACTTCAGTGGACCTGGGATTTGAACCCCCAACCTTCAGATTGATAGCCCAACACCCTAACCACTGAGCTACCGCGCCCATTTGCCACATATGCCCCCTTTGCGACCCTAGTAGAGGATTAAGTAGACGATAATGAATGATATTCATTCATTCATCCATTATCTTCTGCTTTATCCTATATTAGGGTTGTGGTGGGGTTCCCCATGCCCATCCAGGGGAGAACGTTTCGGGCGCTGGGCAGATAGACCCAGGACAGGGTGCCAATCTATAGCTGGGCACACACTCACTCACACAGACACACTCTATATGGGGCAATTTGGAGAACTCAATTGACTTGCTCCATGTTTTTGGACTGTGGGAGGAAACCGGAGAACCCGGAGGAAACCCACGCAGACACGGGGAGAACATGGAAACTCCACCCAGATGGGGATTCGAACCAGGAATCCCTAGAGCTGAGAGGCGAACGTGCTAAACACTAAGCCACCCAATGAATGATATTACTCTATTACTCTATATAACTACAGGGGCGGCACGGTGGTTAGCACGTTCGGGCGGCACGGTGGTTAGGGTTCTCCAGTTTCCTCCCACCGTCCAAAAACATGGATCAAGTTAATTGAGTTCTCTAAATTGCCCCATATAGAGTGTGTCTGTGTGAGTGAGTGTGTGCCCAGTCGATGGATTGGCGCCCCGTCCTGGTGTATCTGCCCAGCGGCCGAGACGTTCTCCTCTGGATGGGCATGGGGAACCCCACCGCGACCCTAATAGAGGATAAAGCGGGAGATAATGAATGAATGAATGAATGAATGAAAACTACACTTCGTTTAAAAGACGTCACACTTTAATTAGTTTAAATGTTTATTACATAAGATCTTATTAAAAGGTATGCATCACCAGAAGGACAACATCACATTTACTTAATGAATGAGTCCACAGCATGCATTTGTCCTCTCAGATTTTCCACTGAATTACATAATCATTAGGAGGAGGAGGAGGGGGGGGGCGCGGTAACTTACTAACAAGTCTCATCCTGACGTCACGGCCAGATTAACTGCTGAGGTAGAAAGCAGATTAAAGGTCCACAGTGAATGTTTTTCCCTCGGCTTCAGCCCTAATCACTCAGTCGCACTCCCGATTCCTCCGCCTCCAGCTGGCTTTCCTCTCCACAGTAAAAACGTCCACAATGTCCACGTCCCACTTTTTCACAATGGGACAATATTAATATTAACAGTCTGCGTGTGGCTTGCCGTTAGCATCACTGAGGCAGAAACCTGTTCACAGCTCGAGTGAGACGGGAGGTCAGTCGGTCCCTCAGACATAGTGGGTGCTCATATGCTGTGAGTCATTAATAAGCATTCAGACACCAGCTCATAGTATTTTCCAGCAGCGTCTTATTTGTTGTGTGGACTGAAATGTAACAAAAAGAACCCATTTATTACACGGTTTTGCCTCCATACTGAAGCCTCAGGGAGATTCTGTACATTGCGTCCAGTTTGTTGGCTAAATAATAATAATAATAATAATAATAATAATAATGGCGGCGGCGGCACGGTGGCTTAGTGGTTAGCACGTTCTCCTCTCAGCGCTAGGGATTCCCGGTTCGATCCCATCTGGGTGGAGTTTCCATGTTCTCCCCGTGTCCGCGTGGGTTTCCTCCGGTTTTCCGGTTTCCTCCCACAGTCCAAAAACATGGATCAAGTCAATTGAATTCTCAAAAAATAGCCCCATATACTGTAGAGTGTGTCTATGTGAGTGGAGTGTGTGCCCAGCGATGGATTGCGCCCTGTCCTGGGTCTATCTGCCCAGCGCCCGAGACGTTCTTCCCTGGATGGGCATGGGGAAACCCCACCGCGACCCTAATAGAGGATAAAGCGGGAGATAATGAAATGAATGACTGGCGGCACGTTCGCCTCTCAGCACTAGGGATTCCCGGTTCGAATCCCATCTGGGTGGAGTTTCCATGTTCTCCCCGTTTCCGCGTGGGTTTCCTCCGGGTTCTCCGGTTTCCTCCCCACAGTCCCAAAACATGGATCAAGTCAATTGAATTCTCCAAATTGCCCCATATAGAGTGTGTCTGTGTGAGTGAGTGTGTGCCCAGCAATAGATTGGCGCCCTGTCCTGGGTGTATCTGCCCAGCGCCCGAAACGTTCTCCCCTGGATGGGCATCGTGAACCCCCCTCCCCCGAGACTGGAACCCCCCCCCCCCCCCCCCCCCAAGACCCTAGTAGAGGATAAAGCGGAGATGATGGCTGGGTGGATGGATATTGTTATTCTCATGCCGCTTTGAAGCGACCCATCCTTTCTTAAACTGTAACGCTATACGATTGGGTTCAATGCATCAAGCACAAAAGTAGGTGAGCAATGTGACTCTGGTGAAGTCATTTAAAGGGGGAAATTATGTAGTTTAATACGGTGGATGGATGAGTCACCATGATGCAACTGTATTCATATACTACAGCTCAGGTCACAATATTATTAATACATGTTGTTTACTCTAGGAGGCACACCTCTGAAAGGTGGAAGGGGTGATGGCTTAAAGAAATCCAGGTGATTACAGGTTATTTTTATTAATCAGATTGAAATGGCGAATACTTTTCATTTCACAGATTTATTCATTCATTCATTCATTATCTCCCGCTTTATCCTCTATTAGGGTCGCGGTGGGGTTCACCATGCCCATCCAGGGGAGAACGTCTCAGGTGCTGGGCAGATACACCCAGGACAGGGCGCCAATCCATCGCTGGGCACACACTCACTCACACAGACACACCAATTTTGAAAATTCAATTGACTTGCTCCATGTTTTTGGACTGTGGGAGGAAACCGGAGAACCCGGAGGAAACCCACGCAGACACGGGGAGAACATGGAAACTCCACCCAGATGGGGATTCGAACCAGGAATCCCTAGAGCTGAGAGGCGAACGTGCTAAACACTAAGCCACCCAATGAATGATATTACTCTATATAACTACACTTCGGGGGCGGCACGGTGGTTAGCACGTTCGCCTCTCAGCGCTAGGGATTCCCGGTTCGAATCCCCATCTGGGTGGAGTTTCCATGTTCTCCCCTTGTCCGCGTGGGTTTCCTCCGGGTTCTCCAGTTTCCTCCCACAGTCCAAAAACATGGATCAAGTTAATTGAGTTCTCTAAATTGCCCCATATAGAGTGTGTCTGTGTGAGTGAGTGTGTGCCCAGCGATGGATTGGCGCCCCGTCCTGGGTGTATCTGCCCAGCGGCCGAGACGTTCTCCTCTGGATGGGCATGGGGAACCCCACCGCGACCCTAATAGAGGATAAAGCGGGAGATAATGAATGAATGAATGAATGAATGAAAAACTACACTTCGTTTAAAAGACGTCACACTTTAATTAGTTTAAATGTTTATTACATAAGATCTTATTAAAAGGTATGCATCACCAGAAGACAACATCACATTTACTTAATGAATGAGTCCACAGCATGCATTTGTCCTCTCAGATTTTCCACTGAATTACATAATCATTAGGAGGAGGAGGAGGGGGGGGGCGCGGTAACTTACTAACAAGTCTCATCCTGACGTCACGGCCAGATTAACTGCTGAGGTAGAAAGCAGATTAAAGGTCCACAGTGAATGTTTTTCCCTCGGCTTCAGCCCTAATCACTCAGTCGCACTCCCGATTCCTCCGCCTCCAGCTGGCTTTCCTCTCCACAGTAAAACGTCCACAATGTCCTCACGTCCCACTTTTTCACAATGGGACAATATTAATATTAACAGTCTGCGTGTGGCTTGCCGTTAGCATCACTGAGGCAGAAACCTGTTCACAGCTCGAGTGAGACGGGAGGTCAGTCGGTCCCTCAGACATAGTGGGTGCTCATATGCTGTGAGTCATTAATAAGCATTCAGACACCAGCTCATAGTATTTTCCAGCAGCGTCTTATTTGTTGTGTGGACTGAAATGTAACAAAAAGAACCCATTTATTACACGGTTTTGCCTCCATACTGAAGCCTCAGGGAGATTCTGTACATTGCGTCCAGTTTGTTGGCTAAATAATAATAATAATAATAATAATAATAATAATGGCGGCGGCGGCACGGTGGCTTAGTGGTTAGCACGTTCTCCTCTCAGCGCTAGGGATTCCCGGTTCGAATCCCCATCTGGGTGGAGTTTCCATGTTCTCCCCGTGTCCGCGTGGGTTTCCTCCGGGTTTTCCGGTTTCCTCCCACAGTCCAAAAACATGGATCAAGTCAATTGAATTCTCAAAAATAGCCCCATATACTGTAGAGTGTGTCTATGTGAGTGAGTGTGTGCCCAGCGATGGATTGGCGCCCTGTCCTGGGTCTATCTGCCCAGCGCCCGAGACGTTCTTCCCTGGATGGGCATGGGGAACCCCACCGCGACCCTAATAGAGGATAAAGCGGGAGATAATGAATGAATGACTGGCGGCACGTTCGCCTCTCAGCACTAGGGATTCCCGGTTCGAATCCCCATCTGGGTGGAGTTTCCATGTTCTCCCCGTTTCCGCGTGGGTTTCCTCCGGGTTCTCCGGTTTCCTCCCACAGTCCAAAAACATGGATCAAGTCAATTGAATTCTCCAAATTGCCCCATATAGAGTGTGTCTGTGTGAGTGAGTGTGTGCCCAGCAATAGATTGGCGCCCTGTCCTGGGTGTATCTGCCCAGCGCCCGAAACGTTCTCCCCTGGATGGGCATCGTGAACCCCCCTCCCCCGAGACATGGAACCCCCCCCCCCCCCCCCCCCCCCCCAAGACCCTAGTAGAGGATAAAGCGGAAGATGATGGCTGGGTGGATGGATATTGTTATTCTCATGCCGCTTTGAAGCGACCCATCCTTTCTTAAACTGTAACGCTATACGATTGGGTTCAATGCATCAAGCACAAAAGTAGGTGAGCAATGTGACTCTGGTGAAGTCATTTTAAAGGGGGAAATTATGTAGTTTAATACGGTGGATGGATGAGTCACCATGATGCAACTGTATTCATATACTACAGCTCAGGTCACAATATTATTAATACATGTTGTTTACTCTAGGAGGCACACCTCTGAAAGGTGGAAGGGGTGATGGCTTAAAGAAATCCAGGTGATTACAGGTTATTTTTATTAATCAGATTGAAATGGCGAATACTTTTCATTTCACAGATTTATTCATTCATTCATTCATTATCTCCCGCTTTATCCTCTATTAGGGTCGCGGTGGGGTTCACCATGCCCATCCAGGGGAGAACGTCTCAGGTGCTGGGCAGATACACCCAGGACAGGGCGCCAATCCATCGCTGGGCACACACTCACTCACACAGACACACCAATTTTGAAAATTCAATTGACTTGATCCATGTTTTTGGACTGTGGGAGGAAACCGGAGAACCCGGAGGAAACCCACGCAGACACGGGGAGAACATGGAAACTCCACCCAGATGGGGATTCGAACCGGGAATCCCTAGCGCTTAGAGGCGAACATGCTAACCACTAAGCCACTGTGCCGCCCTTCACAGATTTATTCATCCATAAACAGTATTCACCGTTTCAATGGTGTTAACTATTGTATTAATGAGGCGGCACGGTGGCTTAGTGGTTAGCATGTTCTCCTCTCAGCGCTGGGGATTCCCGGTTCGAATCCCAATCTTCATCATGTGAAAAATAAAAGGTGTTATTTGGCCCGACACGACATGAAGGTTTGAGGTACACCCCTTTCCCGATATTAAGTCACAGTAATACACAATCTCAACGTACCTTTTGCTTTAATAAAATGGCTTTTTAAAAAACAAGTTTTGATTTGGGCGGCACGGTGGCTTAGTGGTTAGCACGTTCGCCTCTTAATTATTAGGATTCCCGGTTCGGATCCCAATCTAGGTGGAGTTTCCATGTTCTCCCCATGTCTGCATGGGTTTCCTCCGGGTGCGGGTTCCTCCCACAGTCCAAAAACATGACTCAAAGTCAATTGAATTCTCCAAATTGCCCCATATAGTGTGTGTGTGTGTGAGTGTGTACCCAGCGATGGATTGGTGCCCTGTCCTGGGTGTATCTGCCCAGCGCCTGAAACGTTCTCCGCTGGTTGGGCATGGGGAACCCCCCCCCCCTCCGCAACCCTAACACAGGATAACGGAAGATAATGGATGGATGGAAATTTTCATTTATAACTGTGTTTATTGAAAGCAGAATCATTAATAAACTGCTATTCTGCAGCATGAATTTGTTTTTTGCAAATTACATTTTTTTAAGTGAACACTGATCGCTGATTGACAGGTTTCTGGTTTCTCTTTCAATTAAACAGTGTCATCTAGTAGCCAACTTACAGAACACAGTTTATAAAAAACATTGGGGAAAAATGTATTGTACATCATGCATTGATAAAAATGTGAAGTGCTCAGAGGTGTGTGTTATTGTCAATAATGTCACGGCTGGACAAATGGCTCAGCCAATCAGATTTAAGGACCAAAACTACTGTTATTAAAACCCAATAAATAGTTTCTCTTGCCACTGTTGCTTTAGCTTGTTATTTGGGGGTTTAATTTAGAACACCGTAAAGCTGCTTTTAGACAAAAATACAGCAGTTAGTATTGAAACTCACAATGCACTCAACTTAAAAAAAAATCCTTTGAAAGCCAATTAAGATTTATAGAAACGCCGTCTTTTACACGAACGATGGGAAGGAAAACACTATGACTTAAACGCAGTATTGCACAATCTTTTTGTAAATTCTTTGCCTTTCTAGAACACAAAGAAATCCTTTTAATGAGAAGTCTGTTCTGACTTGCGTGCAGACTGTTGTCATAAAAAAATTCTCCTCTGAACAAACAGACCGTCTCCATAAAAGACGTTAATACACAGATGTTCAATTAGTTCATTAGCCGCGGACAGCCTGTGTTCCACTGACCCGCACCGTGCCTCAGCCACTGGGGCAAAGGTCAAGCAGGATTGCAGAGTTCAGGAAGTGTTGCAACATGGATGTTTCATCAGGTGCAGTGATCCACTTGCCTCGAGCTTGAGGTAACGCCGAGGGCAGCTGTTACATGGTGCAGAGAGAAGTTTTCCTGGTTGATAAACCTATTTGGACCAAGGAATCGCCAGCGACCCACAGGACGTCTGATCAGATAGATTACAACTGGACCATGAACAGTAATTAGGTAGAAGTGTATTTAAATCATAGGCGGCACGGTGGCTTAGTGGTTAGCATGTTCTCCTCTCAGCGCTGGGGATTCCTGGCTCGAATCCCTATCTGCGTGGAGTTTCCATGTTCTCCCCGTGTCCGTGTGGTTTCCTCCGGGTTCTCCGGTTTCCTCCCACAGTCCAAAAACATGGATCAAGTGAATTGAGTTCTCCAAATTGCCCCATATAGAGTGTGTCCCACATCCCTAATAGAGGATAAAGCAGGAGATAATGAATGAATGAATGTATTTAAATCATTGGCGACACGGTGGCTTAGTGGTTAGCATGTTCTCCTCTCAGCGCTGGGAATTCCCGGCTCGAATCCCCATCTGGGTGGAGTTTCCATGTTCTCCCCGTGTCCGCGTGGGTTTCCTCTGGGTTCTCCGGTTTCCTCCCACAGTCCAAAAACATGGATCAAGTTAATTGAGTTCTCTAAATTGCCCCATATAGAGTGTGTTTGAGTGTGTGAGTGTGTGCCCAGCGATAGATTGGCACCCTGTCCTGGGTGTATCTGCCCAGCACCCAAAACGTTCTCCCCTGGATGGGCATGGGGAACCCCACCGCGACCCTAATAGAGGATAAAGCGGGAGATAATGAATGAATGAATGAATTTAAATCATCGGCAGCACGGTGGCTTTGTGGTTAGAACGTTCTCCTCTCAGCGCTAGGGTTTCCCGGCTCGAATCCCCATCTGGGTGGAGATTCCATGTTCTCCCCGTGTCCACGTGAGTTTCCTCCAGGTTCTCCGGTTTCCTCCCACAGTCCAAAAACATGGATTAAGTCAATTGAGTTCTCCAAATTGCCCCATATAGTGTGTGTTTGTATGAGTGAGTGTGTGCCCAGTGATAGATTGGCGTCTGGGTCTATCTGCCCAGCGCCCGAGACGTTCTCCCCTGGATGGGCATGGGGAACCCCACCGCGACCCTAATACTGATTTAAATACATTCATTTTCATGCATTATCTTCCGCTTTATCCTCTAACATGAGATACCAGAATGTGCCCAGGCTGTCAGACTGCATGTTATTGGTTAAGCAATGATTACACCAGGTTTGTTCAGGGTTAGAAACCCTATCAGCTTTAGATTTACTTAATGGTTACCTAAAGCAAATGTTCGGAAACATTACTGATTGATGTAAGACCTTACGGGTAAGTGTACTTTAAAGTCCTCTAGAGTGATTCATTTGTGTGCGTAACCTATTCGTTTAACCTTTGTGTATTCATAACAGTCTCTATACTACCATCGTCATAAAAAGTAAAAAATATATATGACCCACTTAATAAAAACACTAAACTGTACTGATGGATTGAACGCAGTCCTCTGTCAGAGGTAATAAAACGACGCAGGGAAAACAAAGGAGAAAAATGCTGCTGCATAAATGTATTTCATGTGAAAGTGCTGATTCAGCTTATTTTTTTATTATGTTTTGAGATTTAAATAACAAATTGCTCTGTAACCATTGGGGGACTACAGAATTTGATTTGAAACGACATTCTACAGTCAAAAGCTCCACATTAATAAACTTGAGTCTGTATTAAATAAAGTGAAGAAGTCTAACTGAAGTTAAAAGTCTAACTTTGTTAAACTAAATTAATTCAGCCTGATTAAATCCATCCATCCATTATCTTCCGCTTTATCCTCTATTACGGTCACGGGGGGGGGGGGTTCCCTATGCCCATCCAGGGGAGAAAGTTTTGGGCGCTGGGCAAATACACCCAGGACAGGACACACTCCATCTCTGGGCACACTCACTCACAAAGACACACATATACATATATATGGGGCAATTTGGAGAACTCAATTGACTTGATCCATGTTTTTGGACTGGAGAACCCGAAGGAAACCCACGTGGAGAACATGTAAACTCCAAAACCACTTCTTTTACCCAAAACACCTTAAAATGATCCCAAATTGATTTAGGGGTCTACACTCTTTGGTGGACTTGAGGTGTGAAACCCTCAACTCTCAGACTAATGGCCCAACATACTGAGCACTGAAACACACACACACAAAAAAATTTTTTTAAAAGTGTGCTTTGACTATAAACACACAAATAGCTAAAGTAACCTTAAAACGATCTGCAAATGATCCATCAACTTAGTAAAATTTACACAAAATAATGCAGAAAAATTGTGAAAATTTACGCCAACAACTCAAACTTTGAATTTCTGAATATAAAGAATAATAATCAGACTGAACATCATAAATTAACAGAAATTGACATAGCTGTAGAATTTATTTATTATTAAAACAATCCAAAAACAAGAATCCTTACTAACCATAGAAAAAAAACAAAAAAACACAACTGCTGAACTTTGATAACCTGAAAGTAGTAACAGCTGAGCGTCGTTACAGCTGATGCTGACCCTTTGATGCTAAAAGGCTTGGATGGAACAATAATCCTAATCTGTGTGTACCATTATCTTTAAGGTTCCTCTGGCTTTGAAATCACTTGCCAAGAACCTCAAGCTGATCAAGCAGGCAACCTAGGAATGTGTCCTGATGACCATACAGAATAAAAACAAGAAGAATTAAAATATTAAGATGAAAATTTTATTTTACTTATTAAATCATTGAGCATAAAGTCATGTGCAGGCATTGAACTAGCTTTCAATATCAGGCTTTTTTAGATTTAAGTTATAAGTTTAAAATCTTGCACGGTTAATGGACTCCCGTGTTTTACAGTTAGTATGTCTATACTAAATGGATCATATTTAAGAAAACATATTTAAACGTGGCCTGTATTAACATAATGACACAAGGTGTGAACAAAATGTTCAGTAAACAATCAGGTGACAAGTTCAAGAATGCAAACTAATTAAGGAACGCGTCTAGAAACGTCATTTACCATGTGGTGGGCGTGGCTTATTCAATGGTACGTGATAAAGGCATTTAAATGCAGTCTGAGGAGAAAAAGGTGTCCTTTTTGTTTTAAAGTGGGAAAAAATGGTGGCACCTAAAAAGCTTATGAAAACTTAATGATGCCCATCCACTTAAGACTTACAATTTAATTTGGTCATTTTGCAGAAGGTTTTATCCAAAGCGACTTACACCCTAAATGGCTGGGGTCTGAATACAGGGTCAGTCATGAAACAGCACCCCAGAGCACTGAGGGTTTAGGGCCTTGCTCAAGGACCCACAGTACAAGTGGGATTCAAACCTCCATACTTCAGATTGCTGCCAAACATCCAACACCCTGACCACTGAGCTACCACACCCACTCAAGACTCTCAAAAAAACTCTTTAAAGAAGGAAACTCAAGGTTTCTTCCTTAAAAAAACCCAACAAATACTAGGAAGTTTTTCCTTTTACCTGTCACTTTGGCATGTTCTTTAAAAGATTCAGGCTTAGAATATTGTAAAGCTGCAATGTTCTATTAAAAACAGTTCGATATGAACATATATACAAGGAAGAGAATGGGGGGGGGGGCACCTGTACAAATAGTCGAAATGCCTCATAATGGCAAGGAATCTGTCTCGAGCCATATGCTGGCAACTCTGGACTTAATAAAATAAAAAAAAAATGAATAAAAAAGTTCTTAAAAGTTATACAAATGTCATCAAAAGTGTGTTTTTTTTTTTCTTTTAATAAATGGGATTGTAAAAGTCACGAAACATTTTGTTCACACTTAATGAGGTAAATTCAAAAAGAACAAAGATTTACAACAAAATATCTTTCTTTAAATAATTTTTTTTTAATTTTAAAAAGTGAACTTACTATTAGAAAATCACCATGATGTTAATTAAGGACGACTGTCCAAAAATTAAGAGAATGAATTGAATTAACTGCAGTCAGACTCTTTACTCTGATTTTTGTATGGATTGGAACCTACAGTCATGATGTGATGTTTTTGGAAGCGGTGGTCGCAGAGCAGTACATCACATTGTGAAATTGGCTCCACTTCATGATCGACATCTACCTTTGTTTTCTCTGGCTGGCTGGTCGAAGAGAAATTTCATATCCTGTTTGGGTCACAGCACTGCCCTTGAAGCAACACTTATCGACTGCAGGTCAGGCGCTGGGCTGCGCGTGCATACCCCAGATGGACATGACAGTTTTCCTCATGCACAGTTCACATGAGCCAAACAAATAAACTAAAGTCTCATACTGCAGTGGGGCCCGAGGGAGTAATGGAGGAAGTTAAACATGCATTCTTGCTGGACTAGCTCCACACTCATTCTCTAAAAGAACTTGGTGACTCCTTTATTAATGGAAACACCCAAAGGCCTGGGCCTGGTTCCAAAGAACAGAAGAAAATCGATAATCTCAGCTCTTATTTCAGCACATTCATACATCCTTTCATTACGCTGACCTACTGCAGCTGCATGTGCTGCAATAGCAGGAGCTGCATGAGTGTATTCCCGACCTGCTCCACACCCAAATAAGGGCAGGAGCATCTCACCCAGCCTGGAATGTTGCTGACTCAGCATGGGCCTTGCCGGTAGCTGTGTTTATGCTTGCAGAGAATGCACAGCCAGGCCCCAACAGCTCATGTAATTTTTCCAGAAGGAAAACGCGAGGAGACAAAGAAGAAATAAACGAACTGGACCCCAGTTAGATCCGCGATCGATCTCAAGAAGCGCAACGTCCCATTACGGGCTGGTTCCTTTAAAATCATCTCCCATAGATGGCATCTCAAGCTGGCGTGCAGGGAAAGGGCCAACCACAACAGTTCTTCAGCTGGCAGCTTTAGCTGAAACACAAGGACATAAAGCTTGCCAGTGAAGAACTGCTGTAGGTCAGCCAGTGAGAACATGTCTGAATGAGCGGAACGGAGAAAATCAACCTGTGGGGACAGAGAAATAGAAACAGAGGAACATAAATACATGAGATAGAGAACTAATCTGTATAGTGCTTCAAAATTTGTGAACTTTCAGAATTTCCTGCATAAATTTAACCAAAACAGACAAACATGAGACAAACATAGCCTTATGTTTGTCTCATTTGTGTGATATAGTTCGATTTATCTATTATATCTATAAAGGAACATTATTCAATATTATACATAATATGTATAACATAAGTAGCAAAAGTCGTATTTTGAGCATAAGATAATTTAAAGGTGAAATTAGAATCTGGAACTAAATTAATAGGATGATTAGGTGAGTGGGTTTATAGTACAGATCCATTAATGACTGATCTGACATCATGTGATTGTGAACAGACCACAGAAGTTACTGATGCTCGTCAGTTTGGAAATGGTTTTAAAACAATTTTCGAAGAGTTTGGACTCCACCCATCTACAGCCAAACTATAAAACCTCCCCAAGAGGTCAACCAACAAAGATCAGCCATGAGCAAAGTGTTACAATCTGCATGGTGACACCAAAGGAACATTTAAAGTCACTTAAGGCCTCTCACATTGGCTGATGTTAATGCTTTTGAGTCCACCATTATAAGAATATATAAATTCTTATTTATATCTCAAATATGTTGATGCACATGGCACGGTTGTGTAGCACATGTAGTACAGGATATATATAGATATATATATATATATATATATATATATATATATATATATATATATATATATATATATATATATATATATATATATATATATATAAATAAAAATAAAAATAAAGTATTCAGTTGTGAGTTTCTGAATTGAATTTCCATCAAAAATGCCTAAAGTCTTATAGTTACATTTGGCAGATGTTTTTATTCAAAGCAACTTGGTTGGGGTCGGAACACAGGGTTGATACAGCACCCCTGGAGCGGATTAAAAAGCCTTGGTTCAAGGACCCACATTGGTAACTTCAGTGGACCTGGGATTTGAACCCACAACCTTCAGATTGATAGCCCAACACCCTAACCACTGAGCTACCAATACCACCCAATAAAGTCCAATAAAATAAAGTTCTGCACCTCCTCTGGATCCTGATTCTAAAAATAAAACTAGTAAATATCTTACTAGTTTGAGCTCAACGTTTAACTTCTTTAATAAGAAAATACAAGACAACTTCTACAAGACAACCGCGTTTGTTTCTGTTCGCCAGTGCATGTTGCCAGAGCTTCTAATAATCCATAACGCACTAAATGGTTGGATTATAGTGCGAGTTAAAATCAATATTTACATCCAGGGTCATCCTCTGGAAACCTGCTGTTATACAAGAATGTGTCGCTGTATGGCTTCCTCTCTATATTCTACATGTAACGGCGGATGGGCAATAATCGGCAAGTATGTTAACATTTTTAATTCTGTTGAGTTGAGCGCTATCCATTTATTCAGGTCCGACTCTTGAAAAGTTATGGATTCTCATAACTTCTCAGCCTGGGACCCATATTTTCTCATGGTCATATAAACCAAACAAACCAACTTGTTTTGGAAAAAAAAAAAATTAAGAGCATTTTATAAGAAAATGTGAAACTCAAAATCACTGCGTTATATTTGTGGCAATGATAACGCTTCGCACATCTGATGCGTGCCTAGCTCTCATAATGACTAAGTCATAGAATTTATGGTTTTAACAAGTCTTTCCTCAATTATAAGTTATGAATGATTAAATCAGTAGAAGGGCGGCACGGTGGCTTAGTGGTTAGCACGCTCCCGGTTCTCCGGTTTCCTCCCACAGTCCAAAAACATGGATCAAGTCAATTGAATTCTCCAAAATTACCCCATATAGAGTGTGTCTGGGTGTGTGTGTGTGTGCCCAGTGATAGATTGGCACCCTGTTCTGGGTGTATCTGCCCAGCGTCCGAAACGTTCTCCTCTGGATGGGCATGGGGAACCCTAATACCAACCCTAATAGAGGATAAAGTGATAGATAATGTGTGTGTGTATATATATATATATATATATATATATATATATATATATATATATATATATATATATATATATATATATATATATATATATATGCCCTTGAATTCAGCATGCAAGAGTTTAGACGGGCAGGCGGTTCCTCATAAATTTTTATTTATAATACATCACAGGCAAAATGAGTATCTATAATTTACAAATCAGCAAGTCTTTAGACTGTGAAATCAAACCAGAGCTTCAGGAGTAAAACATACCAGGCACAGGGAGGACACGCAGACTCTATACTGAAAGGGTCTTTTCTCTACCCAACCCCAGGACAATCGAACCTTGGACAGTCTTACTGTGAGGCAGGAGCACTAAATGCTGCACCACTGTGTCACCACAATGTCAAGAGGTCGTGACACATACAAATTCAATAGAAACCTGTGACCTGATACTGTAACATCTTTCTATAATTGGTTGTCAGCAGCTAAAATTAATTTCATGTAAAAGAACAGGACACTACCCACACCATATTCTTAACTCGCAGGACTGTAGAGAAAAACATAGGTTCATATTTCTAAGATCCTTTCTACCAATAGTCAGCTTTACAGGATTTCATCTCTGCATCACTGTATTTACACCATTACCAGTAAAGTGTAACTTCTTTAAATTAAGATACAATGGTGGTAATCTTTCCAGCATTGGAGGGGGGGGGTTACAGGTTCTATTACAGTAACTTGTCATTCGCTTTATGACCACGGTCATGTGGACAAGTGGAGGGTCTGCTAATGAACGATGAGGCTTAGGTTTCAGCAACACTTCTCACTGGCACAACTGTGCAGGCTACAACAAGAAGTCAAGTCATGTGTTCTAAGCTCTAGGGGCCTTTAGCCGGAGCAAACCTGCTATCTACTACTATCTCCACGTTCATTCTGTGCTCAGCACAGTTAGGTCCAGTCTCACCTACATCTCAGATAACCACAGCTTTTCATTAAAACTGGACTTAAGTCCAGCTAAACTTGTTTACTTTGATATTAAACATTTAACTGTTATTTGGTAATTTGGTTTAATTTGAATGCATTGAAATAGTGGAATTTGTCCTCCACATTTAATCCATAAGTGCCGTGACACACACTTGGGAAGTAAGCACATGTGCCCGGGGCGGTGGGCAACCCTGAATACGGTGCCCGGAGAGCAATTGGGCTTAGGTGCCTGGTCCAAGGGCACTTAGTGGAACCAGGAATCGAACTGAGGACCTTCAGATCACAAGGCTGGGTCTTTAACCACAAAGCAAATTGTGCACGTCATAGTTTGACTTTAAACCAAACACACCTGGCTAATATAATGTTTCACATCAGTTGTGAAAGTTGTACAAAAGCAGCTTTTTAAGTGATACAGCTAGACATTTTCCTTTATCCAAAGCACTTTAAATATTAGCAATGGTAATATAAAAATATAAGCAATGCAAGGACGTATATACCACTCGAATATCCATGCTGAAGCTTTATAAGACGGGCTGTAGAGGTACAGAAAATGATTTTCCAAGATAAACAGTCCAAGGCTGAACCAGTTTCTTACCTCAGCCTAAGCCAGGGCTGGGCAATCAGTTTTCTCAAGGGGCCTCATGAGAACATGGGAGTGTTGTGGTGCCAAACCAATAGGCTTAACATCATTTAAAATAACAGCAGTGCATTTGTTTTGCATACATGGCTTACGGTGCACAGGAAACAGTTTGGAAGAAGAACCCAAACACTAACCTTATGTAAAGCAATATATATAAATTTTCAAACCAATTGTATTCTTTTGAGGCATAGTGGTAAGCACGTTGTGGTTAAGCCTCACATAGTGGTAAGCCTCTTAGTGCTAAAGAATCGAATCCCAATTTGGGTGGAGTTTCCATGTTCTCCCCATGTTCGCATGGGTTTACTCCGGTCCAAAAAAGACAAAAGTCCAAAAAGATGGATTCAAGGTAAACAATGCTCTAAATTACCCCATATAGTGTGTATTTGTGTGAGTGAGTATGCCCTGTGTGAGATTGGTGCCCTGTCCTGGGTGTATCTGCCCCCCCCCCCGCCCCCGACCACAACCCTAGCAGATGATTAAGCGGAAGATAATGAATGAATAAATTGTACTTTTTCGCTTAAGTAAAAAAAGTAGTTATGGGTGAGTTTACTGCTGAGGTAATTATTCTGTCATTTTAATGTACAAAATAAATCTAGTAAAAACAATCAAGGCAAAGGGTTAATGAAGCTTGACCAAAGTCTACCAAATATCTACCAATTATACAGGAGATTCCAGGGCCTCCTGTTAGTTTAAGATAGTATTTTACTGGATCAGATGGTTGGCCATTTATCTCGGATTTTACAATTTGTAAATGCTTCTTCAGGAATGCACAGGCTACCAGTAATGAAGCAAGCCAGATGACTGAAATTTGTTTTAAAAATAGTAGCAGACCTCATGACAGAAACCTCAGCAAGTCTGGAGGCCCCCGTCTCCACATGCAGTTAAAGGTGGCTTTGTAGTACTGCACTTTGCCAGTGATTCAAGGACGCAAGTAGGGTGAGCATGGCCTCAGTGAAGCAGTGAACCCAGCGACCCTGCAACACCTTGGAAAGAGCCAATCCACACAGTACTGGCCAAGGCCGGGACACCCACAGACTAGCGTGTGCGTGTACACACACACGCACCTCTTACAACCTTCTCCCACACGTTCACCACACTGCACAAGCACAGCCATAGCGGTCCTCGCCCACAGAAACACACAAACAGTTACAATATGAAAAGACCTATTCTGGCCCGAACAAAATGCCGCTTGCTGAAATCGTACTTATTAAAGCTCGCAAGGCGCAAAGTTGCACTGTATAGATGTATACAGTGTATCCAGTGTATACAATGTATACAGTGTATCCACTGTATAGAACGATGGGAATCGGCGTAAATCAGACCACTCTGTAAAACAGCTCATGGCTGAATCACGGTTTTCCTGAAGAGACTCCCTGCTCAGAGGCCGGTAATGTGCTAATCAAAAAAAGGAAGGCATTTTATAACTCCGTCAGTGTACTCACGATCCACCACATTCATTAATTCAGCTGAGAATAGATGTTTTTCGTCCGTCGTTCGTCCGTCTTTGTTTTTTGTTTTTTTTAATCATTGGTTGGTATACTTGAAATAAAGCTACTGATGTTTCAGGGTCAGTTGAAGGCTTGTGGTTAAGGAACCAGCACGTATCGCTCTGGGTACGTGTGCATATGTGTGTTTCACTGCGGATGGGTTAAATGTGAATGACTAATTAATCTGTGCGTAAGCACTGTAGAGCTTTACCCAAATTCATCTCTTTATCTTCTGCCTAATCGGAAGTCATGGTGGGGGGGGGGGGGGGGGTGACATTCAGGGTAGAACTTTTTGAACACTGGGCAGATACACCCAGGACAGGATGCCAATTTATTGCGAGACACATTCACTCACAGGGACGCACACTAATATATATATATATATATATATATATATATATATATATATATATATATATATATATATATATATATATATATATATATATATATACATACATACATACATACATACATACATACATACACACACATGTATAGGGGCAATTTAGAGCATTCAATTCACCTTGAATCCATGTTGTTGGACTGCGGCGAAAACCCACACGGACAAAGGGAGAACAAGGAAGCTCCGCCCAGATCTGGATTCGACCCTGGATCCCCAGGGCTGAGAGGTGAAAGTGCTAACCACTACCCCACTGTGCTGCCATCTTCCAGTGATGTCATAAAGTGATCTATTTTGCCTAACGTGAGTACACACAGAGGAATTAATCCTCCACATTTAACCCATCTGTTCAGTGAAACACTCCTATTGAAGTGAGCACATGTGCCCGGAGCAGTGGGCAGCCCTGTATACGACACATGGAGCAATTGGAGTTGGGTGCCTCACTTCAGTCATAGTACTTGGTGGGACCTTCAGGTCGCAAGGCAGGTTCCTTAAAGGGGTAGGCATTAATGTGAGGGTTTTAACTGTTACTAGGTGTGGTAGCTCAGTGGTTAGGGCATTGGGCCATCAATCTGAAGGTTGGCGGTTAAAATCCCAGGTCCACTGAAGTTACCAATGTGGGTCCTTGAGCAAGACCCTTAACCCTCATTGCTCCAGGGATGTTGTGATTAACCATGTGCTCACCTTCTAAGTCGCTTTGGATAAAAGCGCCTGCTAAATGACCCAATGTAAAATGTAATCCACTGTGTGCGAGTAACACTTTTAAAAGTTATACCAGTTAGTGACATTTCATCTGGATCAGCGCTCACCATCATGTCTTAATTAAGACACGTTCATGACTTCATCCCAGTTTGTTCTTATTGTAGCCTTTGGTTCTGTAGCTAAACTAAATTCGCCTGCGGTCTGTGTTTCATGGTGAAAATATGATGAACAGCTCCAGATTAGGTAAGTCGCTTTATTGGTGATCACTAGTGAAGTGGAAACATGAGGCGTTCCATACTGACGAGCTCGGTACTTTCCTTGCCCATTAAATGCTTTGCACCACCATGGAGTCACATTTTTTTACTGCAGTCTGCTTTGAAAACAATCAGGCCTAATCTTCCCATCAGGCTGCTGTCCGTGCATATTTGTAAACCTGAAACAATGTCCAAATACCATCGAAAAACCGAGCTGTTAATTATACATACAGAATAGATCTTAACTTTCTCACAACTCCTGCCAACCCCCTCACACCTGCATATACAGCCCCACTGCAATCGGCTGCCTTATACCTGCTCAGCCATCTCAAGGCTACACAAGCTACGAAACACAGCCTTTTATAAATAGTTCTGTAAAATTATGTTCGGGAAATTATTTAAGGATTGATATCTAGCCGATCTTGTAATGGAGCCCCACAAACTAAAATACAGCAAAACTACTTGAGAAGTTCCACTTATGTGGAAAGTTTTTTTTTTTTTTTTAAACCAGATGGCACTTTAAAAACAAAGAGACTGTGCCCTTTATCATGCAGAAAAAAAATTATAAATAAAATAACAATAATAATAATAATAATAATAATAATAATAAGGGTGGCTTAGTGGTTAGCACGACCGCTTCGCAGCACTAATTCGAATCCCAATCTGGTCTCCAATCTGGTGATGGGTATTCCATGTTCTCCCCGTGTCCACGTGGGTTTCCTCCGGGTTCTACGGTTTCCTCCCACAGTCCAAAATCATAAATCAAGGTCAACTGAATTCTCTAAATTGCCCCATATAGATTGTGTGTGTGAGCGAGTGTGCCCAGTGATAGATTGGCACCCTGTCCTGGGTGTATCTGCCCAGCGCCTGAAACGTTCTCCCCTGGATGGGCATGTTCCATGACCCGTGACCCTAGTAGAGGATAAAGCCGAAGATAATGGATGAATAATAATAAGAACCAAAAAGAATAAATAAATAAATAAAAAACCCAATCACATTACCACAACTTCCTGCATTTATTTCTACATACAGCAACACAACTGAATGCTCAGTGTTGTTGCGTTCCATTAACCACACCCTACATGAGCTCAAAGTAAGCAAAGTCATCTCCAAGACACAAACCACACATAGTTTAAAACATTTACAACTCAAAAGCCTCTAAAAATGGAAGGGCTCCAGAAAAGACATTCAAAAGCATCCTCTCTGCTGTGATAAGTTTATAAATTTAGCCCTAATATTCATATGAGCTCCAAAATCACTCTAATCTGTAAAAAATACCATGGAGATTCTGGACACATTTCCCAAATGCTGGGTGTAAAACTGAACTGAGGATGCGTTCTGCATAAAACATTTCAATATTTTGTTGAGTAAATCAATAAGTCACTTAAAAACTACTCAGACAAGTGTGATCAAAGGACAGTCAGGGACGGAAACAAAAATCCAGAGTGATGGGTATTTCTCTCGTTCAACTCTCATTGACCGTCAACACAGTAGAAACTTATATAAAATATAAAAGAAATATATAAAATGTATGAAGCCTTGTTTCTTTTATAAAACACACTATAATTAAAAAAAATAAAAAAAAAAACATGTCTGATTCTGAAATGCATTTACTGTAAACAAAAACATTAATAAATTGGTCTTCGTCCAGTCTGGTCTTTAAGCGAACATTGATAGCTGAGTAACATGAAAATGGTTTCTTTAACAAATAAATATAAATAAATTAATAAAAACTGTGTGTCCATTTTACAAAATACATTAAGAAATAGCAGGATTAGTTCTCTTCGGAAATCTGCTCGCCGTTTATATTAATTTCCATTAATGTCATATGATTTAAAATAATGTATTATCATGCATACGATACGAATGTGAAGTTGTCAAAGACGGCATTGTCAATAGGGTCACGGCTGGACAAACAGATCAGCCAATCAGATTTAAGGACCGGAACTACCCGTTTTATAAAAGGTCATTAACCACTTTATCAGACGAAGTGGGACAGACATTATGTTGAAACAGCTGCTTAATTCCTTTTAAGAAGAGAGAACTGATTAAGATGAGACGCCACTAAACTAGCGGTGAAAGACCTTAAGAATGAGCTGATTGTTTCAAATCAGAAGTGAAAATACACAAGCCATGTAACCGCGACGATACAGCAAGTGCTTTTCAAATACAGGCTGTGTGTCCGAGTCACTGCAATGACAGGAAGGTTAAGCCCCTGGTGTCTTTACCCGATCGAACTGATAGGATGTAGGATAATTGGGTCTTGCTCTGAAAACCCCGTGCCACACTACAGCAAGTGTTTTCCATCTGCCCTATTCACAGCACTATGCACATGCAAAATTCATGATGAATGCTTATGCATGAAGTGGCGGATTCATTTATGGCATTTTTAAACATATACAGTGACGATGCAGGTGGCAAATCACGCCATTTTACCAACAGCCATGTGACCGGCGTCGTTATTGTATGACTCACGCCACAAAATGAAGCAAAGAGAGAGAGACGTGAATTAAAAAAAACAGTGGAGAACTTTGGAGAACGTATGACATATAGAGAGGGACAAAAAAAATGAAAACCTATGGATGAGAAGACTATCATTATATAGAGGAGATCGAGGCAATGAGTCACCTGTAGCTTAGAAATGGATTTCTCTAGACTGGAGATGTTCATGATTAGTTCACAGAGGTAAGAAGGATGACTTACAGGCTCGTATGCAAACCAGCCGCCATTTACGACGCATGCACTACCGTTTCCCTGTCTGTATGAAGCTGTCGGCCCTTTAGGCTTCAGGTATAGCTCTATCATGGGATGCTCTAATCAGCTGCGCAATACGTTTCCTGTTACGCTTTGAATCCACCAGCATACAGAAAATTCCTTCAGTACCTCCATAAAGACGCTAGAGCCAACTACAGCTACCAGAAGCTCTGATGTACTTTCCTTGCACAATTTATGGAGCATAAACGCGATTGGTTACAGATGCCATAATTATAGGAAACGAATGTTTCGGCCTCAAAAAGACTTTAGTGAAATGCTTTCATGCTTATTCCGTTTAAAAGAAGGATAAAGGCTGAAGAAAAAACTACCGGAGGCTAAGCGAGCAGGAATTCCCACTGAAAGCCCACATATCTTCATGGCCTGCCAGTTGGCTTGATAAGACAGTTTGCCAAACCACACCTCAGTGATCAAAAGGGAGGCTGGTACAAGTCAGGATTGCAAAAGTAGAGAAGATCATGTGAACCAAATGCCAAAAGCACTGGCAAAAAAAATTGGCCGACTCGTCAACCCCACCAAGGTTTTTTTTTTTTTCCAACTTCTCTGTGTATGCATGTGCGAATATGCGAGAATAGGCAACCGAGGATAAAGACGTTTTTTGTGTAAGGTCCTGGAAGCAGAAGGCTCTTGCTTTGCTTGCCAGCCCATCACACTTGTCTCTCTGTAGCCAGTTCTCATAGAATGAACTTTGTTCCCAGTGCTATGTGGCTTCATTGAACTGTTGGCTAAACAGACCAACCAGCAAGCAAAATAGTTTGAAGTAAAAGAGGAAATTCTGTTGCGACTCACACAATGGAAGTGATTATGAGGCAATACGGAAACAGCGATGCCATTTCAGGAATTCATCCAATATCTTGCTGATATCAGATCTCTACCGAGGGGGAGGCCGTCAATAAATCACTATTCGCAGAATGCCAGAGATCCACTCGCAGTTGCAAAGACATGTCCCAAGAACCTCATATGTTCTTTGTTTAGAGCCTAGCCTACATAAATTTGGCAGCCCTGGGACTTTAAACTTAATTGTAGACACTGAGGGCACAAGCATACGTTTGCTGTGGATAAAGATAAAGACTTATTTTTAACAAAGGAATATTTAAGCTGCAATTCTGTCTACGTAGAATACAGTAAAATCTATAGTGAGGAGTCACACACACAGTTACGTAAACTTACTTTGATTATGTCACCAGCACTACTTAAATAGTTCTAGTCTGATAATAGTACACTGTTTAGAGATCGACAAATAGATCAATGTTGAGCAAAAAAAAGAATTCTTTTTATAATTTCTTTAATCGGGTGGCACGGTGGCTTAGTGGTTAGCACGTTCGCCTCTCAGCGCTAGGGATTCCCGGTTCAAATCCCCATCTGGGTGGAGTTTCCATGTTCTCCCCGTGTCTGCGTGGGTTTCCTCCGGGTTCTCCGGTTTCCTCCCACAGTCCAAAAACATGGATCAAGTCAATTGAATTCTCAAAATTGCCCCATATAGAGTGTGTCTGTGTGAGTGAGTGTGCGCCCAGCGATGGATTGGCGCCCTGTCCTGGGTGTATCTGCCCCACCGCGACCCTAATAGAGGATAAAGCGGGAGATAATGAATGAATGAATTTCTTTAATCGGGTGGCACGGTGGCTTAGTGGTTAGCATGTTCACCACTCAGTGCTGGGGATCCAGGTTCAAATCCCAATCTGGGTGGAGTTTCCACATGGGTTTCCTCCTACAGTCCAAAAAAAAAAAAAAAAAAACATGGATTTAAGGTGATTTTAGTGCTCTATATCTCCCCATATATAGTGTGGGTGTGCCCAGCAATTTATTGGCACCTTGTCCTGGGTGTATCTGCCCAGCGAACAAAAAATGTCTTTCCGGGATGGCCGTGGGGGGTATTGTTGTTTCAGTACTGAGTAATACTGAGATGGTGGTGGTGCATTATAGTGTGTAGTGGAGAAAGAGTGGGCTGTACCTAATAAAATGGCCGGAGAGCATATTTTAGCCTTGACTTCCACCAAGAAGGTTTAGAAAAAACATACTTTTAGAGAGATAGAGGTAAAAATGGAAAGGAGGTATTAAACAGGGTAATGACGTTTGATAAAATGCTGAATATATATGATCTCAATCAATACATCTTATTTATCCTCACACTGATGCATCCCATCGCTTTAGAACAATAAAACCCCAGTGTTACTAAACAGTACGACTATGCATTTGTCTAAACTGTACTAAAGTCTATGATTAGTACATCAAATCAACAACACTAGGTTATTATCATAAAATTGTGTGACACTACCAATAATCATTCTCTCAATAACAGTACCCAAGTTAAATCATATATATATTTATTTTGACCACTAAAGGCTAAAAAGATCATGGTAAATATCACTTTGACTTCCCATCCCATTCTTCCTGCACTCCTTCACCCTCCCTTCGGCTCTTTCATTCCTCTTTCTGTAGTTCTTTCCATTGGTCAGGTTCCTGTGCCACACATTCCAGGAATGCCTAGTACATATGGTATAAATTCCATTCCGTCTGCTGAGGCCCTCTAAGCTGTCTGAACTCCACCCTGCCTCAGAGCCAAGCCAACATACACTCCCTTCTATCTCTGCTAGAGGGAGGGTTCATAGAGTCAACAGGTTTCAAGCAATTAAAGAGCAGGTTTAATCAAGGAGAAAAGATTCCTGAATAAAGCTTATACATATATTTAACCCTTAACATATATACGTTGATTATTGGTATATATTGGTTGATTAAGTGATTTAAACCATCCATTCTCCACTTTTGAGTCATTAACACATTCTGGGTGGGTCACGGACAGCTTGGGAAAAAAAAAAATTTGTCTTATGTAAAAATATTTTCATATATATATAAAAAAAAATAATAATAAAAATAGTGGGTCACAAGTTAATGACCATGAGAAAATAGTTCTGGGCTGAGACCAGTTGAGAACCCTATAAAAGATTTATGAATCTTTAAGAGATTTAAATTATAAAAACATCCATTAGCAATGACAACCGTGACAATTTGAGTATTGTTAATATTTTAATTCTTTTATAAATTACATATGTACATCATGTAGCAAAAAACAAGAGATAATCATAATCTAGGCCATTAAGAATCCTCATTCCAGGCACCAGCTATCAAAGTATCCAGTACTTAATCACCCCTGCAGCAGAAGGCTACACAGACAGGAAGCTCAACCATTCCAAAGGACAGTGAAGAGCTTTTAAATCATGAGGCTGGATGCGGCTGAGACAGCCAACTGCCAAGCAAAGAAAATCACTATTGCAGAACCCTACACACCCCCACAAAACCCACTCACATTCTGCTACTGTACCATGCTGTACACACAGACAGGCCAAGGGAAAGGCTTGGACAGAAATCCCACCAGAGCTCTTCAACCTACTCACTAGGTCTAGATAACAGGAAGCAACTTCAGCACAGCGATCTTTAAAGTGACATAACTTTCTGGGTGTGGTCCTGACATGCACTTTTCTCTCCGACCCAGTGAAAGCAAGCCATTGGTCCAGCGTTCATTCCAAAAGGTACAGTCACATCCGCACGCAAGTATGATCAGAATAACACACATACTTCAATACACAAGGGGCTCAATGGTTCTGAGGAAAAAACAAACACTCAAATATTTGAAGCATTTCCTCCAAAATATGACATGCGGGTTTTATACTAAACATGGCGCAGTGCTAATACTGCTGTCTCCATTACTAGACCACACTAATCAAGAATTTTAAAACTACCAGTAAACATCTGTATCTATCATTCCAGCAATTCAGTGATAACACACCAAAGAGAAATACAGCCTAAGCCTAAATGACCAGACGATGAGATCACCCTGTAAACATTTATTAGAAATTAAAGAAACAGAAGTCATAGCTAGCATTCACTGAAACTGGCCGTGAATGAGGATATAGACCT
The DNA here is from genome assembly GCA_019802505.1 of Corydoras sp. C115. Lineage (NCBI taxonomy): Eukaryota > Metazoa > Chordata > Actinopteri > Siluriformes > Callichthyidae > Corydoras > Corydoras sp. C115. The sequence continues at coordinate 2,805,299 of JAFMOC010000058.1, read as the reverse complement.
CACATGTTTCAGATCTCAGATAACAACGCAAGGTCTGTTAAAAAACGGGTCAGGTAGCATAGATCTGATATGACGGGCCAAATTCTGAAGTGTCATTTTTAACAGTTCTCTAATTTTCAGAAGTTCCACTTACTCATTTTAACCCCTGCCCTGCCTTTGCTTCTTCCATTAAATACCAGTAGAATAACACTTGATTGCGGGTATGAAGTAATATCAGGTGTGATCCATACACCACCTTTTGCATTATTCATTCGTAAACATTAAAGTTCATATGAAAGTAATTACAATATGAAATCTTACTAACAAAATGTAACTAGAATACAATACCAGGAATACCATCTACATATGTATTGGGCTAAAATATTGAAATTACACTAAAAATAAACAAAGAAATATATAATAGACTAATTAACTCATTAAACACTCATTCACATACTGGGTAACCGTAAGGTCAGGGTTATAAAAGTCTTATCTATGCAATAAGCTCCTATTAGATATGCTGTTCTTTTTTAGGGCTATTAAAAAAAAGTCCAAGTGTACAGTAGCTCCTAAAACCCTTTAACTTTTAAACCATTCCTGTTTAAAGCATTAACTTTTGCCAGCAATGAAAAGTAGATATAAAACCTACATTATAGAAATGTATGAAACACCCAAGATACTGTCCATGGTTTATAGTGAGCTGTTCCTAAATCTGCTCCCACCCCTTGAACCCTTCTAAAACAATGCTTATATCATGTGTCCAGATGAAGATGGATGAAACCCATGAAGTAGCCCGCAGGTATGGGGTATGATCGTGGGGACAGTGTGTGATAAAAGGCCTATATTTAATGCAAAGGTCAGTTACATAAGCAGCATTGGAACAAAGTCATCCATACATTTCTCAGTACATCAAATAGTTTGGGAAAATAATAAATACAGCGCAGTAAGTCTAAAAAAGACAAAAAACAAGAGTCACATCTAAACTCTGACTGCATTATTGAACGTCAAAGTAATAGTCTATGTCGTAATAGGCGGCGCACTGCTTAGTATGGAAGTACGCACCCGTGGTTTTACGCACATCCCTTTAAAAAGCATTGCAGAAGTTAAATGCGTCAGTCAGTCTTGCGTTCGGTTGCTTAATGTGTAGAACTTCGAATTAAGTAACACGAAAATAAAATAAATAAATAAATAAAATAAAAAATAAAAACATACTTAATATCTGATATCTAGATTAAGGAAACGTAACGTTTTGGTAGCTACTCAATGGCAACGAGATCGAATGTGTGCAATAACTTCCATATAGTTTAAGTACCGTCTAAATAAAGAAAGAAAGCGTGTTAAACATTTTAAAAAGGGACTTGTTTGGTTTAATGGCGAAAAGGTGAGTGCGCGTTTCTTACCTTTGGTGCGTCAAACGCACGAGGAGCTCCGTCACGCCGCACGGCAGCTTTGCGAAGCTCTCCACCCTGTGGAGGAAACATAGGAAGAAATAAAGCAAAACTACCGGCAAGAAATGGAAACGAGAAACTTTTCCGGGAGGAACTGATCATCTATAGCGCAGTGTAGGCTTCAGGGTGGGGCTTTGGGAAATACAGACGCGCTGACGCTTCAGATGAATCGATGCCCTTTTCTCTCATCTAACCAACGTTCTGCATATCTGAGAGAACCATGAGCCTCCGCACCGTTGCACTCAATGTACCTCGGTTTATTATTTATATATCACAATTAAGGCATTAAGGCACACCGACACCCATCCCCACGTAACTAGTCATAAAACTAGTCACGAAACTAGTCATAAAACCTCTAATTTAACCAACGTTTTGCATATCTGAGATAACCATGAGCCTCTGCACCGTTGCACTCAATGTAGCTCGTTTTATTATTTATATATATATATATATATATATATATATATATATATATATATATATTATATATATATATATATATATATATATATATATATATATATATATATATATATCTCACAATTAAGGGACACAGACACCCATCCCCACGTTTAAAATTCGTTGAAACTAGTCATAAAATCTCTCATCTAACCTACTGAGAGATCCATGAGCCTCTGCACCGTTGCACTCAATGTATATTGAGTATATATATATATATTACACACACACACACACATACATTTAAGGGACACCTACACCCATCCCCACGTTTCAAATTTGTAGAAACTAGTCATAAAATATCTCATCTAACCTACGTTCTGCATATCTGAGAGAACCATGAGACTATGCATCGTTGCACTCAATGTAGCTCGTTTTATATATATATATATATATATATATATATATATATATATATATATATATATATATATATATAAACAATTAAGGCACATCGACACCCATCCCCACGTTTCAAATTGGTAGAAACTAGTCATAAAACCTCTCATCTAACCTACGTTCTGCATATCTGAGATAACCACGAGATAACCTCTGCACCGTTGCACTCAATGTACTTCGTTATATATATATATATATAATATATATATATATATATATATCACAATTAAGGGCCACCGACACCCATCCCCACCAACTAGTCCTAAAACCTTGACAAACCTGTGGATGTCCGTTGCAGTTATGAGTTATGAAAAACCATATGGCTTCATACACTTCGAATTTCCCATTCATTTGCCAATAGACACGATCGATGTGTGCTTATAAAAATAACCCCACGATTAGTGATTTACAAACTAAATACTAGTTTATTACACCGGCCTACCTGCCCCATTCTAACGAACAATCCTTTACATTTACAGATAGTTTGCCTGTGATCGCTCTCTCTCTCTCTCTCTCTCTCTCGTGGGTGTCTCCTCCACCCAACGATAGGAGACGTGTTTAAGCGGCGAAAAGATCCGAACCTGAACGCAGAGCCACCGAGCTTCGCGGCCAACACCTCGATCTGAAAACTTCGATGCAGTGGGTTCGGCGTGGCTGGCTCAGCTCCACGCAGGCGTTAGTGGATCTGCGGGGAATTGGAGCCCATCGTGGGGGCTCGGTGCGTCAAAGTTGAGAACTTCACCCGAGTGTCTCCTTCATGACCGAGACAGAGTACTAGAACGAGTACGAGTACGAGTACTAGAACGAGTACTCCCCCCTCCGCCCCCCCGATCCGGTAACACCACAGTCACACACACGCCCTGTAGCCTCCAAACTCTGCTGCGTGCCGCTCCCCACGAAACCCCGTTTAAAGCCCCAATACCACGCACTCGAATCCCCATCTCCACCCAAAAAAACCGCCCGACCACTTCCACGACCGCCCGACGGTCTGATCACGCAGACCTCCACGGAGCGTGGGATCGCAGGCGTGCTTTTAAACCGCACGGCGGTCCTGCAGACGGTGTCGGCGGGAAGAGGAAAGGCCGAGCTCGGCTTGAAACTCACCGCGAGTTCGGTTCGGTTCGGTTCGGTTCGACTTAAACGCTCTTTCGCAGAAAGCCACACCTTAACCCTAAACCGATGCCGGCAGTTTCCCACAGCGCGGCGCTTTAACCCAACCCGAGGACCTCCCAATGGCGTCGGGACGTGAGCTTTGGAGCTTTAAAGGAACTCGCGGTGGTAATCTCGAGGCTCCGCGGCGTTCGGCGTCGCTCCCGTCGGCGGAGCCTCCCTCTCAGAGTCGCTGTTCCTCTCCCCGCTGCACTCCTCTCATACCGGCTTCTCCTCCCGATCAGCTGGCGGCGTGCTGACGTCAAACGCGACAGCTGACCAATCAAGCGCTCGACGTCAAAGCCCCGGCGTGACGCCTCGCGCGCTGTTCTCTTGAGAGGCAAGCGTTCGGACCAATCAGACACGTCGTCTCGGAGCACGCCGCCCAATCAGACGTCTTCTAAACAGTTCTCCTATAGAATAAAGTACGAGGCGGCGGAAGCGCACTGTTTCCTAAAGCTGTTCTTTTAACATGACACAGTAAACCTGATTTCTGACGTCAATGCAAAGACGTACACATATACACACTCACCGCACTCTGTCCTTTATAGTTCCACTTACAGGTTCACCCCCTTGTCCTTTATAGTTCCACCTACCAGGTTCACCCCCCTTGTCCTTTATAGTTCCACTTACCAGGTTCACCACCTTGTTTCTACACTCTGTCCTTTATAGTTCTACACTCTGTCCTTTATAGTTCCAGATACCAGGTTCTCCCCCTTGTCCTTTATAGTTCCACCTACCAGGTTCACCCCCTTGTTCTTTATAGTTCCACTTACCAGGTTCACCACCTTGTCCTTTATAGTTCCACCTACCAGGTTCACCCCCTTGTTTCTACACTCTGTCCTTTATAGTTCCACCTACCAGGTTCACCCCCTTGTCCTTTATAGTTCCACCTACCAGGTTCACCCCCTTGTTTCTACACTCTGTCCTTTATAGTTCTACACTCTGTCCTTTATAGTTCCAGATACCAGGTTCACCCCCTTGTCCTTTATAGTTCCACTTACCAGGTTCACCCCCTTGTCCTTTATAGTTCCACCTACCAGGTTCACCCCCTTGTCCTTTATAGTTCCACCTACCAGGTTCACCCCCTTGTTTCTACACTCTGTCCTTTATAGTTCTACACTCTGTCCTTTATAGTTCCAGATACCAGGTTCACCCCCTTGTCCTTTATAGTTCCACTTACCAGGTTCACCCCCTTGTCCTTTATAGTTCCACCTACCAGGTTCACCCCCTTGTCCTTTATAGTTCCACTTACCAGGTTCACCCCCTTGTTTCTACACTCTGTCCTTTATAGTTCCAGATACCAGGTTCACCCCCTTGTCCTTTATAGTTCTACTTACCAGGTTCACCCCCTTGTCCTTTATAGTTCCACCTGCCAGGTTCACCCCCTTGTCCTTTATAGTTCCACCTACCAGGTTCACCCCCTTGTCCTTTATAGTTCCACTTACCAGGTTCACCCCCTTGTCCTTTATAGTTCCACTTACCAGGTTCACCCCCTTGTCCTTTATATTTCCACCTACCAGGTTCACCCCTTGTTTCTACACTCTGTCCTTTAAAGTTCCACTTACCAGGTTCACCCCCTTGTCCTTTATAGTTCCACTTACCAGGTTCACCCCCTTGTTTCTACACTCGTTCCTTCAAAGTTCCACATACCATTTAGATGCACTTTGTAGTTCCTCAATGACAGATTGTAGTCCATCTGTGTTTTATATACATTTTAGTCTCCTCTACTCTGTTCTCAAACGGTCCACACCCCCTCAGAGCCCTGAGGTGTTATTTGTGTGGTGAATGATTCTCAGTGGTGTGTGATGTTGTGTGTTGTGATGGTACATGTGGATCGGACACAGCAGTGCTGCTGGAGGTTTTAAACAACTCTCCTGAAAATAGTCTATCAACCAAAAAGCACTGCATGGAAGAAGGATTAGAGGATGAATAACACAAACTATATAGCAGTAAATAAGCTTTATTACATGTACGAGGGGCCGACGCAGTGGTGTTAGCATGTCTGGGTGAAGTTTTCCAACCCAATGTTCTCCTTGTGTCTGTGTGGGTTTCTCCGGCTCTATGGTTTCCTCCCACAGGCCAAAAACATAGAAATGAGGTGAATTTCATTCATTCATTCATTCATTATCTTCCGCTTTATCCTCTACTAGGGTCGCGAAGGGGTTCCCCATGCCCATCCAGTGGAGAACGTTTCAAGCGCTGGGCAGATACACCCAGAACAGGGCGCCAACCTATCGCTGGGCACACTCACTCACACAATATATATAATTTAGAGCATTCAATTTACTTTGAATCTTTGGGAGGAAGCCGGAGAACCCGGAGCAAATCCACTTGGACACCAAAGGTTCACCCCCTTCAACTCCACCCAGATTGGGATTCGAACCTGGAATCCCCAGCGCTAAGAGGCGTTAAGAGGCGAACATGCTGTGTTTGTGTGGGTGAGTGTGCCCAGAGATAAATTGGCTCCCTTTCCTAGGTGTATCTGCTCACCACCCGAAACATTCTCCCCTGGATGGGCATGGTGAACCCCCCCATGACCCTAGTAGAGGATAAAGCGGAAGATGATGAATGAATGAACGCTTGTTGGACATGAAAATGGGACATCCATCTATCTATCCATCCATTATCTTTCGCTTTATCCTCTATTAGGGTCGTGGGGGGGGTTCCCCATGCCCATCCAGGGGAGAACGTCTCGGGCGCTGGGCAGAAACACCCAGGACAGGGCGCCAATCTATCACTGGGCAGAAAATAGGACATACGAAGAAAATTAAGTGGTTTGATTTGAAAATAACCACAGCACAGGAAATAACATGTGTAAAATCTCGAGATCCAAAGCAGGGTGCTTTTTAAATTTTTTATTTTGTCACTTCTACAGTAGGCAAATCGTTTAAATGATTTAGGAGTTTTGTTCATTTAAAAAAACAACACAAATCTGTCAGTGTCTCTGATAATGCAAACTTAAGCTATCCAGGAATGAACTGCTCCTGCTTGTAGGCTTTAACAATCAGAAGCATATGGTAATAGAAGTCACAGTGTCGAGCAGGAATGTGCACATTGACAAACCACCGCACAACTACCAAAGCAAGCAGCAGCCTCAAGATGTTGAATGTTACAGTCTACAAGTAGAAATGGATTTGTGTTCATCATTGCTAAGATTTAATAAAATTAATAAAATCCAGTAGCAGTATCATGGTCCTAAAGGCTAAACTGGTGTAAAAAAACTTTACATAAATGCTAAGAAAATCACTTTCACTCATGATTAACCTATTGTGAAAAAACCTTTGTATTAATTAAGTCATGAATCTAGCTGCAGAAAGTACAACAATAGAGGACTGCGAAGACAGCGGCCTTTCAGTCTCATGTATGGCTCATAAAGAGAGCATGGAAAACTAACGTTTGATTCCTGCTGCTAGGCCAGAGTGTCTCATTTCACTCTTTGCCTTCTCACATTCCTGAACCGAGATATCTATGACACAGGAAACTACGCTAAAGAAATAACCTGCATGAAACCCGGGATTTATCACATCAACCCTGTTTACAAGGGCTGAACGAGTTTTTTAAATGCGGTGCATTTCATTTGTTAGTTTTTAATCCACTGCCACCATAACTTCAGGAATGCAAAATATTCGCCATTATGAGGCTTGTAATTGAACACAGGAGGCTATAATTCTCAAAATTTGCTAGATGTTTGGGCCAGATCTAGGGGAAGCAGGAAGGGTGCTGGCTTTAGTTTTAATCTGAAGTCTAGCTTGGAAAACCACAGGCTGACTAGAACATTTGGAAGAGTGTAGTCTTTGACACAACATTAACATTGTATGTATATTGTAGTCTACAGCAGGTCATAAGTGTAAGGTTCATTTTATTATAAGCAAAATATTTAAAAGATTTTATTCTTTAAAAATCTGTAACATATTTAATAAGCCACAATATTTATTTTCCCTTCGTGAGACAGGAGTGCTTCGATATTTTTGATAATGGTTGATAACTCGATAATTAGTAGTCATGCTGGCTTTCATTTTACAATCTAGGGGAGAATTCAGTGAGCACACACTCACTTTCTACATATAGGGGCAATTTAGAGCTTAAATTGGTGTTTTTGGACAAAACTGGAACACGTGGAGGAAACCCACGCGGCCATGAGGAGAACATAAAATCTCCACCCAGCTCAGAATTCGAACCTGGATGCCCAATGCTGAGAGGCAGACCAGCTAACCACTATACAACCATGTCACCCTCCTTTGACAATCATTAAAAAATATATTTTTATATATATTACAGTTATAAAATGTTCCTGTTTGTTTTAGCTCAATGCCTAAACGCTGAGTGTCACAGCGGTTAGCGCACCAGACCTTTCAATGTGATAAAGTAATAAAGTGATCTATATCTATACTTTATATATATCTATATATAAAGTGATCTACTGTGCTTACCCACAAAGGAATCTGTCCTCAACATTTAACCCATCCATGCAAGGATCTCTGTGAGGGGTAATACATTTTCCTAGCAGCATGAGGGCTTAGTGGTTAGCATGTTCACCTCTTGGCACTGGGGATTCAGGTTCGAATCCCAATATTGGTGAAGTTTCCATGTTCTCCCCGTGTCCACTTGGGTTTCCTCCAGTTTTTCGGTTTACTTCCAAAAGGTCTTTGCCTTGCTTCTACTAAGTCCAAAAACATAGATTTAAGGTAAAACGAATGCTGCCCTGAGCCCTGAGTGAACACACTCGCGACCCTAGTCGAGGATTAAGCAGAAGATAATGAATGAATGAATGAAATTGTCCTAGCCATTAGGAGTGTATGAATGAGTGCCCGCCCTTGTGGTGCCGGTTCATGGTTAGATAGGTGGGCTGCATCCGGAGAGGCATCCATCATCTGCTGTGGCGACCTCCAACATCAACCGACTGGAAGAAGTGAAGTTTTAACTAAATTAATTAATTAAGAATCTTAAAATCATACCTATTTAAAAAAACTTAAGCAAAAACTTAAGCAAAAATCTTTATATACAACCTTAATATAAATTCAAGACCTAAATTTGGTGGATTCAACATACTTTGCATATAGAGACATTAACCCTTACTTATAAATGCATTCCAGCCATCTATCATTTCAATCTAGACAAGTGCCGTCCTGTAGCACTGCGTCTGATGAATATTTTAGACACATGACTTTACGGAGCCTTTTATAGATTAAACAAACCCAATGCCCTCTTTCAAACATATTTTACACATAATCCGTAGCGTCATTTCTCTGCTCCAATTTAAGCAAATTCCTACTGTATATTGTTACGCAGTCCTTATAGCTCGTTTCATTATTCAGGGATGTCAGATTCAGGTCATGGAAAGTCACAGTCAAAATATATGTCAAACTACATGTCAAAGTAAGTCTTACATTTTGGCATTTAGCAGACGCTTTTATCCAAAGTGACTTACAAGGTGAGCCAAGGGTTCATCACAGCATCCCTGGAGCAATGAGGGTTAAGGGCCTTGCTCAAGAACCCACATTGGTAACTTCAGTGGACCTGGGATTTGAACCACCAACCTTCAAATTAATAGCAACACCCTAACCACTGAACTACCGCACCTATGTCTTGATCTGATAAGCTAAATCAAGTGTGTTAAAAGAAGCAGAGCTTAACTTTTTAGGGCAGAGACTCTACAGCAGCAGTAGCCTTGTCTGATATAATGACATTTGTGTATATATATTAAATATATAATTAAATATATATATTAAATATATAATTTGTATGTATATATATATATGTGGGCGGCACGGTGGCTTAGTGGTTAGCACGTTCGCCTCTCAGCACTAGGGATTCCCGGTTCGAATCCCCATCTGGGTGGAGTTTCCATGTTCTCCCCATGTCTGCGTGGGTTTCCTCCGGGTTCTCCGGTTTCCTCCCACAGTCCAAAAACATGGATCAAGTCAATTGAATTCTCAAAATTGCCCCATATAGAGTGTGTCTGTGTGAGTGAGTGTGTGCCCAGCGATGGATTGGCGCCCGAGATGTTCTCCCCTGGATGGGCATGGGGAACCCCACCACGACCCTAATAGAGGATAAAGCGGGAGATAATGAATGAATGAATGAATGATATATATATATATATATATATATATATATATATATATATATATATATATATATATATATATATATATTAAAACACAGTCTAGCTTTGTCAGTGAAAAGCTTTGTAAAGAGGCTTAAGTCACATGTTTAAGCAGAACCACTGCTGTGTCTGATCCAATCGGACCAGACGCTAACAGACGGCAGTGTTACTGCAGTGCTCAGAATAGCCCTGCAGCCCAAATACTACCCTCTATCTGGGTTGCTTAAATCATTAGAGAACAGAGTAAAGGGGATCTACACAATGTGTAGAATAACCAAATAGATGGGGACAGTTTGCAATTGTAGAACTATAAAATACAAAGTGCTTGTACATGGTAAGCATCGTAGAAACAAGGAGTCGTACTTAATAAAGTGGCCAGTGTGTGCATGTGTCTCTGTGTATAGATTCCAGCAGCCCAACTGTAGCTGTACTCGCCCCACCCTAGTAACTGCATGACAAGAGCATTTGCTAGATTTTGAGAGCAGCTATTGCTTTAAGGGCTGCCTTTTTTTTTTACATAATTTATTACTGGTCCAAGCAACCAATCGAATGCTGCTCTGTGAAGTCTCCAACCAGTTATATGTCAGAGAAGGCAGGGCTTAGAGTACCAGCCTGAACCCAATGACTCAGCATGGGCAAGATGGTGCTTGACACTGATTTAAAGAGCCAGCAGTGTCTTCAAAGTACTTGCCTTCCACCTCAGTCCTGATCAGCTTTATTGTTACCCAGCTTTGGTTAATGTGACACTGCAGAGCTTTAAGTACGAGATGATTCTACAGTTTTGAAAGCGTTTTCCAAGAGTGCCACACCTTTGCAGTCAAAAGCCCTGCATGACTCAGCGTTGGCCTTTCTGACCCAGAGCAGGATGACTGACGGTCATATTTATTAAAAGAACTGCACCGGCTTGCAGTTCCCATAGAGAAGCGATGTGGATGGCTCTGATTTCATAATGGTTTAATGATATATGTCAGCAGCAATGGTCAGGTTTTAACTCAGAACAGTGACTTAAACCCGACAGAAGTTCAAAGTCCCAAATTATAGACGACCAAAACTGATAGATTACACTAGGCAACACCACAATGCACAGGCACTACCAGTTCTGTGTAAGTACATCTTGTGCTACGAGTCACAGAGTACATGCTTCGGGAGGGTTTAAGAAACGCCTCTTTGTTCAGCAGGGAACCTCGATCGGCATGCTTCCTGCTCCCTCAGCCAGCAGTGTGAGATGTGAGTCACATGTTATAGCAGTTCCTCTCAAAGTACATATTACGGTTGCAAGATTGTATGTATTTAATGTTTTGGTACAGACCACGGAGAGTCAGACAGAGTGAGGGAGTGGAGAACGCCGACTTTTTAAAGCGCTACTGCTTCAATAGAACATTAATAAGACGAAAAGTCGAAATACTTTAAAGTAAAAAGCTGTAGCTATGACAACGAGAGCGTATTGTGAAAACCGATAGAGATATAACTTTTAGATTTATTGATGTTCTATATGAGACATTCATTCATCCATTATCTCCCGCTTTATCCTCTAGTAGGGTCGCGGTGGGGTTCCCCATGCCCATCCAGGGGAGAACGTTTCGGGCGCTGGGCAGATACACCCAGGACAGGGCGCCAATCTATCACTGAGTACACACTCACTCACACAAACACTCTATATGGGGCAATTTGGAAAATTCAATTGACTTCATCCATGTTTTTGGACTGTGGGAGGAAACCGGAGAACCCGGAGGAAACCCACGCGGACACGGGGAGAACATGGAAACTCCACCCAGATGAGGATTCGAACCGGGAATCCCTAGTGCTGAGAGGAGAACATGCTAAACCACTAAGCCACCGTGCCGCCCTATATGAGACAATTTTTGAAAATATTGAGATAAAATATATGCTACAAAATGAGCCTGTGATTATTCAACCTGTTATTTCACCTTTATTTAAATGACCAAAGAAATAACCCCTGTGACCCTAATAGAGATATATCCATCCATCCATTCATCCATTATCTTCCAATTTATCCTATATTAGGGTCGCGGGGGGTTCCCCATGCCCATCCAGGGGAGAACGTCTCGAGCGCTGGATAGGACAGGGCACCAATCAATCACTGGGCACACACTCACTCTCACAGACACACTATATATGGGGCAATTTGGAATATTCAATTGACCTTGATCCATGTTTTTGGACTGTGGGAGGAAACCGGAGAACCCGGAGGAAACCCACGCAGACACGGGGAGAACATGGAAACTCCACCCAGATGGGGATTCGAACCGGGAATCCCTAGTGCTGAGAGGAGAACATGCTAAACCACTAAGCCACTGTGCCGCCCTATATATATTTTTTATCTCATTATCTTCCACTTAATCCTACTAGGGTTGGACGCAATGGGTCCACCCATCATTGAGGGGGGGGGGGGCACACTCACTATATCATTTAGATCAGCCAATTCACCTTGAATCCACGTTTTTAGACTGTGGGAGGAAATCAGGGAACCCTGAGAAAACCCATGCAAACTCCACCCAGATTGAGATTCAAACCTGGATCCCAAGTGCTGAGAGGTGAACGTGTGAACCACTTAGCCACCGTCCTGCCATTTGATATCAAGCTATATTACATTTATTATCATACTATTTTTAAGTCAACATGGTTTATAGCAATTATTATAAGTAATATAAGATTCCTGCAACAAACTCCAAATCAGACGTTGTGTAACATGTGTACCAATGTGTTACATCACTCAGTCTTTTAATTACTCTATTTAATTATACAGGAATTAAATGTAAGGTTTTGAAAGCAGTCATTTTGCCCATTCTTGCTTTATACAAAAATTATATCTCGACTCTATTGTCTTCGTTATCTGATTCTCCTCTTCGCGCTGCCCCATACATTTTTAACAGGAGACAGATCAAGACTGCATGCAGACGAGTGAAGCGCAGATATTCGTTGAATACAAAGTCACCCTGTTGTAGCACCATGCAGAAAGAGGTCTGGCATTGTGCTCCTCAAATCATCCCTGACGTCCTAATAAGACTTCTCTAACTTAAAAACAGCATAAATCTCTCTGAAATCTAAAGGTGTACATCTATTTAATCACTGTACATGCACACCTACACAAATCAGCCATGTTGATGGCGTTCATGCACATCTCTATGACAGATAAAGGAATGCATGGTATTAGAAATGCATTAGATTCTGGTTTACACTATTTACTGCTCTCCTGACTTGTGTTGTTCTCTCATTTGTAATTCTTTTTGGATTAAAGATTAAAGATAGGGTAACTTTAAAACTCTTCAGATATTTCTTTTTTATTATTTTGCCCTTCCTTGTCCCCATGACCATCCAAGTGAGGTTTTGTGCGCTGGGCAGTTACACCAGGGACAGGGTGCCAATCCATCACTGAACACATTGACTCACTCACACAGACAGACACACTATATATATATATATATATATATATATATATAAATATATATATATATATATATATATATATATATATATATATATATATATATATATATATATATATATATATATATATAGATATATAGACAGACAGGCAGGATTTGAATTCCCAACTGGGTGGAGTCCATGTTTCCATGTTCTCCCCGTGTCCGCGTGGGTTTCCTCTGGGTTCTCTGGTTTCCTCCCACAGTCCAAAAACATGGATCAAGTCAATTGAGTTTTCCAAATTGCCCCATATAGAGTGTTTTTGTGTGAGTGAGTGTGTGCCCAGTGATAGATTGGCGCCCTGTCCTGGGTGTATCTGCCCAGCGCCCGAAACGTTCTACTCTGGATGGGCATGGGGAACCCCCCCCGCGACCCTAATATAGATAATGAATGAAGATAATGAATGAACGAATGAATATATATATATATATATATATATATATATATATATATATATATATGGGCGGCACGGTGGCTTAGTGGTTAGCACGTTCACCTCTCAGCACTAGGGATTCCCGGTTCGAATCCCCATCTGGGGAGTTTCCATGTTCTCCCCGTGTCCGCGTGGGTTTCCTCCAGGTTCTCCGGTTTCCTCCCACAGTCCAAAAACATGGATCAAGTCAATTGGGTTCTCCAAATTGCCCCATGTAGAGTGTGTTAGTGTGTGTGAGTGTGTGCCCGGGGATAGATTGGCGCCCTGCCCCCCCCCCCCCGATAAAGTGGAAGATAATGGATGGATGGATATATACAGTATATAGGGGCAATTTGGAGCCAATCCATGTTTTTGGACTGTGGGAGGAAACTGGAGAACCAGAACCAGGAGTTGAACCTGGATCCCTAGCACCGATAGGCGGACGTGCTAACCACTCAGCCACATAGTTATATGAATTTAAGGAACATGTTTATACACTGAGGAAAAAAAATTATGAATTATTCACATGAACCTGCTCTTTTACACCGTTATTTGTATAATATTTGTGAAAAGCATGCCATTACGTTTGTTTAAGTTTTGGGACATGGCTGGTGAACTCTTGCCCTGTGCGTGTGAACCAACCTGCCCTGGAGGCAGCAGGAATGAATGTTTGAGAGGCATTTATCTGTCTCGCAGCACACAAGGCCAAGGCCTGCCTACAGATATGGTTAGCCTTGCTCACGGAATGGAATGAGCTTTCCGCTGACGGAGTGAAAGTCTGAAAACAGCGCTGAAAAGACTTGAATTGACCACTTTTATTTACTGGTCTTTGAATATGTATCGAAAATGTTGATGAGGATGAACTGAAAATGAAGGTACATACTGCAAGTCATGACAGATGTGTAATTATAAACCACTCTCCCTTCTGTTTGGGCTGTGTGAACATGAATTGTCATCACAGATTATTTCCAGTCAGTTAAGGCTACAACAATGCAGCACATTACCTCTTCCACCCAGTTCACAGCGGAAGGGTATTGATTAATCTAGCATGACTGATTTTCCTTCTGCATGAATGTGTGCCCACCGCAGGGAAGTGGAAAGTGTTAAGCAAATAGTGGATATGAAAATTTCTTTGATTTCGATTCGCTGATGTTCACTGAGGTGACTGTTGTAACTTTGTAACCCTGAATGATTGTGCCACGTTCCTGGTACGAGCTGAAACAGCCCTTTGCCTGTGGGCGAAATCAATAACAGGTTATGTAATGTTCTGGTGACTAGAGGTGTGATAGGAGCTGATCTGGCAAGGCATGTGACGATGCTGTCAGTCTGTGTGATCCACATTCTCCCTCCGCACATATAATTGGGTCAGAACACTGATATCTATCCTAATATTTCCTCTTTGCCTTTCTCCACATATAACTCTCAGATGGCCAGGATTTCCTCAATGAATTTATGGCCTCCTCATGTCTATTCCCATTAAAATGTGATTAAGACAACTAGTCTCTGTATGAGCCTATAATGCTGCAAAGCTTTCTCCTACTCTCATTCTGTAGACCATTGTATTAACACAGTTTATAAATCGAGTATGTAAAATTCATTCCAGGAGCATTTCCCGTAGTTGCTGGTAACAGTTCTATCATGTTTAAGTATTCTGGGAACGGCTCTCTTGAAGGCTTTAAAATTGTGTTAAGCTCTGGACCCTGTCTTAAGTGTTTATTGCATTAGTCTTAATGAGTGAAAACTGCAGAGTCCCTGGAGCTGAAAGTCATGTGTAAAGCACTATATTGACTTCACCATCCTTCACAGTTGGGGGAGATTGTAGCGAGATTTGACTTTAAGAGATCTATGGCGTCTTGTTAAACATATAGTTAAGCTTCTGTGAAATTAAAGAGAAAGTCTCTGTACTAGATCATCAAGATAAATACAGTATTTATTGAAAACAAGTTTTGAAGGGGCGGCACGGTGGTTGAGTGGTTCAGTGCTAGGGATTCCCGGTTCGAATCCCCATCTGGGTGGAGTTACCATGTTCTCCCCATGTCCGCGTGGGTTTCCTCCAGGTTCTCCGGTTTCCACCCACAGTCCAAAAACATGGATCAAGTCAATTGAGTTCTCCAAATTGCCCCATATAGAGTTTGTTTGTGTGAGTGAGTGTGTGCCCAGCGATAGATTGGCACCCTGTCCTGGGTTTATCTGCCCAGCATGGGGAACCGACCCTAATAGAGGATAAAGCAGAAGATAATGGATGGATGGATGTTTTAAAGGGACAGTTTTTTCATGTAGTCATTGGTTCTTTCATATAAATATGAAAGATAAGGTATGAAAGAGTGAGTTACTGTAAATAAATCATGGGAAAGAGATGGTGTTAGGTCCTTTCCCTTAATTTATTTCCAATAATACACAACCTCGAGAGCCTGATCGCATTTATAAAAAGGTTACAAACACACCATAATAATCTGAACGTCAATAATCTGGTCTTCCGTGACATAATCTAGTCCAGTTTATTTAGTCAAGTCAACAATAATTGCTTAGTAACAGGATACCGGCTTTGGCCATCTAGTGGCCAAATTACAAAACACAATTTTTAAACAACAGCCACAACAGGTTTAGTGTTCATCAGGAATCAGCTCACTGTTTATATTAATCTGTATTTCCATAATGATACATGATTTAAAATAATGTATTGTATTTCAGGCATTGATTAAAAATGTGATGAGGTCAGAGGTGTGCTTTTTTGTTAATGATGTCGCGGCTGAACAAATGGCGCAACCAATCAGAATTCAGAACCAGAACTACCTGTATTAAAATAAAAGACTTAACACTGAGTTTATTAACCCATCTTTTTTTGCCTACTGTGCTCCTGATCTGGTTTTTGGTGGATGCTCACTGGAAGTACAGTACTAAATTTATCCTGAAACTTCAGGCTTAATCGGAATTGAATTATTGTTGAATTATTTTGCAATGATTACAATCTGAACTGTGAAAAAATCCAGATCTATAACAGTTGGGATGCAGTGCTCTAAAAATGTCCCAACACAACTAGTGATTCTAAACGTATATAAAAGCCTGCATTGGAACACCGCTCTGCTCCTGGTCACGTCTGCCTCAGCAACACCTCTTCACAGCTGACAGCCTTATAGTTGGATACAGATCCAACAGAAGATCCAGCTGATCTTTACAATAAGAGCAGATGGCTCACACTATAGCGTACAGAGCTCTACTCAGCACTGATCCGTTATATAACCTGGCAAGTGGACAAGTATGAAGGAAGCCGTAAGTTGCATAGCTATGTGACTGCACCACTCATATCAGTCATGCTCCCTCTCCAGTAAACTTTTCAGAACACCTGCCTCCCACAGCCAAAGCTGTCAGTCTCATCTCCACCAGTCGATTTTCTGGAGCTTATGTATGTAAACAGTTTGACTTTATTAGCTTAGTTAGTAGCTGAAAGGTGATTGTGGATGAAGTTATATTTTTATGTTAACACCATACATCCATCCATTATCTTCTGCTTCATCCTCTATTAGGGTCGCGGGGGGGGGGGGTCCCATGCCCATCCAGGGGAGAATGTCTTGGGCACTGGGCAGATACACCCAGGACAGGGCGCCAATCTATCACTCACTCACACAGATACACACACAAACACACTCTATATGGGGCAATTTTGGAGAACTCAATTGACTTGATACATGTTTTTGGACTGTGGGAGAAAACCGGGGAGAACAATGGAAACTCCACCCAGATGGGGATTCGAACCGGGAATCCTTAGCGCTGAGAGACGAACGTGCTAACCACTAAACCACCATGCCGCCATTTAGTTCAACATGCTCACTGGATGGAGGTTATTTAAAAACTTATTTAATTTCTGTTTTAAGAGGATCTTTCAGCTCTTACATTATAGGATGTCATTTTGGCAGATTGTCGGGTGGAATACTACCTTATACCTTATAATCAGGTCATTTAGCAGATGGTAACAAATGGTGACATGGGTAAAGCTCCCAGTTGGATGGGTAATAAAGCAATAAGGCATGAGGGGGTGTGCATTATTGTAAATAAATAACGGAAGAGAGGTTTTTGTTATTAGGAACGACTTGATGGTTGGGGAAGGAACATAGAGTTGGCCATTATACAGCACTCATGAAGCCTTGCTCAACAACCAATGTTAGTAACTTCAGTGGATCTTGGATTTGGACCCACAGTCTTCATATTGAGAGCACAACATTCTAACCACTAAGCTACAAAATTCACCATACTGTATGTAACTAAATGTACTAGGTACATTTAATAGTAGGGGATGCTGCAGCCTATCCCTGTGCTTACTGTGTGAAAAGCATGAAAACATGGACGGTTTGTTAGTCCATTGCCGGGCAGACAAGAAAAGACACTGACATACATTTACACTTAAAAAGTTTAGCTCTTAAGTTCAGCTGACTTACATGTCTTTGGTCTGTTGGGAAAAAAAACTAAACATTTAGAGTAAACATGTGGAGACACAAGGAGAACATGCAAACTCCAAATAAAAAGAATCTATGCTTGGAAAATGTACCCAGGACCTTTGATATGAGGTGACAGCGCTAAGAACTGAGCCATCGCTTCGGTGAAAATTTCTCAAAGCGATGGAGACTCTAACTCAACCATTTATAAAACACCAGACTGAAAACATGTGCCTTTAAATTTGGAATTGTGTAAATCCATCCTTTGTCCTATAGTAGGTTCGCGGAGGGGTTCCCCATGTCCATCCAGGGGAGAACGTTTCGGGCGCTGGGCAGATACACCCAGGACAGGGCACCAATCCATCGCTGGGCACACACACACTCACACAGACACACTCTATATGGGGCAATTTGGAGAACTCAGTAGATTTGATCCATGTTTTTGGTCTGTGGGAGGAAACCGGAGAACCCGGAGGAAACCCACGCAGACACGGGGAGAACATGGAAACTCCACCCAGATGGGGATTCGACCCGGGAATCCCTAGCACTGAGAGGAGAACATGTTAACCACTAAACCACCGTGCCGCCCTTTGTGTAAATCAATTGTTATTATTAGATTTAATCTACCTACAGCAGACTTGTTCTTTTGTTTCCAGCTTTTAGTTTTCACTGTAAATGAAGACTCATTACATCTGCATGTACTTTAACCTCAGGTAGATTGAAGCAGTTGTTCCAGTTCTGTTTCAGTTGCTACAGTTTGTGCCAAATCTTATTTCGACCATCAACCAGCCTGAGGGAGACGACTTGCAGTTGCATTTTTAAGTGAAATGGGCCGGCTGAAAGTCACTGCTTTTCGAGCTTAACTGAGTGAAGCATTCAAATAGTCATACGTCTTCTTAAAATGTCATGGATCATGTTTCTGAAATACACACACTCCTTTCCCTATGCTAATGTTTTTAAACTGGTTTTAACAAGCAAGCTGATACAACATATAAAACATATAAAATTCTACATAATCGGGCTCCACAGTATCTGAGTGAGCTGATTCAATCATACAAGCCAACACGTGAGCTCAGATCTCAAGGTGCTGGTTTACTCTTAGCTCCTAGAATAAATAAAATGACTGCTGGTGGAAGAGCGTTCTCCCACAAGGCTCCTCAACTTTGGAATAGCCTTCCAGTTACTGTTCGTGATTCTGAATCACTATTAATCTTTAAAAATAAATTAAAAACACATTTATTTAATCTTGCGTTTAATTAATCCCCTGTAGATAAAGATGTAGGTCTCAGACTTGGCTGTGTTGGGGGGTAATCTCTGATCAGTGTATGCTGGCGTTTCACCTCTTCACCCACCTCATCATTAATGGGGGGGGGGGGGGGGGGTGGCGCTGAAATGATGCTGTTCCGGAGCACCATCTCAACTATGTACCCTGCAGTATCTGCCTCTTTTAGTTCTGCTGCTCTAGTCAGTGATGCCGGAGTCACATGCAGCACTGTGTCAATTAATTACTTATTAATTAAATGCCGTGCTTTATTATCAGCTCTAACTGCCTTCCTTGTCTGTTTCTTTTGAGGTGTCCCCCGGCTTCCTGGAGATCTTCATCCATGGCTCTGCCGACGAATACTGGATGGAACCTGACAAGGCAGTCCTGCAGGACGCCCCCTAATGGACTCACATATAGTTTTCCAGTTGTTAGTTTTTCCATTTGTTTAATATCTGTACATGGCTGTCCTACATTGTTGTTGCTGCCTGTCCGCTCAAGTAGGATGAGTCCCCCACTGAGTCTTGGTCCTCCCAAGGTTTCTTCCTTAAATAACAACATAACAGGGAGTTTTTTCTTGCCACTGTCGCTTCGGCTTGCTCTTTGGGGGTTTAAAGGCTTTTCATTCTGTAAAGCTGCTTTGTGACAATGTACTGTTGTAAAAAACGCTCTATAAATAAATAACTTGAACTTGAACTTGAACAACATGCATCTACAGCACTGAATGCTAAAGATGTAGATATCTCAACGCGCTGTTGCTGAAGTAGCTAACATTAAATCCTTGTGTGAAAGTTAAATGCAGTTAATTTTATGCACAGTTGTGTAGCCATCAGCCTTGCAGCTAGTCATGACTTGTGTTAGCATAGCATCCTGTTACATATCTCTAAAAGACAGCTGGGTAAAACATATGACATTAAGCAGGTTGTGATGAGCAAAGCAGGTTGTGATACAGTAGTTATAATGTGTGAGATTTAAAAATACAGTGAAAATCTGATCTAAAGGCCTCAATTTTACATTTAGCAGACGCTTTTATCCAAAGCAACCTACAAATGAGAACACCACAAGTCAGTATTAATGAAGAAAACCAACTACACTGTAGAATTATCAAACCTGATCGTTATATGATCTTTTTTTACCTACAAGAGGAATTTGTTAAAAAGATGCATCTTTAGTAGTTTCTTAAAAATGCAGTGACTCCGCCTTACGGACAGAGTTGGGAAAATCATTCCAACATTTTAAGTGTTATAGATAGGGGTGTGGTAGCTCAGTGGTTAGGGTGTTGGGCTATCAATCTGAAGGTTGGGGGTTCAAATCCCAGGTCCTCTGAAGTTACCAATGTGGGTCCTTGAGCAAGAGCAAGAGCAAGAGCAAGGGGAACCCCACCGCGAACCTACTAGAGGATCTAATTCTCACTCCGTGGCGTTCACCACTGCAAAATGGTGGAACGATCTTCCCAACTCTGTCCGTAAGGCAGAATCACTAAACAGTTTTAAGAAACTACTGAAGACGCATCTCTTTAACAAATACCTGTTGTAGAAAAAAAATTAAAAATAAAATAAAATAAAATAAAATAAATAAATAAATAAAAAAAGGGGGGAGGGGCCACAGCATCGAATAACAATCAGGTTTGATGAATTTACAGTATAGTTGGTTTTCTCCATGGCTTCTGACTTGTGGTGTTCTTATTTGTAAGTCGCTTTGGATAAAAGCGTCTGCTAAATGACTAAATGTAAATGTAAATGTAAGACCCTTAACCCTCATTGCTCCAGGGATGTTGTGATTAACCCTGTGTTCACCTTGTAAGTATCTTTGGATAAAAGCGTCTGCTAAAGGACCAAATGTAAATGTAAGTGTAAATGTTGATAGAATGAGAGCTAATATTTAAATGACAAGCATTTTTAGACTTCATGAAAATATTTCTTTTAAATATGCTGCTTTAGTTTGTTCCTTTAATAACCGTTTGTTAATTTAGTTGGCATTTTGTACAGGAAACAAAAACCTTATTAGGGCAACTATGCGGCCCAAGGTTTAGTGGTCAGCACATTCGCCTCTCATTGCTGGGGATTCAGGTTCGAATCCCAATCTGAGTGGAGTTTCCATGTTCTCCCCATGTCCATGTGGATTTCTTCCAGGTTCTCCGGTTTCCTCCCACAGTCCAAAAACATGGATTCAAGGTAAATTGAATTCTCTAAATTGCCCCATATAGAGTGTGTTTGTGTGTGTGTCTGTGTGAATGAATATGCCCAGAAATAGGTTGGCACCTTGGTGTAAATGTTCTCCCCTGGATGGGCCTGGGGAACTTTTCCACAACCCCAGTAGAGGATTAAGATGAAGATTATAAATCAATAAAAATTACAACCAATGGTAAAGAGCACTTGTTTAAATTGTCTTTCGCTGTCTTTGAGGGGCCTGTTTGTTCTTAACTGGTGTTAATGACTATTTATTAATTACATGAAAGACTTTACTATCAGGGTGGCACGGTGGCTTAGTGGTTAGCACGTTCACCTCTCAGCGCTAGGGATTCCTGGTTTGAATGCCAATCTGGGTGGAATTTCCATGTTCTCCCCGTGTCCGCGTGGGTTTCCTCCAGGTTCTCTGGTTTACATTTACATTTAGTCATTTAGCAGACGCTTTTATCCAAAGCGATTTAGAAATAAGAACATCACAAGTCAGAAGTTACGAACAAACTTCTGGTTTCCTCCCACAGTCCAAAAACATGGATCAAGGTCAAGTGAATTTTCCAAATTGCCCCTTATAGAGTGTGTGTGTCTGTGTGAGTGAGTGTGTCCCCAGTGATAGATTGGCGCCCTGTCCTGGGTGTATCTGCCCAGCGCCTGGATGGGCATGGGGAACACCCCCACGGCCCTAGTAAAGGATAAAGCAGAAGATAATGGATGGATGGACTTTACTATCATTATATAGTCTTCTTTTGATTTGTGGGCACTTCATTTTTTTCCCATTTATTTTCAGTGCGAGGCAGCAGCTCGCTGAGCCCATGGCTGTTGATTGTTAAGACAAATTTTGAAAGGCAAAATGAGTCAGCTGGTTTTCCTCATGGTGACTGTTAACAAGCCATTGTCCTTCCAAGTTAATGACTGAGATTTTTGACAAAAGTTCTGAGAGCTTGATTTTTCCAAACAATAGCTTAGCGCTGCTTTTTTTTTTCAATCACTGTAAAATTGTACAGACAAAAATTCCAATGTTTTGAAACAATCACAGACGTACATTCTGGTTTATAATTTGCTGACAAGTTTGAGTCCACTTATAATATTTTCAACATAGTTTAGTACAGTAATCTGATAATACAGATTAGTAATAATACAGAATTTTAAAGTTCGCCAAGCATAAGGTTTGAGTACGAATAGTCTGTGTGTCTTCTTTCAAAAATCGCTTGAAATCTTTTAGAGGTGGGGAGAACGACAGTGTACCATTCCAAGACAGTTGAAGCTATTTCTTGAGGACATAATTAGACATAACATCTCAGAGGCAGGAGATACTGTCTGTGCTGTACTCTTTCTCAATGTGAAAGGTACAATCCGGTTGTTTTATTGTGAAAATATGAGCCAATGCTAAAGGCAGCAAGAATCTGAGTTCAAGGTAGCCAGATACCTTCCTCCCTCCTGGGTCTTCTCAGGGACAAAATTTGGATTGCACACAATGTTTCTTGTGAAACAACAGTGATCAGCAGCGTGGTTTAGGTTTGCGACAAGTAAAAAAACATCTATAGTTCCTAAGTGATTCCATCCATCCATTATCTTCCGCTTTATCCTCTATTAGGGTCACAGGGGGGGTTCCCCATGCCCATCCAGGGGAGAACGTTTCGGGCGCAGGACAGAGCGGCAATCTATCACTGGACACACACTCACTCACACAAACACACTCTATATGGGGCAATTTGGAGAACTCAATTGACTTAATCCATGTTTTTGGACTGTGGGAGGAAAACGGAGAACCCGGAGGAAACCCACGCGGACACGGGGAGAACATGGAAACTCCACCCAGATGGGGATTCGAACCGGGAATCCCTAGCGCTGAGAGGCGAACGTGCCAACCACTAAGCCACCGTGCCGCCATTTAGTGATTACAATGTATGCCAATTTAAGTTAAATGTAAGGTTTATATATATAAATATAAGTGTGGAAGTGTCCCCCCCGGAAGATGAAGATTATAGATGAATGGATGGACAAAATGGCGTACGGTTTTTATTGAGTAGTGTAAACTGTACTGTAGGGCTGAAGGGGGAGTGACCTTACTTTAAAAGATATTCATAGTTTGGCAGATGCATCACTGCTTGGGTGGGATGGTTACCACATATTCGCTTACTCAGAAAACTTCTGACTTTATTAGTTAAACAGTACCTTAAAAATTAGTTCCTACAATTTTGCAATTGATGGCGGCACAGTGGCTTAGTAATTAGCACGTTCGCCTCTCAGCGCTAGGGATTCCCGGTTTGAATCCCCATCTGGGTGGAGTTTCCATGTTCTCCCCGTGTCCGCGTGGGTTTCCTCCGGGTTCTCCGGTTTCCTCCCACAGTCCAAAAACATGGATCAAGTCAATTGAATTCTCAAAATTGCCCCATATAGAGTGTGTTTGTGTGAGTGAGTGTGTGCCCAGCGATGGATTGGCGCCCTGTCCTGGGTGTATCTGCCCAGCGCCCGAGACGTTCTCCCCTGGATGGGCATGGGGAACCCCACCATGACCCTAATTGAGGATAAAGCGGGAGATAATGAATGAATGAATTTTGCAATTCTGGCCGCCGCCGTACTTTATTTATTAACTACTATAATGATTTTCATTGCCGTACCATACGTTTTTGTAAAAGACATAAAATGAAAATACGATTTTATAAATATTTCTTTTACATATAAAAATGTGTGTACGTTCTATGTATAATATATGTATAAGAGTTTATACATCAGATTTAGATGTATAAAATGATCTTCCACTTTATCCTCTATTAGATTCGCGGGAGGGTTCCCCATGCCCATCCAGGGGAGAACGTTTTGGGCGCTGGGCAGATACACCCAGGACAGGACGCCTATCTATCGCTGGGCACACACTGACTCACACAGACACACAAACACAATCTATATGGGGCAATTTGGAGAATTCAATTGACCATGATCCATGTTTTTGGACTGTGGGAGGAAACTGTAGAACCTGGAGGAAACCCAGGTGGACACAGGGAGAACATGGAAACTCCACCCAGATTGGGATTCGAACCGGGAATCCATGGCGCTTTATTAGCGAGGAATTAGTTGTCGACACACATACACACACTGAGTGAAGTGAGAATATGTGAGAACAGACCTGTATACGGCGCCTGGGGGAGCAATTGGGGTGACTTTCCCAAGGGCACTTCAGCCATAGTACTTGGTGGGACCAGGAATCAAACCGGGGACCATCAGGTTGCAGGTTCATTAACCATAAGCTTACTACCCAAGGAAGATATGCAACAGATGACATTTAGGACCAGAAAGATCATGGGTTATTATTATAATCAATATTTGTTGTAGGCGGCACGGTGGCTTAGTGGTTAGCACATTCGCCTTTCAGCACTCGGGATCCAGCTCTGAATCCCAATCTGGGTGGAGTTTCCATGTTCTCCCCGTGTCTGTATTCTGGTTTCCTCCCACAGTCTAAAAACATGGATTCAAGGTAAATTGAATGGTCTAAATTGCCACAAGGCGGGACGGTGGCTTAGTGGTCAGCACGTTCGCCTCTCAGCGCTAGGGATTCCCAGTTCGAATCCCCATCTGGGTGGAGTTTCCATGTTCTCCCCGTGTCCGCGTAGGTTTCCTCCGGGTTCTCCACTTTCCTCCCACAGTCCAAAAACATTGATCAAGTAAATTGAGTTCTCCAAATTGCCCCATATAAAGTGTGTCTGTGTGAGTGAGTGTGTGCCCAGCGATAGATTGGCGCCCTGTCCTGGGTGTATCTGCCCAGCGCCCAAAACGTTCTCCCCTGGATGGGCATGGGGAATCCCCCGCGACCCTAATATATAGGATAAAGCGGAAGGTAATGGATGGATAAATTGCCCCATGAAGTGCATGTTTGAAGCGGCATGGTGGCTTAGTGGTTGGCACGTTCGCCTCTCAGCGCTAGGGATTCCCGGTTCGAATCCCCATCTGGGTGGAGTTTCCATGTTCTCCCCGTGTCCGCGTAGGTTTCCTCCGGGTTCTCCGCTTTCCTCCCACAGTCCAAAAACATGGATCAAGTAAATTGAGTTCTCCAAATTGCCCCATATAGAGTGTGTCTGTGTGAGTGAGTGTGTGCCCAGCGATAGATTGGCGCCCTGTCCTGGGTGTACCTGCCCAGCGCCCAAAACGTTCTCCCCTGGATGGGCATGGGGAACCCCCCCGTGACCCTAATATATAGGATAAGGCGGAAGATAACGGATGGATAAATTGCCCCATATAGTGCATGTTTGTGTATGTATCTGTCGGAGTGTAATCTGTGTGCCTAGCGATAGATTGGTACCCCAAAACGTTTAGAAAATAATGAATTAATGTATATTTGTTAGTAACAGAATGATAAAATCCCAAATGCCATAGTTTATATTTGGCAACGTGTAAAAGCTCACATAGTGGCTTATTAGTGAAGCTACGTGGCCTCACTTCAGCGAAATGAAAAAAAAAAAAGATCTGATGCAAGTCTCCTCAAAAGACTGCAATTTAATTATATTGAAAGCTGAACGGGCAAAATACATTGTTTAAGCGTCGCCAGCTTGTTTTTTTTTTTTCCCCTTCTATGCATACAATCGACAAGAACGTGGCTCTCTGCAAAGCAGCCACAAAAGAGGAAGAATGTAAGATCTGGGACCCAGTTTCTTTCGACCCACCCAGACGACGTGTCACGTTACATTAGATCTCCTGCTGTCGGTCTGTTCATTTCTCGCCTAGGGGAAAGAAATTAACCGGCTCTTCCAAAGCAGTGAACTGAGGGAACATGATGAAGAAGCGCTTTTGTTGACCCCACCTAGTGAGCATGCGTCACATACATGCTGAGAATTTGATGAATTAGCCAAAGGCCACAGCAAATATTTGCTGCTGGAGTTGGAAATGATCACACCTGGGTAGTGGAATCACAGAACAGCCTGCACTACAGGTAGGGTAACATGGGTGGGACCCAAAAAAAAAAACGTCTGGATGAGTTGAAGGCTGAAAATTGCCATCGAACAAGCAGTAAATATCCAGATTATCCCTAATTGCTGTGTATGAAGTAAGATATCTGTGGATAAACTGTTGAAACTGGTTGTCATGGTAGTGATATTGCCACGATGTAGAAGTGTCATGACACAGAAGCATGTGCACACTCCTTCAGTGCTTTCTCTGTATTCGGCTAAATTCTTTAAAGCGACTGTCATAATTAGGCCACTTTGTCGAAGTTAGTCTTAGTTAAATGCCACAGGTAACATTTCTGCCTAAAAATACTTCACATGCTCTTAGTTTCTGAGCCAAAATGAAAGAGGGCTGCGTCACTGAGCTTGCCACGCTTGGGCTGGCTTTCCTACACTGCCATCTACTGTCTGAAAGGATTACTGCATCATCTGAGCTGAAAACGTTCTACACATACTGTTAACCCAACTACCTAAAAACATTTGTCAAGGTCAATTGAATTCTCCAAATTGCCCCATATATAGAGAGTATGTGTGTGTGTGTGTGTGTGTGTGTGTGTGTGTGTGTGTGTGTGTGTGTGTGTCTTTGTGAGTGAGTGTGTACCAAGTGATAGATTGGCGCCCTGTCCTGGGTGTATCTGCCCAGGACCCAAATCTTTCTCCCCTGGATGGGCATGGGGAATCCCCCACCCACCATGACCCTAGTAGAGGATAAACTGGAAGATGATAGTGGTGTAAATATACATTTAAAAAATGTTTGCATGTTCTCCCCATGTGCATGTGTGCAAGAGGTCTGACTGAACCAAAAAGTGAGTAAAGGATCAGATAAAAAGATAAGTATACATTAAAAGATGATGTATATATATGTTATATATGTATATAACATGTATAAACAATCCACCACCCAAATGATACCTGTTTTGTGATTATCCTGACCAATAGAGAACAGAGAATGGCAAATACCAATACCTGTTGTAAAACCTGTTGTTAAAAAAAATGATAAAAAAAAAGGGGGGGGGGGGGCAGGATCAAATAACAATCAGGTTTGATGAATTTACAGTGTAGTTGGTTTTCTGCACAACTTCTGACTTGTAATGTTCTCATTTGTAAGTCGCTTTGGATAAAAAGCGTCTGCTAAATGATTAAATGTAATGTAGAGAACCAACAGGGGACTAACAAAAACAGATGTACCACAGTCTGTAATTGTAGAACTACAAAGTCCATCTATATAGACTACGTGAAGGAAATGGACGATGAAGAAGGGTACCAGAGGGTGTCCAAACTTTTGGCTGCTACTGTATTTTAGCTTTATCTTTTTAGCCGAATATATATATATATATATATATATATATATATATATATATATATATATATATATATATATATATATATACACAATTAGAAAAAAAAAGAGGCAAACATGCTAACCACTAAGCCACCATGCCACTCACAACAATACATCTATGATTAAAATACAAATAATTGGGGATGTCAATGAATTTGGGACACTGGCAATAAAGTCAGTTGCGAATCAGAGCCGCAATTTATCTGCATCAGTCACAAAGGGAAAAAAATGGTTTCAAGAGAAGCTCAATAAAGATACCAACAGGACGCCATTACTTCATGGTGAAACGATTATCCCGCTTCTGTCCACTAGATGGCACTGTTGTAGTTGCAGAAATAGAGCCTTTCCCCATGTGGCATTAATATCACATATACAGAGTTTAAATTCAATCTTATTTCAAACTGCGATGTGTTTGAGAAGCAACAAAAGCCATGACAGGCTAATTTCTCGGCTGTCGGTGAGCTGTGCTTGCTGCCAGACAGTCAGAGGAATAATTAAGGATCCGACCTTGTTAAAAGGGAAAGGCCTGTTACCTCTAATGAATGAGGACGTCATTATAATTGGGCTTGTTTTAGCTCAGAGGGCAATGTGATTATGTTAATTAAATTAGCTGCTTTCAGTCTCTTTCACCCTTCAGGTTCAGACTTTCATTCATTCATTCATCATCTTCCACTTTTATCCCATATTAGGGTTCCCCATACCCATCCAGGGGAGAACATTTCGGGCACTGGGCAGATACACCCAGGACAGGGCGCCAATCCATCGCTGGGTACACACTCACTCACACATACACACTCCATATAGGGCAATTTAGAGAACTCAATTGACTTGATCAATTTTTTTGGACTGTGGGAGGAAACCGGAGAACCCGGAGGAAACCCACGTGGACACGGAGAGAACATGGAAACTCCACCCAGATGGGGATTCGAACCGGGAATCCCTAGCGCTGAGAGGAGAACGTGCTAACCACTAAGCCACCGTGCCGCCCAGGTTCAGACTTCTTTTCTTAAAAACGAATTGTTATTTCTCAACCTGGGTCCCATTGTTTTGGTTCAAATGTTATCATCCATGTAGATGATATCTTAAGTATTTACCATGATCTTATCTTAACATATACTTTTACCATGTTTACTGAATAAACTGAATACTGAATAAAATGACTGTCTTACCTTTCACTTCTTCTTGTTGGAGACACAGATCTTTAGATGTTCATTGATTTGCTGACAGTGCTAGGTGTGATCCTCAGGTGTTTATTTCCATGTTGTCAGAGACCCATGATATTATAAGCTTCTCAGTTTTTGCCACAAACAGTGGTAAAACCATGTGTTTGCATTCTGTCATGCCTCTATCCTATCCCAGTCTCCTCTGTTTGGAAAACCAAACTATGGTCCTTTACCATCATGCAGTGATGTCATGCACCTACTAGTATGTGATGTCATCACTCACATTGTCATTATTTACTGCCAAGTATCCTATGGTTGAAGTCCATTCCCATCTGGTTTCTCCTTCTGCTTACTTCACATACATATTATTTATCTATCCATCCATTATCTACCACTGATCTGGGTCAGGGTCAGGGGGGCAGCAAAGAAACTCAGACATCCCTATCCCCAGCTATCTCTTCCAGCTCCTCAAGAGGCACACTGAGGCATTCCCAGTCCAATCAATAGACAATCTCTATATGATATTTAAACAGACAATAATTTGATAAAGCTGTTCTTATAGAGGGCGGCACGGTGGCTTAGTGGTTAGCATGTTCTCCTCTCAGCACTAGGGATTCCCAGTTCGAATCCCAATCTGGGTGGAGTTTCCATGTTCTCCCCGTGTCCGTGTGGGTTTCCTCCGGGTTCTCCGGTTTCCTTCCACAGTCCAAAAACATGGATCAAGTCAATTGAATTCTCCAAATTGCCCCATATAGAGTGTGTTTGTGTGAGTGAGTGTGTGCCCAGCGATAGATTGACGCCCTGTCCTGGGTGTATCTGCCCAGCGCCTGAGATGTTCTCCCCTGGATGGGCATGGGGAACCCCCCACGACCCTAATAGAGGATAAAGCGTAAGATAATGGATGGATTTATTATCTGATCCTGCCCCCCCCTTCCTTTTTTTCCCTTTTCTGCCAAACAGCCAGGACAGGTGCCAATCTATCACAGGACACACACTCACTTACTCACACAGACTATATAGGGGCAAATTGGAGCAGTCACTTTACCTTGAATCCATGTTCGTAGACTGTGGGAGGATGGATGGATGTTCTTATAGAAGACATTATTACTGTAGTAAGGCTTTACCAAATTAACAGCACTTTTAGGTTATTAGTAGGGGTGAGCTGCAATATTCGCTGATTCGACGATTCGATTCGGAGAACCGTAGTCGACTATGAACCTCATAGTCGAATGTACCATTTTGACCACATGGGGGTGCCCATGGCTGCTGCTAAGCATTAGTTTTTACATGAAATGTCTTTGTTTTCGTTATATATATAGCCTTTTGTCAAATAAAATCATCCTGTCACAAATGTCCGTCTTTCCCCGGAGATGAGCGGCTCCGCGGGGAAATCGCGAACGCCGCTCGCGCATAATGAGCGTCTCCCGGGATCCGGCTACGCGTAAGCCACAGCGTCAGCCGGTCTAAACAGAGGGAGACGCTCCCACGAGTGCGACCTGCGCGGAACAAATGCGCAGCGACACACAGAAATGCTGATGGAGAAAAACTGGAACACCGGGATAAAAACCAAAACTAGAATTTATTAAAAAAGTGGTGCCGAAGCACCAACATAACGGGGGTAAACGAACAAAGCAACATCGGGTAATGTAACCACAAATTAAAGACGTGCACTAACCCAACCAATCACCCAAGTGAGAGAATCAGAAAGCAAACGAGGGACAGGTGCCGCAGGTGATTGTTACACATCCTAATTTCTGTTAATATATATATTTTTTAATGATGTGTGCGCTTTAACCCATTTACGGTGCTCTAGAAAAACATGTAAAATATTTAAAAAATTTTTTTTTTAAAAACACGCTTATAGCGCCATCTTGTGGTGAAATTTTAACTGATTTGACTATCAGTCGACTATAGGGAAAATCTGACGAATCAGATTCAACTATGAAAATCCTTAGTTGAATACAGCCCTAGTTATTAGTAACCCGCTGCTCTTTACTACTAACAGTTCAAAACCATAAGACCGTGAGAAAATGATTTCTCATATAATTTAAAGTGACAGAAACATTGTGTGAGGCAGCTAGACCAGCCAGCACTTTGTTAAAGCCCATCCCTGAGCTTAAAAGAATTCAGTCCCTGGTCCTCATTAAGTAAAGGAGAAAAGCCTGGAGCATCATCTCACCGGGGCAGTCAGTGGCTTGTGGTTAAGGACCCAGCCCTGCACCCTGAAGTCCCGGTCCCACCAAACACTATAGCTAAAGTGCCCTTGGGCAAGGCACCCAACCTCTATTTCTCCCCAGGCGCAGTATACAAGTTTGCCCAACGCTCCGGGCACGTGTGCTCACATCACTCCGTGTGTTTCACTGCACGGATGGGTTAAATGTGGAGGACTAATTCCCCTGTATAAGCTCTGTAAACAAAATAGATCACTTTATCATTTTAATATAGTGACATAATTCCTAAGATGGGGCGGCACGGTGGCTTAGTGGTCAGCATGTTCTCCTCTCAGCGCTAGGGATTACCCGGTTCGAATCCCCATCTGGGTGGAGTTTCCATGTTCTCCCCATGTCCGTGGGTTTCCTCCGGGTTCTCCGGTTTCCTCCCACAGTCCAAAAACATGGATCAAGTCAATTGAGTTCTCCAAATTGCCCCATATAGAGTGTGTTTGTGTGAGTGAGTGTGTGCCCAGCGATATATTGGCGCCCTGTCCTGGGTGTATCTGCCCAGCGCCCGAATCGTTCTCCCCTGGATGGGCATGGGGAACCCCACCGCGACCCTAATAGAGGATAAAGTGGAAGATAATGGATGGATGGAATTCCTATGCTGCAAATTGCTTTAAGTTTGATCCAATCAGCAACGAGGCTGTCCATGAGCATGCAAAGGGGCAATTGGAGTAAGTTCTGTTAAATCACTGTCGTATAGTGAGGTCTGAACCACTAACTTTATTTTTATATTTAAGGTCGGGTTGTATATGAACACACCCACTCTCTGTCTCTTACACACACGGAACGGACGATATTAACTGTACTTGACAAGTGTATTAAATTGGAATGACATACATCCCCTTTAATGTTCTATTTTCTACCTCCTACATTTTTTTTCATTTTTGGTATATGCCGCAGATCTGAAGGAACTTAATGAAAGCTGACAGAGAACCGAAATGCAAACACTGTAGAGAGGTATGATTAGTAAGTGTGGAAGCAAAGGCACGTTAGTTAGGCAGCTGTGCCTCGGTCTCTTAGTCTCACACTGAAGCAGACCGTCACATCTAAACAGAGGCTCACTGATGTACTCGTCTCAGACTGCAGGCATGACCTACATTGCAGAATCGCCTAGGAAAAAAAATCGGCTTTGATGAAATTAATTTTGAAGTGATGCGTACATATAAAATCTGACGTATGAGCTGGTTTCTACAGACTCCTTCTCCTAGCTGTTCCTATTTGGGGGTCGCCATGGAAGGAAGAGCCACAAATACGATCTGATACTGTTTAATTTCAGATGCAGCAACTCTATGTATCCAGCATGTGCACTGATGCATATATCCTTAATGGTTAGGACAATTTAGCATCCGCACTTTAGCCATCAGGATGTTTTTAAAACGTTGGAAGAGGCAGGGCGGCACGGTGGTTTAGTGGTCAGCACGTTCTCCTCTCGGCACTAGGGATTCCTGGTTCGAATCCCAATCTGGGTGGAGTTTCCATATTCTCCCCGTGTCCGTGTGGGTTTCTTCAAGGTTCTCCGGTTTCCTCCCACAGTCTACGAACATGGATTCAAGGTAAAGTGACTGCTCCAATTTGCCCCTATATAGTCTGTGTGAGGAAGTGAGTGTGTGTCCAGTGATAGATTGGCACCTGTCCTGGCTGTTTGGCAGAAAAGAAAAAAAAAAATCCATCCATTATCTTACGCTTTATCCTATATTAGGGTCGTGGGGGGGGGGTTCCCCATGCACATCCAGGGGAGAACGTTTCGGGCTCTGGGCAGATACACCCAGGACAGGACGCCAATCTATCGCTGGGCACACACTCACTTACACAGACACTCTATATGGGGCAATTTGGAGAATTTAATTGACTTGATCCATGTTTTTGGACTGTGGGAGGAAACCGGAGAACCCGGAGGAAACCCACGTGGACACGGGGAGAACATGGAAACTCCACCCAGATGGGGATTCCAACCGGGTATCCCCAGCGCTGAGAGGAGAACATGCCAACCACTAAGCCACCGTGCCGCCCCTGTCTGCTAAATGACTAAATGTAATGAATGAAATTCTACAAAGTTTATTTCATTGACTTTAATTTCCATCAACCGTATAGACAATTTAGCAAACATATTTACATGAATATCAATATCGTTGTAATTAACAATTGTCGGGGGAATTAAAAAGGCAGACGCACCATTCAGCCTTTAAGTTTTTAGTGAAAAGATTGTCTACACGAGAAAAGATTTACCCTGCAGCCTTAGTGTGCTCCGAAAAAAGATCCCAGCAGTTGACGAGTCTCACTATAGAACATCATAGAACGATAAATATCCCAGCAGTCTCTTAGAAATGGCGGGACAGATTCCAGAACCTTCCAGAAGCTCACCTTCCAGAAGCTCCACATGCTCAGGAGGGTTAGAGCTCATGGAAAACTTGCTTTATTGTTTTGCATGCAGGATGCTGAGCTCCAGAACAGTGGGCTCAAGGACACGGGACGGAATGAGATTTTGTAAAACCCTGGACACTGCGGACGTTTTATATGACCGCCTCAAAACCCTATGACAAGGTGCTCGGTCGGCCAAACAGCCGGTTCATTCAAAACAGCCGGCATCGAGACAACCAGAATATATGCATAGTGAACCCTGATATGGCTTCCACCAACCGTGTGCTGATAGCAAGCAACCTCCGATGAGCTGCACGCCAACCCTCATCATCTGGTGTAAGACCTCTGCCAGTTGTAGATGGCATGAATGCTGTGTGTGCAGACCGGCAACCTCTTATAGGTGCTCACACTACGATGCCGGAAATTCTTGGCCGCCATGTTCATCCCGCGGTGCCTGGCCGCCAGCTTGACCCTTTCTTCGGCGGCGAAGAAGTCGCTGACGGCCCGGAAGAACTCGAGAAGAGCTTGGTGGCTCCAGAGTACGGGGCCCCGCTCGGCAGTGAAGAAACTACAATGGCCTCCGCTTTGGGTTAGCAACAAGAAGAAGTGAGGGTTGCTTTCAAAGAGCTCCAGGGGCAACGTGGCCTGCGGATCACCGCGGATTGGGTCGTCCCTGCTGCACACGCACAGCACCGGAATGGCCACCTCGTCCACGTCCCTCAAAGCATCGTTGCGCTCCCAGTAGTCCTCCCAGGCTCCTTCAGCCGACACCGTCTTTAGACCAGGCTGACAGAACAGTGCCTCCTCCATGGCTCTAAGGGAACAGCTGGAGAACAGGCTGTCGATGTGAACTACCTCACCCAATACCGTCCGGTACCTGCGGGGAAATCACAACTCAATTAGCAAAGATCGCTTTCTAAAAAGAAGCGGTAGACCAGACGTACATTACAGTGATCGATAGCGCTGGATCAGTACAGTCAGTTAGTCCTAGACATATTAAATTACACTGGAAATGAAGTTACGCACTTTAAATCTGAAATAAATATCAGAAGACGATATTAAAAAAAAAACACATTAAAAATTGCAGAACCTTTGCATGATGCTCAAATTTAAATAATTAATATTCATGGTGGCGGCACGGTGGCTTAGTGGTTTGCACGTTCGCCTCTCAGCGCTAGGGATTCCCGGTTCGAATCCCCATCTGGGTGGAGTTTCCATGTTCTCCCCGTGTCCGCGTGAGTTTCCTCCGGGTTCTCCGGTTTCCTCCCACAGTCCAAAAACATGGATCAAGTCAATTGAATTCTCCAAAAATTGCCCCATATAGAGTGTGTGTGTGTGAGTGAGTGTGTGCCCAGCGATGGATTGGCGCCCTGTCCTGGGTCGATCTGCCCAGCGCCCGAAACGTTCTCTCCTGGATGGGCTTGGGGAACCCCACCGCGACCCTAATAGAGGATAAAGCGGGAGATAATGAATGAATGAATATTCATGTAGGCGGCACGCTGGCTTAGTGGTTAGCACGTTATCCTCTCAGCGCTAGGGATTCCCGGTTCGAATCCCCATCTGGTTTCCTCCGGGTTCTCCGGTTTCCTCCCACAGTCCAAAAACATGGATCAAGTCAATTGAATTCTCCAAAAATTGCCCCATATAGTGTGTGTGTGTGTGAGTGAGTGTGTGCCCAGCAATGGATTGGCGCCTTGTCCTGGGTGCATCTGGGTGTATCAGGGCCCACACTGGTAACTTTAGTGGACCCCAACCTTCAGATTGATAGCCCCGCACCCTAACCACTCTTTTATACTAGGTGGATTCTGGTACAAAGCTGTGGCCCAAGGGCGTGATGGGTGGATTATGCAGACAGGAGACAGGCCTAGGACACAGATCAGATAAATGGTAAATCAGTCTGGGATTAATGTCGCTAATTATTTTTTCCCCTGTGACAAAATAGGCCGGAAGCAGGAAGATTTAATAGAACGCCATATCGTAGTCATAGCTCTCTCTCCATCTGCCTGCTTCTGGCATGTTTAAAAACAACATTAGAGCTAATAAATGTTTTTTCAAGCCCTCTAATAATTAGCGACATCAATCCCAGACAGGGACACAATGACTTTCATTGTGGTTGAGAAACCAGCCTTGGCACCTGAAGGTCCCCGGTATGATTGCTGTCCCACCAAGTACCATGGTTGAAGTTCCCTTGGGCAAGGGACATATACCCAATTGCTCCCTGGACGCCAAGTACAAGGCTGTCCACTGCTCAGGGCACGTGTGCTCACTTCACTCAGTGTGTGTATGTGTGTGTTTCACTGCATGGATGGGTTAAAGGACATGTGGAGGACAAATTCCTCTGTGTGTAAGCACCGTAGGCAAAAAAGATCACCATCATATGATCAGGTGTTACCATTTACCTGATCTGCCTCCTCCACCCATCACGCCACAAAAGCAGACAGACTAAGGAAACGGACAATATACATCTGCATGACGCCTTGTATACCTGCTGAGGTTAATCTTCTGGTAAAGTAGCAGGAGCCACTGGAAGGGCCACGCGGGGCCACTCTCGAACCAGTTCTGACATCGAAAGATTGGCGACAGGCAGGCAGCCGCCGTCACGTAGCTGGAGGAGCCACATTCACCAAGGTAGGAGAGAAGCAGGCCCGAGCCTGTGCTCTCGCTCACTGCATACAGCCGACCGGCAGGCTGGCGGAAACGGATGTAGCGCACGGCCTCCCGCAAATCAGCTGGGTCACCGAACTCCTGCAGCTTCACAGTGCTGAGCGGAGTGCCGTTCTGACAGCGTCGGTTGAACACCACCGGAAGGTAGCCATGACTCAGACCGGCCTCGCAGAGCTGGAGAGAGAGAGATGGCACGTAATCAGTATCTTATACTGTACTCAAGAAAAATACATATGTTAGTGTATTAATATGATCTAGAGAACTTCATCCATCCATGATCTTCCTCTTTATCCTATACTAGAGTTGTCGGGAGGTTCCCCATGCCCATCCAGGGGAGAATGTTTCAGGCACTGGGCAGATACACCAAGGACAGGGCACCAATATATCCTTCACTCACACAGACGCTCTCTATATGGGGCAATTAAGCGCTGCCAATTCACCTTGTTCACCATGTTTTGGAACTGTGGGAGAAACCCAGTAAATAACCCATGTGGACACCCATGGAAAAACCCATGTCATTTTATCCAAAGCGACTTACAAGTATGGGTGGCACGGTGGCTAAGTGGTTTGCATGTTCTCCTCTCAGCACTAGGGATTCCCGGTTTGAGTCCCAATCTGGGTGGAGTTTCCATGTTCTCCCCGTGTCCGCGTTGGTTTCCTCCAGGTTCTCCAGTTTCCTCCCACAGTCCAAAAACATGGATCAAATCAAATGAACTCTCCAAATTGCCCCATATAGAGTGTGTTTGTGTGAGTGAGTGTGTGCCCAGTGATAGATTGGCGCCCTGTCCTGGGTGTATCTGCCCAGTGCCCGAAATGGTCTCCCCCTGATGGGCAAGGGGAACCCCCATGCCACCCTAGTAGAGGATGGAGTGGAAGATAATGGATAGATGGATGGATGGATCCAAACTTAGATGGGGTCAGAGAACAGGGTTGATACAGCACCCCTGGAGCAATGAGGGTTAAGGGTCTTGCTCAAGGACCCACATTGGTAACTTCAGTGCACCTGGGATTTAAACCCACAAGCTTCTGATTGATAGCCCATGGCCCAAACCTTTACCACACCCCACCCAGATCGGGATTCAAACCTGGACCACTACACCACCACGCCGCATGTGATCGATCTCTGACCCAGGTCTAACATGCAAACCTACAGGCTGTGTAAATACAAGCAAGTAGAACTTTATACCGTTCCCTTGTGAAATCAGGAACATGAGAAATTCAATAAAGTTGCCCTAAAACGCACGGCGAGGACCAGCGTTGCCCCCAATTTCTACATTCCTCACATGGTTGATGAGTCACAGAAGCCAGGATAAATACGCATTCAGTCAGAAGGTCGACACAAGCTCTTCAAACTGGCCCCTGCTGTTTTAGCTCATTACAAGTAAAAACATCACATGACACATAGCTGTTTCAGTGAGATCATCAGATAGATCATTATCTAATTGCCTTGTAAATCTGATCAGGTGGGTGGAGGATTCCTAATACTTATTCTTAGGATTAATTTAACTTTTAAAAAGCTAATGTGTTAGGATGTGTAAGACTACATGTTTGTGATTTACAAACGACGTGGTTACTTTTGCCTAAATTTTGAGTCAGAAATCAGTTTTACTGTTCAGAATCAGAATTTTGTCTCCATTATACATTATACACAGTACACCAAACAGATTCAGAATATAATATACACAGATTTCCAGTTCACAGTACAATACAATATACAGACTAGGGATGAGACATCCATCCATCCATCCATTATCTTCTGCTTTATCCTATATTAGAGTCGGGGGGGGGAGTTCCCCATGCCCATCCAGGGGAGAAGGTTTCGGGCTCTGGGCAGATACACCCATGACAGAGCGCCAATATATCGCTGGGCACACACTCACTCTCACAAACACACTCTATATGGGGCAATTTGGAGAACTCTATTGACCTTGATCCATGTTTTTAGACTGTGGGAGGAAACCAGAGAACCCGGAGGAAACCCATGCGGACACGGGTAGAACATGGAAACTCCACCCAGATTGGGATTCGAACCGGGAATCCCTAGCGCTGAGAGGAGAACAAGCGGACCACTAAGCCGCCCAAGGGTGAGACAATTAATCATTTTTGCAATTAATCGCGTTAATTAATCGTAAGTGGACCATATCATCGTCATGACAATATTAATCAGAAAAATACGAATTATGCCAGTAGCCGAAACATTAGACCAAGTGGCACAACGAGCATGGAATAAAAATTAAGTTTCATTTGCAGCACACATGACCGTTTACTTTGTCCAGATATGAATATGTACTTTAACTTTAACTTAACTTTGCCAAAAATGTTCCAGAAATCACAGGAACAATGCACGGTTCTTATGCTTGTCATTTATTTATGTAAACACGAAACAAAAAAAACAAAAAAAATGAAACATTTTGTTATCAACAAATGTCAATGCAGGGCTTTTGCTGAATCAAATATTCTAGCAAAATATTCTTCATAAAACAAAATATTTAATTATTTGCTGAAAATTAAAAATTTAAGTAAAACAGTGTCCCTTAAAGTACATAATCATATCTATTTGAAAGAAAACTTTCTTTTTTGAAGGAAATGTTTTTCCTGTAAAGACAAAGTAAACAGTCATGTATACTGCAAGTAAACCTTTCATTTTTTCTGTGCTAGTTGTGCCACTTGGTCTAATGTTCCGGCTACCAGCAGAATACCTATTTTTCTAATGAATATTGTCACGACGATAATAAGGTCCTCTT
Source organism: Corydoras sp. C115 (assembly GCA_019802505.1). Lineage (NCBI taxonomy): Eukaryota > Metazoa > Chordata > Actinopteri > Siluriformes > Callichthyidae > Corydoras > Corydoras sp. C115. The sequence continues at coordinate 2,766,596 of JAFMOC010000058.1, read as the reverse complement.
ACGGTGTTAAAAGTTAACAAATCATATAACTGTGATTATTTGCTTTGACAATAATTGTTCCAAACAAATCTGTAATGGCCTGATCATTCCATATAGATAAATAAATGTAATGCTACAGAAGCAGGTGGCATGATGTATTGCCTCTCCATTTATGAATTGTGATCTGGGTGAAGTTCATGTCCTCCCTGTGTCCGAGTGAGGTTCAATATGAGTCCTCTGGCTTTTTTTTCCCCCCAGTCCAAAACCATGGATTCAATATGAATTGGCTGCTATAAATTGCCCCTATATAGTGTTTGTGTGTGTAAGTAAGTGTGTATCTGCCCAGCATCCGAAATGTCGGGCATGGGGAACGTCTCTAGTAGAGGATTAAGCAGAAGATAATGATGCTACAGTATCATATCCACAAACAGTGAGGACTAAAGAATGTCTGGGTGAACCACAATCACACAAATTACTGACATCAGTTCTCCACCTCCATTAGGACCTCCTGCTTCTCGGAGTTGGTTTGGCTGACTGTGTTCAGCAGAGGATATATCTCAACCTCATGTTTTCCATTCGCACATCATTTCACTCTGCATTTCTCTCCCTTCTGTAAGGTTCCCCTTGAAAATGTCCATCATCTCCACACAGCCTCACAGCTCATCTCCTGATTCTGCTAAACCAGAACTGATGGCGACTTTGAAGAGAGAGCTGTGTGAAGTGATCCGTCTCTAACCACACTGAAGACATTTACAGATGCCAAGACTTATGAAGGAAAAATAGCTCAGCTACCGATCAACTGAACATCCATCACTTTATTTATAAGCCACTACACACTAGAACACCACTACCCCAACACACCCAAATCCAGAGGAACTGCTGACCACTCTACACACACTGGACCCATTCACACCCTTTATTATTATCCCAACACTAAACTGCTTATTGGGCGGCACGGTGGCATAGTGTTTAGCACGTTCGCCTCTCAGCGCTAGGGATTCCCGGTTCGAATCCCCATCTGGGTGGAGTTTCCATGTTCTCCCCGTGTCTGCGTGGGTTTCCTCCGGGTTCTCCGGTTTCCTCCCACAGTCCAAAAACATGGATCAAGTCAATTGAATTCTCAAAATTGCCCCATATAGAGTGTGTCTGTGTGAGTGAGTGTGTGCCCAGTGATGGATTGGCGCCCTGTCCTGGGTCAATCTGCCCAGCGCCCGAGATGTTCTCCCCTGGATGGGCATGGGGAACCCCACCGCGACCCTAATAGAGGATAAAGCGGGAGACAATGAATGAATGAATAAACTGCTTATTGTACATTATGAAACAGGTAGTTTTGAGCTATTAACAGTGTCAAAGTGATCTGTGTACTTACACACAGAGGAATTTCTCCTCCACATTTACCACACACATATACACACACTGTTGAAGTGAGCACTCGTGCCCAGAGCGGTGGACAGCCTTGTACATAGCGCGCAGGGAGCAAGTGGGGTTTGGTGCTTTGCCCAAAGGAACTTCAGCTGTAGTACTTGGTAGGACCAGTAATCGAACCGTGGACTTTCAGGTCCCAAGGCTGGTTCCTTAACCACAAGTCTATGACACGCCTCAATGTAACTGTGTACAGCTGTAATATTCATTCATTATCTTCTGCTTTATCCTCTATTAGGGACGCGGTGGGGTTCCCCATGCCCATCCAGGGAAGAGCGTTTCGGGCGCTGGACAGATACACCCAGGACAGGGCGCCAATCTATCGCTGGGCACACACTCACTCACACACACATTCTACATGGGGCAATTTGGAGAACTCAATTGACTTGATCCATGTTTTTGGACTGTGGGAGGAAACCGGAGAACCCGGAGGAAACCCACGTGGACACGGGGAGAACATGGAAACTTTACCCAGATGGGGATTCGAACCGGGAATCCCTAGTGCTGAGAGGAGAACGTGCTAAACACTAAGCCACCGTGCTGCCTCAGCTCTAATACTTTATATTATATATATATATATATTATATTATAATAAAATTTTTAAAGGGTAAAAGTCTGTGTGTGAGTGTGTGGTTACTTACTCTTTAGTACCCTGTGGAGGTTTATATACTCTTTTTATTTATATACTCCAAGAAGACTTGTGGTGTTCTTTCATTTGTAAGTCACTTTGAATAAAAGCCTCTAAATGATTAAATGTAATAGAAGTTGTTGTGTTTGGTGTTTTTTGCCTTTTAGTTACTTAAATAACACTTCTTTCCCCCCAAAACCTCCAACAAGAAGTGAGTGATTTAGTGTAAATTAACATTTACGCTGATTATTACAAGCCTGGGCCATGAAGGTGCTACGGTAAATATAAAATTTAAAAATCTAAACAGTACAGCTATTTTTAAATGCTTGACAAATGTGTAGTTTCGAGTTAAGTCAGCATCTATGTGCATTGTCATCATGAAACAGTTGTCATGGTGACAAGACCCTGGAGAGGTGACAAGGGCAAACAGTAGGTGACTGGGACTGGTGTTTATTATAATAGCACAGCTCCCTGCATCTGAGGGTCTGAAAAGAACATCCCAAAAAGCAGTGCAATTTTCCAACAAGTCATAACCTTTTGATTAAAAACTTTTTTTTTTTACTTTTTAATACAAAAAAAGGTTACACGAAGTGTCTATAATCCCATGTTTGGGTGAAACGGTTGCTTTGTGGTTAGCACGTTCCAGGAGATCCAGGTTCGAATCCCAATCTGGGTGGAGTGTTCATGTTCTCCCCGTGTCCATGTGGGTTTCCTCTGGGTTATTCCGTTTCCTCCCACAAAAACATGGATTCATGGTAAACTGAATACTCTAAACTGCCCCATATAGTGTACGTGAATTTGTGCCCAGTGATAGATCAGTGCCCTGTCCTGGGTGTATCTGCCCAGCGCCCAACACATTCTCCCCTGAATGGGCATGGAGCAACCCACTTCCCCTTGTAATTAAGCAGAAGATAATGGATGATTGAATAGTTAATGTATTTAAACATGTTAACCAGAGCCTTAGAAAACATGGACCCAGCGTGACAACAGGAGTGTCCCTCCTGACACTAAATTATCAATGGGAGGTGGAGCCATGGAAAAAGGGGAGGTAACTGACTCTCCTGCCATGTGTTGGTAGTTGTGCTTGTGCAAATCTTTAACATTTTACAATATTAGCTACTGCCTATTACATAGTAGGCATGAGACGATTACAGATTTTGAAGGCATGAAATAATCACGAATAATATGCAACATTAAATTTTACCAAAAATGTGCCAGAAATTACAGGAACAATGCATTTACATTTAAATTTGGTCATTTAGTAGACACTTTTATCCAAAACGTCTTACAAGGTGAACACAGGGTTCATCACAACATCCCTGGAGCAATGAGGGTTAAGGGTCTTGTTCAAGGACCCACACTGGTAACTTCAGTGGACCTGGGATTTGAACCCCCAACCTTCAGATTGATAGCCCAACACCCTAACCACTAATATATTTTTTTTATTTATTTAAAAAACAGGAGGCTGAAAGAAGCAAGTCTAAAACTAATAGAAAGCTGAATTTCAGCGACAATTCTGGACATTCAGGACGAATTCTGCAATGTGGGCCTGAAGGGTTACTCCAGCTCAGGAGACGTCAGGCTCCAGTGCTGGTTCTGTAAAAAGCGTCTAAGGTATGTTCATGTAAATCTTCGAGTCCAAGTACTTTGTCATTCGAACAATATGAAGTGATGCTCAGTATATAGTGGAACAAGACAACGTTCTCAATGAAGAAGTTAACAGCACACATAACAGCAATTACACAACTCAACATAAAGTGCATAACTTGCAAACGTGCAAAACAAGAAGAAGTCCTGGGTGTTTCACAGATGAGACTCCATCCGTTTGGTTTGGTGCAGTCAGACATTAAGCAATGCAGTGACGTTTTGGGCGGATGGGGGGGGGGGTTGTGGGTGTGATGGCAGACGTGTCAGACACAGACCCGCAAATTGCAAGTTGAGATGTGAAAACAAGGGAAGTAATTGACTCAGCTGCACTCTATTTTATTAAATGTATTTGTAGCCGTTTTATTCCCTTTCCATCCAGGACCCCTGGAGAAATGAGGGTCTTAGGATGGAACCACCTCAGTCCCAGTCGAGCTGGGATTTGAACCAACAACCTTCAACCAAAGATTAATAACCATTGAGCTACCACACCCTGCTTGTATGTCTGGTAGGGTTTTGTGTACAGTGATAAATTGTGTCCAAGGTGTGAGGAGTCTGTGAATATGTCACTAATATAGTATCAGTATCAGGGTGATGGTAGCTCAGTGGTTAGGGTGTTGGGTTATCAATCTGAAGGTTGGGGGTTCAAATCCCAGGTCCACTGAAGTTACCAGTGTGGGTCCTTGAGCGAGACCCTTAACCCTCATTGCTCCAGGGATGTTGTGATGAACCCTGTGCTCACCTTGTAAGTCACCTTTGGATAAAAGCATCTGCTAAATGACCAAATGTAATGTAATGTAAATGTAATCAGTCAAAAGTTTGGACACACCTCCTTTTTCCTCCACTTACAGTCCATGTTCTCAGTTCCACTTACTATAAAGATGGACTTGTAGTTCTACAATTTCATCTGTTTGTGGACATATACTGTTTATAGGACTAGGACTGTCTTACAAACAATTTGTCAGATCATCAATTTACATTTGAAGCTAATAATAAAACCAAATGGTCCATTCAATGCATTGCAGGTTTTCCTAATTTATTAAATTTTATTTAATTTTGCTAAAAGCATTTATGTGCATTTTCTTTTGCTTTAGATTTAATTCATTATTCATTGCAGATATGGGATTTTTAAAGATGCCTTAACTTTATTTCAACATTTCACATTGCTACAGTTCAAATTAAAGTTTATTTAGTTTAATTTAAAGTATATATTTTCACTAAACTAATAAAGTAATTAAAATCCATGATTATTCCCAGATTAATTAAGCAAAGGAACAGTTTGTAACAGGGCTGTAGTCTAATTGAGTGTAAATGAATGTGCATTTTAATCACATGGTGTTTCCCCACAGATTTCCCGACTCAATTTAATTCTGATACACTGGGTTTATTTTGAATGTTTCTACATTCGATTCAATATTGATTCTCATTTCAATATGTTCCACTTAATGCTACACTAGGTTCGCAAAAGAACTTAAGGGGATTGGGTAGATACACCCAGAACATGGTGCCATCTATTGATGGGCACACACTCACACATACAAACACTATATAGGGGCAATTTAGAGCAGCCAATTCACCTTGAACCCATGTTTTTGAACTGTAGGAGGAATCCGGACATGGGAAGGACATGAAAAATTAGGATTCGAACCTGGATTTCTCTTTACAGTCTAGTTTGGTCTAGTTTCTACCTGCAGTCAGAGTTTTTGAAATTAAAATGTTCTCAGACATCTGATTTTAGGTTCTAGGTTGCCTTTATGGATGTTTGGATCAGATCTCATTACACAGGAAAAAAAAAACAATGGTCATAAGTGATAAACGAGAAATAATTTCTCATGCACACATGAGGGAAACTTTAAAGATGGATCGTTAAAGCCACTGCTACATCCATCCATTATCTTTCTAGGTCCTATTCCAATCCAGGAGAGAACGTTTCGGGAGCTGGGCAGATGGACAGGGTGCCAATCCCTGAGCACACACTCACACAGACATACTATACAGGGCTATTTTAGATTGGGCAGTTTAAAGCTACCATTTTTACCTTTAGTCCGTGTTTTTGGACTGTGGGAGGAAACCGGAGAATCCAGAGGAAGCTCACACGGACACGGGGAGAACATAGAAACTCCTCCCAGATCGGGATTCAAAGCTAAATCCTTAGCACTGAGAGGTAAACATGCAAACCACTAAGCCACCCCTACATGTAACATAGTAAACCAGGTGAACGTAGTAACTACAATAACTATTGACATTAAAAGCAACAAATTGCAGCCTTTATTGTGCTGAAACGTAAATTCAGAATCAGTTATTGAAAACTACCCCTCAGGTTTAACAGTCAGGTCTACGCATGTGAGGGTTTTGTTGCAATATGCTACAAGAGTGCAATACTAAAATATATGCACCATATATATGCACCATATATATATATATATATATATATATATATATATATATATATATATATATATATATAAACACATCATATTATATGGTCAGCTCATGTCACCACTTTTTACTGTTGTATTTAAAACTAAGTACTTTATATTTTAGTATGTTGCACTTATTGTTGATTATGTTTTATCCTTTATTATTTTTTAGTAATTTATAACTCAGCAACTGTAACATCTGCAATTTCCCCCCAGGGATCAATAAAGTATTCGGATCCGGATTGTTGCAGGGCACAAATGGAAAGACCTAATACAATGTATAGGTCTTTAAAGCTGTTCTAACCTCCAATCACAATAAACTGCTTAAAATAACAAAAATTCCTCCGAGATCTGATGTTTCAGCAAAGTATTTTGAATTTGAGTGATGTAACCACTTCGCTCAGTATTTAGCAGGAGCTGTGTAAATATTCTCCACTGGCGTTCATCCTGCACAAACTGAGCGCTATACGGTTTCCATTTCTGCATTTCCACTAAAAACACAAATGAAAAGCATCTATAACTCATGGAGCTGTGCAAAACCACAAGACCCTTCAGGAACTAATTTGGAGATTAATATGCCTCTTTTACTAAAATATCTGATGCCGACCAAAGCCTGGATCAACGATAAGACAGACTGTTGAGCTGTGTGGACAAAATCGTCATCGGCTTCACAAACAAAGAATAATTCTTGCATAGACATGAAATGCACTCAATTGTGGTTTCATATCAGAGACTGTGAGCTCACTTCCTACTGGCTGCACTGTATTACTGAATTAGGATGTCTGTGCTGCAGCAATGACCCAAAAATTGAAAAGCTGCAGCTTTTTACCAAAGTTTCCAGTATGATCAGGTAACAAAGCATCAGCACTCATTTAAATGCATGCACTGATGAAGCCCTTACGATTACTTTTGATTCTATAATCGGCTGTTGTTAAAAATCTGGTCTTGCTGTTGCGCTTGCAATAAGGGACGCGTGTTAAAAGGCAGCTTGTGAGGCATATCGTGTCTTCTGTTCTGGCTGCTATTTAAAGTGTGATGCCCCTTGACCAAACTGGTGTCATCTGAGGAAAAGTCAAGCATGCAAAAGCGACTTATATCCCTAAGATGCACTGTATTACTGAATTGGAATATCTGTGCTGCAGCAAAGAGCCAAAATGTAATTTTACAATTAAATTTAAATGCATGCACTGATGAAGCCTTTACGAATGTTTTGGATTCTACAGTCTGCTGTTTAATTTTATTTTTATTTTATGCATGCTGAAAATTCCAGCATGCAAAAGCAACTCCTATATCCCTAGGATGAACTGTATTATTAAATTAGGATGTCTGTGCTGCAGCAATGAGCCAAAAAGTAATTTTAGAATTGTTAGAATTTAGAAAATATGAATGTTTTGGATTCTACAGTCTGCTGTGTTTTTTTTTTTTGCATGCTGAAAAGTCCAGCATGCAAAAGCAACTCCTATATCCCTAAGATGCACTGTATTGTTAAATTAGGATGTCTGAGCTGCAGCAATGAGCCAAAATGTAATTTTACAATTAAATTTAAATGCATGCACTGATAAAGCCTTTACGATTTGGATCTTTGGATTCTACAGTCTGCTGTTTTTTTTTTTTTTTTTGAAAAGTCCAGCATGCAAAAGCAACTCCTTTATCCCAAAGATGCACTGTAGGATGTCTGAGCTTCAGCAATGACCCAAAAAGTAATTTTACAATTAAATATAAATGCATGCACTGATAAAGCCTTTACGAATGTTTTGGCTCCTACAGTCTGCTGTTTTTTTTTTGTTTGTTTGTTTTTTGCATGCTGAAAAGTCCAGCATGAAAAAGCAACTCCAATATCCCTAAGATGCACTGTATTATTAAATTAGGATGTCTGTGCTGCAACAATTACCCAAAAAGTAATTTTACATTCGTTCATTCATTATCTCCCGCTTTATCCTCTATTAGGGTCGCGGCGGGGTTCCCCATGCCCATACAGGGGAGAACGTCTCGGGCGCTGGGCAGATACACCCAGGACAGGGTGCCAATCCATCGCTGGGCACACACTCACTCACACAGACACACTCTATATGGGGCAATTTGGAGAATTCAATTGACTTGATCCATGACTGTTGGAGGAAACCTGCGGCACGGTGGCTTAGTGGTTAGCACGTTCGCCTCTCAGCGCTAGGGATTCCCGGTTCGAATCCCCATCTGGGTGGAGTTTCCATGTTCTCCCCGTGTCTGCGTGGGTTTCCTCCCACAGTCTAAAAACATGGATCAAGTCAATTGAATTCTCAAAATTGCCCCATATAGAGTGTGTCTGTGTGAGTGAGTGTGTGCCCAGCGATGGATTGGCACCCTGTCCTGGGTCTATCTGCCCAGCGCCCGAGACGTTCTCCCCTGGATGGGCATGGGGAATCCCACCGCGACCCTAATAGAGGATAAAGCGGAAGATAATGAATGAATGATTGAATGAATGAAGGAAACCGGAGAACCCGGAGGAAACCCACACGGACACGGGGAGAACATGGAAACTCCACCCAGATGGGGATTCGAACCGGGAAAGTAATTTTACAATGAACTTTAAACAGATTCTACAGTCTGCTGTTTTGTTTTTGTTGTTTTTTTAAAAGCAACTCCACCATCCCTAAGTTTATTCCCCCAGTTTATTCTAAGGACTCTGGCACGCTTTCTGCAGTAAGTGCGTTCCTCGTACCTTCAGCACGTTCCTCGTCAGCTTTCCGAACGAGTTGGGGACGATCAGGAGGATGGGGCTGGTGGAATTGCTGCACGTCCTCCTCCTCCTGGACCCCACGACGGCCCAGTCCAAGGCCACCAGGCCGTCGTCGCTCAGCTGCAAGTAATCTCGGATGAACTGCACGGCGCAGTCGTGCGGCCACAGAGCCCCCAGGACGCTCTGCAGACCCGGGCTCGCCCTCCAGTGCCAGCCCGGCACCGGCACGTAGGTGGAGAAGCTGTTGCAGTGCTGCAGCAGATAGTTGGCCAGGGCGGAGGTTTTGCAAACGAACGTCACGGGCGCCTCACCTGCCCGCGAGTGCACTCCGGGCTCGGTCCCGAATCCACAGTCCGAGCCGCGCCACGCAGCCCCCCTCGACGCTCCCAAATGCCGGCGGAGCGGCCAGAACGCGGCGGCCAAAAGCAGGAGGACGGCAGCCGCGACCCATTCCAGCATTTGAACGGCGTCTCGGAGCCAAAGCAGCGGTGAGAGGCAGCTGCCGCCGATGAGGGCTGCTGATTAAACGAGCCCCATTCTTCCCTTCAGAGCGCGCTCCATGCGCGCAAACGCTCCTCCAGCTCCAAGTTCAAAGTTCTTTTGGCGGCCGACTTTCACCCAAAAGCGCAGGAGCGAGTCTGAGTCCTGAGGAACCCAAAACCCAAACGTACGATTTACAGCGAGGCTTCAGTTGGCGCCATACTCTTTGAAATGCAGCGCTGTGTGTTATGTGTGTGTGTGTGTGTGTGTGTGTGTAAGTGTGTGTGTGTGTGTGTGTGTGTGTGTCGTCAGCGTTTTTCGAGCCAACAGCAGGCGCCTTTTTTTTTTTTTTTTTTTTTTGCATGCAGCATATCATTAAGCAGGTCTTCACTAAAACACCCCTCTGTTATTGCACCTACACCTAACCGGAGTCAAGAACAAGAACCATGCGGTAACATGGAGTACTCGTGATGACGTCAGAGTTGGAGGAGGTTTTACACTCTGTATCCATCCATCCATCCATCCATCCATTATGTTCTGCTTTATCCTATATTAGGGTAGGGGAGGGGTGGGGGAGGGGTGGGGGAGGGGTTCCCCATGCCCATCCAGCGGAGAACGTTTCGGGCGCTGGGCAGATACACCCGGGACAGGGCGCTGGGCACACACTCACTCACACAGACACACTCTATATGGGGCAATTTGGAGAACTCAACTGACTTGATCCATGTTGTTGGACTGTGGGAGGAAACCAGAGAACCCGGAGAAAACCCACGCGGACACGGGGAGAACATGGAAACTCCACCCAGATGGGGTGGAGCGTTTCGGGCGCTGGGCAGATACACCCAGGACAGGGCGCTGGGCACACACTCACACACACACACACACACTCTATATGGGGCAATTTGGAGAATTCATTTGACCTGGCGACAGGTTTTTTGACTGTGGGAGGAAACCGGAGAACCCGGAGGAAACCCACGCGGACACGGGGAGAACATGGAAACCCCACCCAGATTGGGATTCGAACCGGGAATCCCTAGGGCTGATAGAAAACAAAATTAATTAATTACAACTAATAAGTTTATTAATTAGTAGTAGTTTAATTGATTCATGTGTTGTCGTCGATGATGGACAATTGTGCAAAGTTTCAGCTTAATCGGATAACGGTTGCTATTGGGGTTTCTTCAGTTTCCTCTCACAGTCCAAAAAACATGGATTTAAGGTGGATTGGCTGCTCTAATTTGCCCTTCAAAATTGCTCCTATCTATTAGTGTGTCTGCCAAATCCAAGAAATATGGGCATATAGAAGAAACAGAATCCATCGCTGGGCATGGGAATTTTGAGAATTCAATGGACCAATTTTTGGGACTCAGCCCGGCAGGAAACCCACAGCGGACACGGGGGGAGACATGACATGGGGATTCGAACCGGGAATTCCCTAGTGATGTACCACTAATCAGTAATAGATTATGGACTTAGATAATTAAATCAAATAATGCAACTTTTCAGGACCAATGCATGACTATAATTGTTAGTACTTTAATTAATTGTTCATGAAAAAAGTGCAAATGTTTGAAAAACATCAGTTGAAGCAATGGGCCACAGAATCTCATGGAGCAACTCATTTATCAAGAGCTTAATAGAGCGGTATGCTGTGCACAAGCCGAGGATAATACACAGTGCGGTGCATCCATAATGTGTCGTGCTACTAGACTGTGGAGCAGCGCTAATGCATTCTCTGGAGGGATGAATTGTTCCTCACCCCCCAAAAACCCGGTGTACAAAGCTGGATCTGGCCAGATGGCAAACACACACTAATTACTGAACGTATCTCAGCTATTTACATTATCTTCCGCTTTAGGTCGCGGGGGGGGGGGGGGGGGGGGGGTTCCCAATGCCCATCCAGGTGAGAACATTTCGGATGCTAGGCATATAAACCCAGGACAGGACACCAACTATCGCTGGGCACACAATCACTCACACAGACATACTCTATATGGGGCAATTTGGAGAATTCAATTGACTTGTTCCATGTTTTTGGACTGTGGGAGAAAACCGGAGAACCCGGAGGAAAAGCACACGGACACGGGGAGAACATGGAGACTCCACCTAGATTGGGATTCGAACCGGGAATCCCTAGTGCCGCCCTTTAGTTAGAACATACTTTATTATATCATACTTTAGATATATCATTTATAACGGGCGGCACGGTGGTTTAGTGGTAAGCATGTTCTCCTCTCAACGCTAGGGATTCCCGGTTCGAATCCCAATCTGGGTGGAGTTTCCATGTTCTCCCCGTGTCCGCGTTTTAACAGACACTTTTATCCAACACGGCTTACAAATATCCCAACTTGGTCAGGGGTCAGAGCACAGAGTTGATACAGCATCCCTGGATCAATGAAGGGTCTTGCTCCAGGACCCACATTGGTAACATCAGTGGACCTGGGAGTTGAACCCACAACCTTCTGATTATAAGCCCAAAACACTAACCACACCCTGATGGCCACATCACTGCTGCTACAATAAATGTCTGAACTTCAAAGCACTTTAATGTTGAGTGAGTTTCAGCTCAATGAAAACAATAACTGAGACTAAAACCTGAATAATCATGTATGGGATTCATTATAATACTAGTCACATTTTGGCCATTTGGTGTGTATCCTCTAAACAAATCCACACTCTTGCATTGATTACCATGACATTTGACATTATTACTTTTCGGGACCCTGCGGCAAACTCGGGCTTGTGATCCCGTTTCCTGCAAATGGTGTAAATGTTAATTTATGTGTAATTGGTCGCTTCTTGGGCGGCACGGTGGCTTAGTGGTTAGCACGTTCGCCTCTCAGCGCTAGGGATTCCCGGTTCGAATCCCCATCTGGGTGGAGCTTCCATGTTCTCCCCGTGTCTGCGTGGGTTTCCGCCGGGTTCTCCGGTTTCCTCCCACAGTCCAAAAACATGGATCAAGTCAATTGAATTCTCAAAAATTGCCCCATATAGAGTGTGTCTGTGTGAGTGAGTGTGTGCCCAGCGATGGATTGGCGCCCTGTCCTGGGTCTATCTGCCCAGCGCCCAAAACGTTCTCCCCTGGATGGGCATGGGGAACCCCACCGCGACCCTAATAGAGGATAAAGCGGGAGATAATGAATGAATGAATGAATGGTCGCTTCTTGGTGGATGTAAAAAGAATACAGTATTAACCTCTGCAGGGTTCCGAAGAATAAGTATGTCAAATGTTGTGGTTATCGAAATGTGGATTTATAATGGACACACACACACACACACACACACACACACACACACAGACAGACTTTCGCCCATATTCATAAGATTTAATAAATCCCATTGTGGTTTCATGTCTGTAGCAGCTCCAAGTTCTCCACCCTGCACCGAACAAATGTTTGTTTGGAAGGCAACAAAAGTAGTGTATAGGTGCCATTAGGCCAGATGGGTGTGTTGCTGTGAGAAAAAAAAAACCTGGCAACCTCATATCTATTGTTGTAGAGATGAGAAATACCCAGAGAATAGATACTATAATCGTTCTACTCTCAGCACTAGGGATTCCCGGTTGGAATCCCTATCTGGGTGGAGTTTCCATGTTCTCCCCGTGTCCGCGTGGGTTTCCTCCGGGTTCTCCGGTTTCCTCCCACAGTCCAAAAACACGGATCAAGTCAATTGAGCTCTCCAAATTGCCCCATATAGAGTGTGTCTGTGTGAGTGAGTGTGTGCCCAGCGATAGATTGGTGCCCTGTCCTGGGTGTATCTGCCCAGCACCCGAAATGTTCTCCCCTGGATGGGCATGGGGAACCCCACCGCGACCCTAATAGAGGATAAAGCGGGAGAAAATGAATGAATGAATAGATACTATAATCGTTCACCTCTCAGCGCGATAAAGCGAAAGAAAATGGATGGATGGATACTATAATATCTCATAGTGCCCTGTCTGTCTGTCTGTCCATTAATATTAAGGACAGGACAGCGCATAGAGCCACAACACCCCTCAGAACCACATCAGATCTCCGATCGCATGCATTCATGGACAACACAAGCTTTCTTAGCATCTTAACTCAAGCCTTGGCCACTTTAGTGCAGGAAGGTGTCACTGCAGATTAAGACCGAATCTAAATGAGGTCATGGGTTTGTAGGCAACGGTAATCTGAATGTGTGTAGGGGGAACCGAATTTATTGGTTCTACTGCAGGCGAGAGGGCGGTAGCTTATGAGTTATCACTGTCATCATTACGCCTGACGTTAACTGCTCCTTAAGGGACTTGTACAGGAAATCTAAAATTCAACATGAGCCAGTGTTTTATACAGGAACATCAGTGACATATTGTTTCTTCACTGCACAGGAAGGCTTTTAGAATGCTCCATCTACAAGCTGCCACAAAGTACTTTAAGCCCAACAGAGTGAGGGGTCAGATTTCAAAGACACTGTAAACCAAATGAAACATCTGTCCAGGAGAAAAATTAGATGTGATCTTCTCCCACAGATTGATTTCAAATTTAAAATAACAGCTTTACGTGTCTTCCACGGGCTGCACAGTGGCTTTGTGGTTAACACGTTCACCTCTCAGTGCTAAGAATCGAGGTTTGAGTTCCGATCTGGGTGGAGTTTCCATGTTCTCCACGTGGGTTTCCACCGGTTCCCTCCCACAGACCAAAAACATGAATTCAATGTGAAATTGGCTGCTTGGTGACTTATTGGTGACTTAATGGTTAACACGTTCTCCTCTCAGCGCTAGGGATTCCCGGTTCGAATCCCAATCTCTGTGGAGTTTCCATGTTCTCCCCGTGTCCACGTGGGTTTCTTCCGGGTTCTCCGGTTTCCTCCCACAGTCCAAAAACATGGCTCAAGTCAATTGAGCTCTCCAAATTGCCCTTAATAGAGCGTGTTTATGTGAGTGAGTGTGTGCCCAGTGATAGATTAGCACCCTGTCTTGAGTGTATCTGCCCAGCGACCAAAACGTTCTCCCCTGAATGGGCATGGGGAACCCCCCCCCCGCCAGCGACCCTATTAGACGATAAAGCGGAAGATAATGGATGGATGGATATTGCCCCTCCGTAGTGTGTGTCTGTGTGTCCAGTGATAGATTGACGCCCTGTCCTGATTGTATCTGCCCAGCACCCAAAACGTTCTCCATCCGCGTTAAGCAAAAGATGATTGATGGATGGATATGTCCTCCACAAACAATACAATAAAAATCTTAAAAAGCCCTTTACCCAAGTGGTATATGGTAACAAAGTTCCCCCTTTCTCTATTCAGCAGACTACGCTGAACTCTGTCTCCCAACGTCAGTGCTGATTTAAAGAAACGTTACTAAACGCATTAAAACCTATATAATTACTTAAATGGTAGCACATGTTCCATTACATGCATTATAAATGAAAGATCTCCTGCACGTGGCAGATTGTTCCAGGACCTCATACAGCTTTAATCAGCAGCATGTGGCCAGCAAACTGCTAACTCGTTTGGTCATCCATAATTAAGTTAAAATAAGACTAAAAGCTGACAGTACATAACACCAAAATCATATCCGAAGAGCTTTTTGGTTCTAAGGGATGTGTGTCGAGGGCTCGGATTTGTTTCACGTACAGTACTTGGGTCTGCATTTTTGTTGTGCTTTATCCTGGAATCTGATGCTCACATTGCCAACTCTAAATGGAAACCAGCTGGGGCTGTCGGAATTAGTCAGGAGTGGTGAACTCATTGAGTGGTTGGATCTGGGTTTACTGTAATTCACCAAATTCTTTCTCCCAACTTAGAAATCCCTGTCCTCTGAAACACCTTTTAAGACAAGACAATAAACATGGTTAGTACAGTCTCCATGGCAACACTGCTTAAGCTCTGCTTTGTACCAAACGCAATACAGACCCATTGTTTTAATAATTCACTTTTGGGCTTAACATTTAGCGCAGTGTGCATGCAGAGGCAACGTTTATTAAAATAGATAGAAAACACTGAAAAAGTTCAAAAGAGCTTAAAGATAGATATTTATTGGGAGCTAAATTGTTCTCCGCACAGAATAATACAGATAAATATATTAGACATATGCTCTTAAATCTCTCATACAGATAATAAGCACGGCAAAATGATAAAGCTGTCGTATCTTACCTCAAGGACTTATTCTGTTTCATGTTGTCTGTATTATATGCAGAACCCTATAAAATACATCAGTATATGAAGTACATGCAGTACACAGTGGAAACCTTTACATAACCCTCCAAATGAATGCTATACTCCATATAATGCTATAACTCCAGGATATACTTAATTATTGTGCTTTATTAGCTCTAACTGCTTTTCTTACCTGTTTTCTTTGAGGCATCATGGATTAAATGTGGAGGACAAATTCCGGTGTGTAAGAACAGTGGACAAAATAGTTCACTTTATTATTTTAACCACTTATGATAAAAGATGGCGGCACGGTGGCTTCGTGGTTAGCACGTTCGCCTCTCAGCACTAGGGATTCCCGGTTCGAATCCCCATCTGGGTGGAGTTTCCATGTTCTCCCCCGTGTTCGCGTGGGTTTCCTCCGGGTTCTCCGGTTTCCTCCCACAGTCCAAAAACATGGATCAAGTTAATTGAGTTCTCCAAATTGCCCCATATAGAGTGTGTTTGAGTGAGTGAGTGTGTGCCCAGTGATAGATTGGCGCCCTGTCCTGGGTGAATCTGCCCAGAGCCCGAGACGTTCTCCCCTGGAAGGGCATGGGGAACCCCACCGCGACCCTAATAGAGGATAAAGCGGGAGATAATGAATGAATGAATGATAAAAGATAATAATAAGACATGAGAGACATAAGATATTTGTACATTTCCTTAAACGGAGGTCCAACAGCAAAACTTTTTTCTGGAACAATCAGAATCAGAATACTTTATTAATTCCCGGAGGAAATTGCAGCAGGGGGGGGGGCACGGTGACTTAGTGGTTTAGCACGTTCGCCTCTCATAGCTAGGGATTCCCGGTTCGAATCCCCATTTGGGTGGAGTTTCCCCCATGTCCGCGGGGGTTTCCACCGGGTTCTCCGGTTTCCTCCCACAGTCCAAAAACATGGATCAAGGTCAATTGAATTCTCCAAATTGCCCCATATAGAGTGTGTCTGTGTGAGTGGGTGTGTGCGATAGACTGGCGTTCTGTCCTGGGTGTATCTGCCCAGCGACCCTAGTAGAGGATAAAGCGGAAGATAATGGATGGATAATCAGAATCAGAATACTTTATTAATTGCAAGCAGGGGCTTAGTGGTCAGCATGTTCTCCTCTCAGCACTAGGGATTCCCGGTTCAAATCCCAATCTGGGTGGAGTTTCCATGTTCTCCCCGTGTCCCCGTGAGTTTCCTCTGGGTTCTCCGGTTTCCTCCCACAGTCCAAAAACATGGATCAAGGTCAATTGAATTCTCCAAATTGCCTCATAGAGAGTGTGTTTGTGTGTATGTGAGTGAGTGTGTGCCCAGCGATGGGTTGAGTGTATCTTCTCAGCGCCCGAAACATTCTTCTCAGCCCCCCCCGTGACCCTAGTAGAGGATAAAGTGGAAGATAATGGATGGATGAGTGAGTGAGTGAGTGCACAGTGATAGACTGGTGCCCTGTCCTGGGTGTATCTGCCCAGAGCCCGAAACGTTCTCCCCTGGATGGTCATGGGAAACCCCCTGCGACCCTAATAGAGGAATAAGTGGAAGATAATGGATGGATGGAAATTGCAGCGGTTACAGATACTCCATTTTTCAGTGTTATAGTAAACAAATAAAGAATACAGGATGGTAGAAAGTATTATAAATTATTATGATCCTATTTCACTTTGGATATCTAGTATATCTAGTATAGTATTGTGTATCTCCAGCACTGCACCTTAAAAAACCTGCTTCAGTATGATGCTGTGCTGATTAAAGTAAGAACACAACTGGAATCCTTCAGACCGGTTGATTTACTGAAGCGTCAGCAATAGTGAACTCAGTTACAGTCTGGAAATAGTCCAAACACCATAACTCCCCTCTGTGAAGTGTTAGGTGCTTTATGATCTAAGGATTAAAGGCTATTCCATGTAAGTCGTTCATGAAAATGTAAAAACATCTGTGTGACTTCAGACATTAAGCAGTGGGGTATGTATTTTAAGGTAACTTTGTATATTGTAAACAGTTCAACCACATCCTCTGTTGCTCTTCCTGTCCTTCTTATGTTTCCTGTCGAAATGTGCAATACCAAAAATACAGTCTTGCAATTGATCCTGTCACAATTCGAATTTGTTATAGAACCTGTTGGTAGAACCATATGAATAATCACATGTCCCTTCATGCTGTTGCTGAATTTAGAGTATAATGGGATGATCCTGCCCATTGTTAGTTTAAGGTTCTTTTAATACACAACACTTTGTGGAAAACATCCATCATGTCAGCCTAATAATAACAGAGCTGTATGATAAGTGCTGTTACACACACACACACACACACACACACACATGCAAAACATCCTGAAGTGAGCACAAAAGCCCTTACACACTCCACTATAGAGATGGTGCATTAGAGATCATGAGCGATACAAGGTTAGTGCCATATGTAAAGCTTTACAACATTTTCCTCAATGAGCCTCTACAATGTCACCAGCTTTATGGTGTCAGCTTTCAGGAAAATGTATATTTATTTAAATATTTTATAAACTTCTTGCCTGATCATGGGGACATGAAGTGGTTGAAGGTTGAAGGCGTGGTAGCTCAGTGGTTAGGGTGTTGGGCTATCAATCTGAAGGTTGTGGGTTCATATCCCAGGTCCACTGAAGTTACCAATGTGGGTCCTTGAGCAAGACCCTTAACCCTCATTGCTCCAGGGAACCCTGTGTTCATCTTGTAAGTCTCTGGATAAAAGCGTCTGCTAAATGAACAAATGTAAATGTAAATTACAATTTGAAAGCAACGGGTTGCCAGTCAGTTAGTTAAAAGAACATTTTTTACACACAAAAGATCTTGCTCACCCCACTCATGAATCAAACCTGAACCTCTAACCACCATCTAACATCCAACCTTCTCCTTAATCCTATACTAGTGTCACAGGGGTTTCCCCATGCCCAGGGCGCCAATCTATCACTAGGCACACACACACCACACACACTATAGGGGCAATTTAAAGCAGCCAATTCACCCTGAATGTTTTTGGACTGTGGGGCTAACCCGAATAATTCCAGGGAAACTCATGAGCAGATGGGGAGAAAATGGAAGCTCCACCCAGATTTGGATTCGAACCTGGATACCCAGCTCTAAGAGGAGACAACTACAGCACCATGCTGCCCAACATCCAACATTCCTTTTGCATTGTTTTATAACGTCTTAAACAAAAGCCTATTTCAATGACTATGACATTTACATTTACACTTAGCAGACGCTTTTATCTAACGCGACTTACAAATGAGAACATCACAAGTCAGTATTTATGAAGAAAACCAACTACACTGTAGAATTATCAAAGCTGATCATTAAATGATGCTGCGCCTCCCCACCCCCCATTTTAAAATATTTTTTTTTTATTTATTATTTGGGCGGCACAGTCCAAAAACATGGATCGAGTCAATTGAGTTCTCCAAAATTGCCCCATATAGAGTGTGTCTGTGTGAGTGAGTGTGTGCCCAGCGATGGATTGGCGCCCTGTCCTGGGTGTATCTGCCCAGCGCCCGAAACATTCTCCCCTGGATGGGCATGGGGAACCCCCCCACGACGAGGATAAAGCAGAAGA
This sequence comes from Corydoras sp. C115, assembly GCA_019802505.1. Classification (NCBI taxonomy): domain Eukaryota; kingdom Metazoa; phylum Chordata; class Actinopteri; order Siluriformes; family Callichthyidae; genus Corydoras; species Corydoras sp. C115. Next base: position 2,747,597 of record JAFMOC010000058.1, on the reverse strand, counting down.
TAATGGATGGATGGATATTTATTATTTTCCCTACAACAGGTATTTGTTAAAAAGATGCATCTTCAGTAGTTTCTCAAAACTGCCTATTGATTCTGCATTACGGACTGAGTTGACATCACAACTTCTATGCAAATTGAATTAAAACAAGCTGCACATGATCTGAAACAAAGCTCTTTGTATGAATAAAACCACAGCAGATATGTTTACATTTGCACAATGCTGTGGTTGCCAAAAGAACAACATTAATAAAAACCCTAATATGAGAAAGCATCGCCCTGTCCTGGGTGTATCTGCCCAGCGCCCGAAACGTTCTCCCCTGGATGGACATGGGGAACCCCTCCGCGATCCTAAAATAGGATAAAGCGGAAGATAATGGATGGATGGATGGATGGATGAGAAAGCATTTATAATAGCAACTAAATATGGTTAACGATGCTGTCACCATAATGCTTTATAACAAACAAATAACCATTGGTGCATTTCAAAGGAATAAAAATGAAACCAGTTAAGTAAAATATAAAAAAAGTATTAGAGATTGATAATTAATCATTGTCGTTTTTTTAATTTAAGCCACTGCATGGCCTACTAAACAAACAATACTGTAAGGTCACAAGTTGGTGCAGTATATCACACAGGGCTTATGGGATCTTCAGAGATTAAGTGTCCTTACCATCAAGGACATAGGCCTCTGTGAACTATAGTTCAGCAGTCCTAACATCAGCAAATTAGTAGAGAATAGTGACTCGAATATTGTGTCATGATCAGCAATGTAGTGGAAACCAGTGCGTTTAATTGTGTGCCTGTGGTATTTGTCTCCATGGAGACGTGAGCAGATGTTTCCACACAGTTGCATGGAGAGAAATGGCTGGTTGTTAAACCACCCAGTAAAATGCAACAGTGAGCAATTAGCTGCATGCTGATGGCCTAAATGCAGGTTCACTCCGAATTAACCTTTAAATGAAGTCAGAGCTTCTGAGCATGTGACTAAAAAAAGCAAGTGATTAAACAGGAATCTGAGAATAAGCTATAAGATCCAGAATCATTAAGTGGGAAGGATTAGCAGAGGGAATTACAGTAATGATATTAATTATATTGTCACAGGTCACTGTGTTGTACACTCAATGTATATTCAATTGTAGGGTGCGGTAGCTCAGAGGTTAGGGTGTTGGGCTATTGATCAGAAGGTTGGAGGTTTAAATCCCAGGTCCATTGAAGTTACCAGTGTGGGTTCTGGAGCAAGACCCTTAACACTTAATGCACCCAGGGGGCTGTATCAACCCGTGTTCTGACTCACAACCATGTTGGGATATATATTCATTATCTCCCGCTTTATCCTCTATTAGGGTCGCGGTGGGGTTCCCCATGCCCATCCAGGGGAGAACGTTTTGGGCGCTGGGCAGATACACCCAGGACAGGGCGCCAATCTATCGCTGGGCACATTCACTCACACAGACAGGCACGCATACACACTCTATATGGGGCAATTTGGAGAACTCAATTGACTTTATCCATGTTTTTGGACTGTGGGAGGAAACCGGAGAACCCGGAGGAAACCCACGCAGAGGGGAGAACATGGAAACTCCACCCAGATTGGGATTCGAACCGGGAATCCCTAGCGCTGAGAGGTGAACGTGCTAACCACTAAGCCAGTGAGTGAGTGCTCAGCGATGGATTGGCAGCCTGTCCTGGGTGTATCTGCCCAGCGCCCGAAACGTTCTCCCCTGGATGGGCATGGGGAACCCCCCCGACCCTAATATAGGATGAAGTGAAAGATAATGGATGAATGGATAATGAGATGAGAAGAGTTGCCTATCCCTAAACATCCATCAATTTGGAGAATTCAATTGACTTGATCTATGTTTTTGGATTGTGGGAGGAAACTGGAGAACTTCTGGAGAACTTCTCATCTCATTATATATATATATGCTCGGCTACTTTATAGTTTCTGCTCTGTGTGAAGAACTAAGCATGTCATACAACCATCATCTGGTGAATATCAACTTTTAATTTAAGTGGCTGACAGGTAGATAAATTAAAATCCAATATGCAGACCTTCCTTACAGTTGGTCTTTAATCTTTAAAAAAAAAATCAAGTTGCAGTTAAATCTCCTCTTAAAATGTAACACAGAAAATCTCCAATAAAAACATGGCAGAGGAAAAGCAAACCAGAAAAGTCATCTGATGGCATGTAAGTGCTTTCCTGACATCAACAAGATGAAATGGAAATAAAAAAGGAGATTCTGGTTCTGGTTCAGTCTAATCCCACTAGTGCTCTCTCTGGTGTATCTGCTTTAGTTTTAGAGATCATCATCAGGTCACACACTTTTCCTGCTCCAAGTACATACAGACTGAGCTCTCGGGCTGATTTCATAGGGTTACATCATCTAACGCTCATCCAGACTCAGAAGCCAGTTGTGACCTTTCTGTAAAGTAACACAACATTCCCTGCTTAATACTGCGGATACACTGCGTAATACAAAACGTAAGCTGCCATTATCTGCTTACTGCTCTGTGATCTGTCTGCTGTCTGGTATTGCTGGTGGAAACTTGAAAAAGTGAAAAATGTTCAAAGTGTTCGAATTTTAACAAGGAGACTGAAATTCTCTGAGATGATAACCCAACACCCTAAACACTGAGCTACCACACCCTAAAAATCTCATCTAAAAAGTAAGTCACGTTGAGGGATATGCAACACTTCTCATCTCATTATCCATCCATTGATTCATTAATTCATTATCTCCCGCTATCCTCTATTAGGGTCGCGGGGGGTTCCCCATGCCCATCCAGGGGAGAACGTCTCGGGCGCTGGGCAGATAGACCCAGGACAGGGCGCCAATCCATCGCTGGCCACACACTCACTCACACAAACACACACTATATGGGGCAATTTGGAGAACTCAATTGACTTGATCCATGTTTTTGGACTGTGGGAGGAAACCGGAGAACCCGGAGGAAACCCACGCGGACACGGGGAGAACATGAAAACTCCACCCAGATTGGGATTCGAACCGGGAACCCCTAGTGCTGAGAGGAGAACATGCCAACCACTAAGCCACCATGACAACGTTAAAAGATAAGTAGCACAGCAATAATAATAATCAAAATAATAATACATTTTATTTCAAGATGCCTTTCAAACACCCTAGAATAATAGAACAATAAGAGTAGCAATAAAAAACAATAATAAAACAATAACATAATAGAAATCCATTGATCCATGTTTTTGGACTGTGGGAGGAAACCGGAGAACCCGGAGGAAACCCACGCGGACACGGGGAGAACATGGAAACTCTACCCAGATGGGGATTCGAACCGGGAATCCCTAGCCCATTCATCTATTATCTTCCAATTTATCCTATATTAGGTTCGGGGGGGTTCCCCATGCTCATCCAGGGGAGAACGTTTCGGGCGCTGGGCAGATACGCCTTGAATACAAGGTTTTGGACTGTAAGAGGAAACCAGAAAACCCACACGGACATGGGGTTTTGAACCTGTGCCTGAATCCCCAGTGCCGTGCCGTGCAGATACCCCAAGGACAGGGCACCAATCCATTGCTGGGCACACTCACTCACTCACTCACAAATAGGGGCAATTTATAGCACCAATTAACCTTGAATCCATGACACAGGGATTTAAATCTGAATCCCCTAGGACAGGGCACCAATCCATTGCTGAGCACATACATACACACACACACACACACACACACACACACACACACACACACACAAAGGGGGCAATTTAGAGCCGCCATTCACATTGAATCCATGGTTTTGGACTGTGGGATCAAACCAGAGAACCCGGAGGAAACCCTCACAGACACAGGGAGAACATTAAAACTCCACCCAGATTGGTGGGATTCGAACCTGGATTATAGCACTGAGAGGCGAACATGCTAACACTACACCACCTTGCCACCCATGGAGATTGTACAGGTTAATATTTCTAGAGCTAGTAACATGGTCCATCTTTGTTAAAGCTCACCATGCTTTACCGTGCCATTTCTTTCCCATCTTTTTTTTACTATCCATGAATAAGATTTATGTTCGGGTGCTGTATGACCTGACAGACTCAGAATGAGAGCGAAGAAGGTTAATGTGTGCTTAAGCTGCGAGCGTTCTCAGAGTTTTTTTATGGATAAAAGAAGGAGAATGAGAGAAAAGAGGACATTCTGTTTGAGTAAACACTGTGCGAGTCCCCACTTCTGTCAGATGTCTCCTTAAAAATAAAGAGCTGAACAGGTATGTACTGCCAGAACACATTTCTGTTCCTGTGTACATCTGTTTGTTATCTCAATTCCGCATTCGTTGGCATTTATTGCATGATAAACAAAGATTTCTCTTTAAATCACTGTAAATAAGCAGTTAGCTGAGGTTCCTCTTACAGCAGAGAACATGTGTGTGACAGCCCAGGAACTCCAGTTACCTCAAGTTTGGTATGAGAACTCATGTCATATCAAAGGCCGTCGACGCCTCGTGCTGCTTGTAGCAGGTCAGCACCCGACTAACTTTACACCCTGAAGCTCCCTGGTTCGATTCCCATCGATTCCACCAAGTACTATGGCTGAAGTGTCCTTCAGGAAGCAAGGTTAATTGCCCCAATTAACATAACCCTAATTGCTCCCTGGACACAATGTACCCAGCACACCGCTCTATCAGTCCATGTTTCTCAACAAGTCATATCACTTCCTTTAAGTTCTTCCATCCATCCATTATCTTCCGCCTTATTCTCTACTAGGGTTGCGAGGGGAGGGGGGGGTTCCCGATGTCCATCCGGGAGAAGGTTTCAGGCGCTGGGTAGGTACACCCAGGACAGGGTGCCAATCTATTGCTGGGCACACACTCACTCACACAGACGTCAACACAAAAACACTCTATATGGGGCAATTTGGAGAAATCCATTGACCTTGATCCATGTTTTTGGACTGTGGGAGGAAACCGGAGTGCCCTTCAGGGAGCAAGGTGAATTGCCCCAATTAGCATAACCCCAATTGCTCCCTGGACACAATATACCCAGCGCACCGCTCTATCAGTCCATGTTTCTCCACAATTCATAACACTTCCTTTAAGTTCTTCCATCCATCCATTATCTTCCGCTTTATCCTGTACTAGGGTCGCAAGGGGAGGGGGGGGGTTCACCATGCCCATCCAGGAGAAGGTTTCAGGCGCTGGGTAGGTACACCCAGGACAGGGTGCCAATCTATTGCTGGGCAGACACTTACTCACACAAACGCAAACACAAACACACTCTATATGGGGCAATTTGGAGAAATCCATTGACCTTGATCCATGTTTTTGGACTGTGGGAGGAAACCGGAGAACCCGGAGGAAACCCACACGGACACGGGGAGAACATGAAAACTCCTCCCAGATTGGGATTCGAGCCTAGAATCCTTAACACTGAGAGGCGAACATAGTAAGCACTAAGCCACCGTGCCGTCGCTCCTCAATGTTCTTCTTAACTCCATCTTCTGAAAGAGATTTGTGATGTCATAACCACAGCTGTGCTGCTTATCATTACATGATCAGAGTAATTTAACTCGCAGAATATAATGTGGTTCACTAGTAACCGCTTCTTTGGTTTTGGCCATCTTGTGAACTTGCTCAGTTCTCAGAGAGAGACATTTTTGTCTTCATTTCTCTGTAGTTTCTCCCGAACCACAGTGAGATCAAAGTGAATGATAAAAAACAAAAGAAAACTTTAGTATCAGTCTCCTGCTGCTTGACTGTTTCCTGAGATAAAGAATCTCACACAGAATCTCACACACCTCCTCTTAAGTTTTAGTGGAGATCTCAACAATGTCTCGCACTGTTGCTCAGATTTGCCAAAACAACTTAATAAAAAAAAAAAACATATGTAAGAATTTAGCTCCAGATTATGTTTAACAATATTTATTAGATGTGTTCATCATTCAGCGTTTAAAACACGAGATGATGCAAGCTGTAAAGCTACAATAAAAGATAAGTATCCATCCACTTTATCCTCTACTAGGGTCCCCATGCCCATCCGGGGGAGAATGTTTTTGGTGCTGGGCAGATACACCCAGGACAGGACGCCAATCTATCGCTGGGCACACACTCACTCACACAAACACACTCTATATGGGGCAATTTGGAGAATTCCATTGACCTTGATCAATGTTTTTGGACAGTGGGAGGAAACAGGAGAATCCAGAGGAAATCCACATGGCCATCCAGGAGAGAACGTTTTGGGCGCTGGGCAGATAGACCCAGGAAAGGGCGCCAATTTATCGCTGGGCACACACTCACTCACACAGACACAAAGAAACACACTCTATATGGGGCAAATTTGTAACCTTGAGCCATGTTTTTGGACTGTGGGAGGAAACCGGAGAACCCGGAGGAAACCCGCACGGACACGGGGAGAACATGGAAACTCCACCCAGATTGGGATTCGAACCGGGAACCCCTAGTGCTGAGAGGAGAACATGCTAACCACTAAGCCACCATGCCAATGTTAAAAGATAAGTAGCACAGCAATAATAATAATCAAAATAATAATACATTTCATTTCAAGATGCCTTTGTAACACCCTAGAATAATAGAACAATAAGAGTAGCAATAAAAAACAATAATAAAACAATAACATAATAGAAATACAGGTAAAAACGTACAAATAGAACAGTAACAAGCGGATGGAATACATAAAACGTAAGATATTACAGATTTGACAGTGTAAGTGATTTTTATTGCCTATGACATCACAGATCGCTTTAAGAAGATGAATGAGGATGGAGTCAAAAGGCCAGATTCAGTTCAGACATTATATCTGTTAACTGTCTGAAAGACGCAGAGGAATAAGTCAGCGAAGCAGAAACTCAGTGCAGCCGTGTCATCTGCAGACGGCGAGGTAACAGATCTGACAGCCTCAGTGTGATTTTAACAAAGTCCCTAAAAAGGCTTCAAATACAGAGGTAATGGGGATATAACTGTTATAATTGTGAAAAATGCCCATGGGCTGAAATGAGGTATAGTGATCACATCAGGAAAATATTTAACTCTTATTCCTTTCACTGATGCTGATATTTGGTGAGGTAATGTCGTTGTATTTCATCCGAAACCAGATTTGGTTTTTTTTCCGCTTGTGTTCAGCTTTTCTAGAAGCACAAATTTCAGTAATGTAGCAGCTTTGGGTGTTTAGTTCTGGATTTGTGACTTTCAGAGGGGATATTAAGTCAAGGAAATCAGTATAAGTGTGCTTAAATGTAACGATTAGATAAACCACAGATTCTTGGAGGATGTGAAATGTCATTTTTGAAAGCTTGTGAAATTAGAAATGCATTAAAAAGCAGTGAGGATGCAGTGTAGTGAATGTAATGTGGAAGAGAGATGTTTATAAGAGTGAGAATCTGAAATGGACCAAGGGAATGTCGAATAAAAAAAACACAGAGATATGATCACATTAACAGACGTCCTATTCCACCACATGAACACTAAAAGACTTAATGATGCTACCAGATCAAGAATATAACCATGTGTTTGACCAGGTCTTTAGTCAAACCGGCTGAATTAAGATACCAGGAGTTTTTTATTTACTGGATTTTATCAATAGTTAACAATAAGCACAATAACATCCATCCATTATCTTCAACCCTATATGACCATCCCCATGACCATCCAGGGGACAATCCAGGTTTTAAGCGCTGGGCAGATATATAGATTTTCATTCATTCATTATCTTCCACTTCATCCTCTATTAGGGTCGCAGGGGGGGGTTCCCCATGCCCATCCAGGGGAGAACGTTTCGGGCGCTGGGCAGATATACCCAGGACAGGGTGCCAATCTGTCGCTGGGCACACACTCACACAAACACACTCAACATGGGGCAATTTGGAGAATTCAATTGACTTGATCCATGTTTTTGGACTGTGGGAGGAAACCGGCGTGGACACGGGGAGAACATGGAAACTCCACCCAGATGGAGATTCGAAACGGGAATCCCTAGTGCTGAGAGGAGAACATGCTAACCACTAAGCCACGGTGCTGCCTATATAGATTATATATAAATATATATATATATATATATATATATATATATATATATATATATATATATATATATATAATATATGTGTGTGTGTTTAGTCATTATAGTGTTCACTCACTCACACACAATATAGGGGCAATTTAAAGCAGCCAATTTACCTTGAAACCTTGTTTTTGGACCTTGGGAGGAACCCAGCGAATCTGCAGAAAAGCTACGTGGACAGGACAGGATTTTATCAATAGTTAATAATAAGCACAATAACATTCATCCATCCATCCATTATCTTCTACTTAACCCTATCCTGGGGGTTCCTCATGCCCATCCAGAGGACGGACGGACGGACGGACCGACAGACAGACGGACGGACAGATAGCTAGATAGATAGATATAGATATAGATATATAGATATATATGTAGTATATACTGTATATATAGTCATGACAGTGTTCACTCACACGCCATATAGGGGCAATGTAAAGCAGCCAATTTAACTTGAAACCATGTTTTTGGACTGTGGGAGGAACCCAGTGAATCTGGAGAACAGCTACGTGGACACAGGGAGAACAGCGCTCCCCAGCGCAACATGCTAACCACTACACCGCCGTCTCGCAGGGGGGGGGGGTTTCGCATGCCCACCCAGGGGAGAACGCGTCGGGTGCTGGGCATATACACCCAGGACAGGGTGCCAATCCATCACTGGGCACACACTCACACACACACATACACACACTCTATATGGGGCAATTTGAAGAATACAAATGACCTTGATCCATGTTTTTGGACTGTGGGAGGAAACTGGAGAACCCGGAGGAAACCCACACGGACACGGGGAGAACATGGAAACTCCACCCAGATTGGGATTCGAACTGGGAATCCCTAGTTCTGAGAGGAGAACATGCTCACCACTAAGCCACGATGTCGCCCATAAGAATGAGATATTAATAAATATTAATAATATTAAGACAAATCACTAGAAATAAAATTATGAAAACACATTAATACTTCAATTGGTGTGTGTGAGGTGTACGTAGAACTTTTTTATAAAATGAAATCGTGCATAAATACAAAATCCAGTTTTGACCTTGGGCTGAATCGGATCTAAAGGGCATGTTGCTCCCAGGTTGATACCAAATCTGTCCTTTCATCTCGCTGGCCTTTCTGTTGAGGCTCAGACTGACGTCACAGATGAGACGTTCTCCTTTCACTACTCTGACAGCGAACAGGGCTTCTAAAAATACCCTTCCTGAAGAAAACCCATGGCCATCTGCCATCCTTTCAGTCACCTTAACTCGAGTGTACAGAACGCTCGCACTTTGTTTTCAAGCGCAGTGTTGTTCTGATGTGCTGCTGCTCTGAACGCAGAGCGACCTCTAATACATGAGGTCATGTCATCTCACACGTCCCTCACAGCCATGAGTCACTGCAGGAGAACTTTTTAAAGACTGACTTCATGCCATTTCACAGATCAGTTTTAAAACTTAACCGACGGGAGTCAGAATTACTCATGTGAACCGGTTTACATACGAACTGAAACTTTACCAACACAAATACATACCAAACATCATAGATCAGTGAGAAAGTGAGTGGATTCTGTTCTAATAATAACAGAGTGTGGTGGCTCAGAGGTTAGGATGTTGGGCTATCAATCTCAAGGTTGTGGGTTCAAATCCCAGGTACACTGATGTGACCACTGTGGGTCTGTAAGCAAGACCCTTAACCCTCTTCGCTTTGGAAAAAAGTGTCGTCTAAATCCATCCATCCATTATCTTCCGCTTTATCCTCTATTAGGGTCGCGGTGGGGTTCCCCATGCCCATCCAGGGGAGAACGTTTCGGGCGCTGGGCAGATACACCCAGGACAGGGTGCCAATCCATCGCTTGGCACACACTCTATATGGGGCAGTTTGGAGAATTCAATTGAACTTGATCCATGTTTTTGGACTGTGAGAAGAAAACTGGAGAACCAGGAGGAAACCCACGCGGACACGGGGAGAACATAGAAACTCCACCCAGATTGGGATTCAAACCTGAATCCCCAGCGCTGAGAGGAGAACGTGCTAACCACTAAGCCACCGTGCCGCCCCTATGTAATAATATAGAGTGTATTAATAACTGGTTAAATAATTTAATGAGAGCAAGTGACAATGCTGATCACTTAAACTGAACAAATAAACATCCATCCATTCATTATCTTCCACTTTATCCTCTATTAGGGTCGCGGGGGGAGATACATTTCGGGCGCTGGGCAGACCCAGGCGCTGGGCAGATCCAGGGGAGAATATTTCGGGCGCTGGGCAGATACACCCAGGACAGGGTGCCAATCTATCTACTCACACAGACACATACACATAGACAACACTCTATATGGGGCAATTTTGAGAATTCTATTGACCTTGATCCATGTTTTTGGACTGTGGGAGGAAACCGGAGAACCCGGAGAAAACCCACGCGGACACAGGGAGAACAATTTGGAGAATTCAATTGAACTTGATCCATGTTTTTGGACTGCGAGAAGAAAACTGGAGAACCAGGAGGAAACCCACGTGGACACGGGGATAACATGGAAACTCCACCCAGATTGGGATTCAAACCTGAATCCCCAGCGCTGAGAGGAGAACGTGCTAACCACTAACCCAGGACAGGGTGCCAATCTATCTACTCACACAGACACATACACATAGACAACACTCTATATGGGGCAATTTTGAGAATTCTATTGACCTTGATCCATGTTTTTGGACTGTGGGAGGAAACCGGAGAACCCAGAGAAAACCCACGCGGACACAGGGAGAACAATTTGGAGAATTCAATTGAACTTGATCCATGTTTTTGGACTGTGAGAAGAAAACTGGAGAACCAGGAGGAAACCCACGTGGACATGGGGAGAACATGATCACTCCACTTAATCACTGATCACTTAAACTGAACAAATAAACATCCATTCATTCATTATCTTCCACTTTATCCTCTATTAGGGTCGCGGGGGGAGATACATTTTGGGCGCTGGGCAGATACACCCAGGACAGGGTGCCAATCTATCTACTCACACAGACACACACACATAGACAACACTCTATATGGGGCAATTTGGAGAATTCAATTGACTTGATCCATGTTTTTGGACTGTGGGAGGAAACCGGAGAACCCAGAAACCCACACAGACACGGGGAGAACATGGAAACTCCACCCAGATTGGGATTCGAACCGGGAATCCGTAGCGCTGAGAGGAGAACGTGCTAACCACTAAGCCACCGTGCCCCCCTTACGTCGGCTAAATCACCTGATGTAAATGTAAACATGAGAACATCCTGAATCCCTCCACTTCCTCTTTTTGACAGTAAATGCCAAACTGGCTTTAAACTAGAATAGAATCTCGTAAATGCTACATTAGTGACATTTAATAAACTCTCTCACACACACGCTCACACACACTCACACTAGGGTGACCAGATTTCCCAGATGTGGGACAAACACTATGTTTGTGTGGGACAATGTGGGACACCAATGCATCAAGTTGTCTAAAATAACTTAAAACAAAAAAAGAAACATCTCTCCTCTGCCCCTTCAGCACATAACAGACTGCAAATAAAAACGTATAAATACACGTGTACAATTAAACAGAATGGACAGTTCTATAATGTGCTTTAAAAAGGGGATGACTTTCCTCTATTTCTCCAAACAGTATATACAGTATATAGATGGGCGGCTTAGTGGTTAGCATGTTCTCCTCTCAGCGCTAGGGATTCAGGGTTCGAATCCCCATCTGGGTGGAGTTTCCATGTTCTCCCCGTGTCCACGTGAGTTTCCTCCGGGTTCTCCGGTTTCCTCCCACAGTCCAAAAACATGGATCAAGTCAATTGAGTTCTCCAAATTGCCCCATATAGAGTGCATGTCTGTGTGTGTGAGTGAGTGTGTGCCCAACGATAGATTGGCACCCTGTCCTGGGTGTATCTGCCCAGCGCTCGAAACGTTCTCCCCTGGATGGGCATGGGGAACCCCCCAGCGACCCTAATAGAGGATAAAGCAGAAGATAATGAATGAATTAATTAATTAATGAATGAGTATATATATATATATATATATATATATATATATATATATATATATATATATATATATATATATATATATAAAACTTATTATATATATTAATTAACTTAATATATATCTTATTTAAATGCACCTTTCTCTAAGGTAAGAAAACATTAAGCTTTTATATTAAAAAAGTAATATAGTAAGCATTGAGCTTTTATATTATTTCACAATGATTCCCAAATTAAAACACAGACTGTGTACAATTAATCAGAACAGACATGCGTCCGCGTTCCCGATTGGTTGACATTCAAACAGCCCGCCTCTCCCCCGATAACGGACAACACAGACGTCCAATGTCGGATAATAAAACACACGTTTCAAAACTGCCGTCTGACTTTCAATAACAATGCGGGACGACGTCTCAATTTGCGGGACGCCTGAAAAACAATGAAATTGCGTGACTGTCCCGCACAAAGCGGGACATCTGGTCACCCTAACTCTCACACACACACACACACACACACACACACACACACACACACACACACACACACACACACACACACACACACACACACACACACACACACAATGTGCACTGTGTTATTCATAGAGAAGCAAATCCAGCACATGTGTGTCTTCATTAAAAAAAAGCACACTGAGAATATTTGGGCCTGCATGAGATTTCCTGTAATTCCCTCCAAGCAGCGATGTTCCTCTGGTCTGTTATGTTCCGTTCTGAAGTACCTCACAAATAAGCGATAGTACATACAATTATATCAGTAACGATGTGAACACTGCAGCCAAGGCTGCACGCTGGCATTACAGGAAGAAGCTCCTAAGATCTTTCCCTGCAGTCCATTAAGCCTCCTAGAGCTCAGCAGGGGTCCGTCAAAGCAAATACCCACCATTCCCTGTAAAGTCACTAATGTTTCCAAGTACAGGGTAATGTGAGCACGCTGACCTGCGCACTGTTATGAATAATAACAGGATGCACACACACAAGCTGATAGGACGTGCTGAGAAAGGCCTGATGTGTATTTAACAGAACTAATATTCATTTCTAGTCAAACGTTTCGTAATCCGTTCCATGTGCCGGACCTGGGAATGCTACACGTCTGCGCACCGCGTCCGGATATTCAGTCGAAAAGAAGGATCTTCATCCATCAAAAGTATCAGCAAGAAATGCTGCAAATTATTCACAGGGAAAAGTTATCTTTATTTATTTCTGCAAAGGCGGCACAGTGGCTTAGTGGTTAGCACGTTCTCCTTTCAGCACTAGGGATTCCCGGTTCGAATCCCCATCTGGGTGGAGTTTCCATGTCCTCCCCGTGTCCGCGTGGGTTTCCTCCGGGTTCTCCGGTTTCCTCCCACAGTCCAAAAACATGGATCGAGTCAATTGAATTCTCCAAATTGCCCCATATAGAGTGTGTCTGTGTGAGTGAGTGTGTGCCCAGCGATGGATTGGTGACTTTTTTGTTTTTTTTACCAGCCAACAATAACTAAGGTGCAGCATAGTGGTTTAGTGGTCGGCACGTTCTCCTCTCAGCACTAGGGATTCCCGGTTCGAATTCCAATCTGGGTGGAGTTTCCATGTTCTCCCCGTGTCCGCGTGGGTTTCCTCCGGGTTCTCCGGTTTCCTCCCACAGGCCAAAAACATAGATCAAGGTCAATTGAGTTCTCCAAATTGCCCCATATAGAGTGTGTCTGTGTGAGTGAGTGTGTGCCCAGCGATGGATTGGCGCCCTGTCCTGGGTGTATCTGCCCAGCGCCCGAGACGTTCTCCCCTGGATGGGCATGGGGAACCCCACCGCGACCCTAATAGAAGATAAAGCAGGAGATAATGAATGAATGAATGAATGAATGAATGAATATTTCTGCAAATTCACATAAAAATTAAATGTCGCTTCAGCGTCTTTGTACAGAGACGTTAGGATGCAGTTTGATGCAACAAGGGTTTACTTCGGTGGCCGGTTACAGACATTATTTCTCTTGCATTCATTATTTTAAACATATATATTTTTAGATTTTATTACCAAAAAAATCCCTAGTGCTGAGCGGAGAACATGCTAACCACTAAGCCACTGTGTCGTCCCTACCTTCAAACTATATTTTCAAAATACACTCCGACTCATTCATTGCGTTCTAGTGATGACGGTCGCCTAGTGATTCAACCTCACGAGGTTCTAATTCTCACGCTGCAAAATGGAGGGACAAGTTTCTCAACTCTGTCCGTACGGCTGAGTCATTTGGCATCTTCAACAAACATCTCAGTTCTAACTTGTTCCTCCTTAACTACTGACTTGTGTTGTTCTCTTATTTGTAAGTCTCTTTGGATAAAAGTATCTGCTAAATGACTAAATATAAATGTAAACAAAATTAATGAATACAGTAAACTGGATGAACATGTGTTTTTTTTACATTAGACCATCAACATAACATTACAATAACAGACAGAAACATATGTTCTGTGGTTTGTTACAATGAAAAACCTCCAGAATGTATTTTTCATTCATTATCTCCCGCTTTATCCTCTATTAGGGTCGCAGTAGGGTTCCCCATGCCCATCCAGGGGAGAACGTCTCGGGCGCTGGGCAGATAGACCCAGAACAGGGCGCCAATCCATCGCTGGGTACACACTCACACACTCAAACACACTCTATATGGGGCAATTTAGAGAACTCAATTAACTTCCATGTTTTTGGACTGTGGGAGGAAACCGGAGAACCCGGAGGAAACCCACGCGGACACGGGGAGAACATGGAAACTCCACCCAGATGGGGATTCGAACCGGGAATCCCTAGTGCTGAGAGGAGAACATGCTAACCACTAAGCCACCGTGCCGCCAGAATGTATTTTTATTTTTATAAAGTTTCAAACCAGATCCAGGGCATTTCAGTACAACCTTCATTTGAAGTTTTAAGTTTCACATAATGCCTACAGTTTCACACAGCACCCGAAACGTTCTCCCCTGGATGATCCTAATAGAGGATAAAGCGGGAGATAATGGATGGAAATTTCACATAAATACGGCTAAAATAACACAAAACCAGAAAGTAAAAGAGGACTGATTCAGAATCCGGAGTTCCACGTGCTTTTGGAAGACGTTAGGTGCAGTGCCGCTAAACCATGTTGTAATAGGTGAGTGTGAACTGATGCACATTCTGTGAAATGACTATGAATAGAAACAACATCTCAGGAGAACTTCAGACTGGATGAAGTGAGCAGACTGAGTCTATTGTATTTTTACTAATATACTGTACATCATAATGTCCAACAACATTAGGTCCATACTACTCTCTCCTATCTTATAAATAAGGGTGAAATTCTGTTTGTGTGTTCTTTATACAAATTCTAACCACTGCTTAAAATATTCACAAAAAAAAACAAAAGGCGACCAATTACACGTAAATTAATGTTTACACCACTGCTTTTAACATTAAAATGTTTCTTTCTGTACCAGTGGGTCAGTGGCTAAAATCACTTTCTCAGTGTATGACTTTTAAAAAAGTGACATTCGAATAGAAAAAGAGCTTAAGTACATTTTTGAAGATCTGGAAAAAAAATTATAATTTTTTGGAAATGTTTTTGAATGATTGTATATAATAAATCATACCTTATTTTAATGCTGTTGCAAAAATCATTTTATCATTTAAAAAAAATCATTTTAATGCTGTTGTTGTGTTTTGTAAATTGCGTCTTCTTATATCTATGTCCTAAAATTGTTTTATAATTTTTTTTAACTTATTTATCTTACCTTCTGTTGTGTATATGTGTATGTATAATAATGTATAACAAAGATGTGTGATGTTATGCTAAAAAAGCAATAAAAATCCATCCATCCATTATCTTCCGCTTTATCCTCTATTAGGGTCGCGGGGGGGTTCTCCATGCCCATCCAGGGGAGAACATCTCGGGTGCTGGGCAGATACACCCAGGACAGGGCACCAAACTATCACTGGGCACACACTCACTCACACATACACACTCTATATGGGGCAATTTGGAGAACTCAATTGACATTGATCCGTGTTTTTGGACTGTGGGAGGAAACCGGAGAATCCGGAGGAAACCCACGTGGACACGGGGAGAACATGGAAACTCCACCCAGATTTGGATTCGAACTGGGAATTCCTAGCGCTGAGAGGAGAACATGCTAACCACTAATACACCATGCCGCCCCGGCAATAAAAATGATATATATATTTAAACAATGTTTCTTTCTCAGCAGAAGCAACGTGTCAGCACATTTTTTGACCTGTTTGCTTCCATTAAATACATCTAATATACAGGCAGCTTTACAACACAAAGTTCCTCATGTGCCTCAGAAGACGTATCCAAACTTGTGGAGGTCTTTACAGATTATGCAATTCAATAGAACACGTTAATTTAATATTATATACTTTTATCTGCCATCAGGTTACAAACAGTTCTGTTCTGTGTGCAGTTTCAGTTCTGTGTTACAGTTATGTGTAACAAACCAGCCATTGTTTTCAGGAGTCGTTGGTTAATTTCGATTTGCATGACTGAACACACGCAGGTCTTTCACTCTCCAAAAAGAGGTGTAAAAACAGCTGCAACCAAATACAGTGGTCAGATATTTAAGTTACTGCCAGAACAATTGCTGCGATTATGAGAGTAACTGAACTATAGGTGCATTGTAGGAATATTAAGACCTTTTTGTCTTTTTAACTCAACCTTCACCCAAACCTGAGCCAGGAAATCGATCCTGTTCAGACGGAACAGCTCGAATGTTTCAGTGTGGATTTGTCTGGATATCATCACAGAGAACTCTGGAAGATGCTAATCCTAATAAGGTTGCAGTCATTGATTTTCAGCTCAATTTTACAGAAACCCAAGTTCTCTGTTATATTTAATGCTATGTTACATTTATATTAGTTATTGTTCCATCCATCCATCATCTTATATTTACATTTGGTCATTTATTGGATGCTTTTATCCAAAGCGACTTACAAGGTGAACACAGGGTTAATCACAACATCCCTGGAGCAATAAGGGTTAAGGGTCTTGCTCAAGGACCCACATTGGTAACTTCAGTGGACCTGGGATTTGAACCCCCAACCTTCAGATTGATAGACCAATGCCCTACCCACTGAGCTACCACTCCCCTATCTTCTGCTTTTATCCTATATCAGGGTCGCGGGGGGGGGGTTCCCCATGCCCATCCAGGGGAGAACGTTTCGGGCACTGGGCAGATACACCCAGGACAGGGCGTCAATCTATCACTCAGCACACACTCACTTACTCAGACACACACAAACATACTCTATATGGGGCAATTTGGAGAACTCAATTGACTTGATCCATGTTTTTGGACTGTGGGAGGAAACCGGAGAACCCGGAGGAAACCCATGTGGACACGGGGAGAACATGGAAACTCCATCCAGGTTGGGATTCGAACCGGGAATCCCTAGTGCTCAGAGGAGAACATGCCAACCACTAAGCCACTGTGCCGCCCCTTAGTTATTAATGGCTGGTAAAAAAACAAAAACGTAATTAAGTGATCACAGTTTGTAAAATAGATAACACACAGAGGAATTTGTCCTCCACCTTTAGCCCACTGGAGAAGTGAGCACGTGCCCGAAGCGGTAGGCAGCCTTGTATATGGCGCCCAGGGAGGTGCTTCAGCGATGGCAATAGGAGGGACCGGGAATCGAACCAGGGACCTTCAGGTCGCAAGGTTTCCTTTACCACAAGCCTACAACTGACCAGATATAATATTGTAAACTCCATCCATCTCTTATCTTCCGCTTTATCCTCTACTATGGTCGCAGGGGGGAAGGGGTTCCCCATGTCCATCCAGGGAAGAACGTCTGGACGTCAGGCGCTGGGCAGATACACCCAGGACAGGGCGCCAATCCATCTCTGGGCACAAACTCACTCACACACACACACACTCTACATGGGGCAATTTGGAGAACTCAATTGACTTGATCCATGTTTTTGGACTGTGGGAGGAAACCGGAGAACCCGGAGGAAACCCACATGGACACGGGGAGATCATGGAAACTCCACCAATGTTGGGATTGGAACTGGGAATCCCTAGTGCTCAGAGGAGAACATGCCAACCATTAAGCCACCGTGCCGCCCCTTAGTTTTTGTTGGGTGGGGAAATGATCCAGGGAGGTGCTTCAGCGATGGCAATAGGAGGGACCGGGAATCGAACCAGGGACCTTCAGGTCGCAAGGTTTTCTTTACCACAAGCCTACAACTGACCGGATATAATATTGTAAACTCCATCCATCCATTATCTTCTGCTTTATCCTCTATTAGGGTCGCGGTGGGGTTCCCCATGCCCATCTAGGGGAGAACGTTTCGGGCGCTGAGCAGATACACCCAGGACAGGGCGCCAATCCATCTCTGGGCACAAACTCACTCACACAGACACACTCTATATGGGGCAATTTAGAGAACTCAATTGACTTGATCCATGTTTTTGGACTGTGGGAGGAAACCGGAGAACCCGGAGGAAACCTACATGGACACGGGGAGAACATGGAAACTCCACCCAGGTTGGGATTCGAACTGGGAATCCCTAGTGCTGAGAGGAGAACATGCTAAACACTAAGCCACGGTGCCACCTAGTGCAAAATCTACAGCTAATAATCACCAACTATGATTAATATCATGACCAATAATCCAGTTGAAATGAAGCACAAGGTTTATAATGAAGATGCATCTCTCTCCCTGCACAACAGTCCGAATCCTGTGTGTCCAGACTGTGCCGTCTGCCCGGGTTAACCTTTGACCTACATTACTTTTACACCTGAATCAACACAAGACGAGCTAAAATGGAGGCTACGGTTGCACCTCTCAGCAGCTTTATGGACAGAATGCGAGCTCAGAGGCCATCAGCAAAGATGACAAATCGTGTGTGAAGGTTGGAGCCTCGTACAGATGGCCGGCCGCTCCAGACGGCAGGTGAGAGTGTTTGTGGAGTGCTTAGTGCTAAGCGCAGGAGCTTTTAAGAGGCCTGAACAAGCAGGTCATTAGCACCTGATTGATTCACAGCCGAAGCGACACTGCTCGGCTCTTCATCCACATCGGTATCTCTTCAAAGTACAAACAGTGCTTTTAACCGAGTTAAAGAGCAGATTACAGGCTATCTGTCTGCAAACTGCATCTCTGATCTTCATGTGAACTAAGTGCTAGAATGCAAAGGTCAGCATGTAGTGGTGAGAGCAAAGGTTGGTTTGTAAAAGCGCACACATACATCCAAATGAACCAAATGATCAGAAGAATCACGTTCTTTAGCAATGAATCCGGCAGCCTGAGTTACTGTATGCCCTGTTAACTTTATTGACCCCATGATGGCTGTTTCATTTACAGATGTATAAAACCTCCAGCAGAACCACAAACTATTTTACCACATTATTTTAAATCATGAAATACAGATTTATATAAAGAGTCGATTCCTGATCCTGACTCCTGATGAGCACTTAGTCTGTTGTGGCTGTTTGTTATAAATTCATTCATTCATTCATTCATTCATTATCTTCCGCTTTATCCTCTATTAGGGTCGCAGGGGGGTTCTCCATGCCCATCCAGGGGAGAACGTTTCGGGCGCTGGGCAGATACACCCAGGACAGGGCGCCAATCTATTGCTGGGCACACACTCGCACACATACATACACTATATGTGGCAATTTGGAGAACTCAACTGACCATGTTTTTGGACTGTGGGAGGAAACTGGAGAACCCGGAGGAAACCCACGCGGACACGGGGAGAACATGAAAACTCCACCCAGATGGGGATTCGAACCGGGAAGCCCTAGCGCTGAGAGGAGAACATGCTAACCACTAAGCCACCGTGCCGCCTTGTTATAAATTCATTCATCCATTATCTCCCGCTTTATCCTCTATTAGGGTCGCGGTGGGGTTCCCCATGCCCATCCAGGGGAGAACGTCTCAAGCGCTGGGCAGATAGACCCAGGACAGGGCGCCAATCCATTGCTGGGCACACACTCACTCACACAAACACACTCTATATGGGGCAATTTTGAGAATTCAATTGACTTGATCCATGTTTTTGGACTGTGGGAGGAAACCGGAGAACCCGGAGGAAACCCATGCGGACACGGGGAGAACATGGAAACTCCACCCAGATGGGGATTCGAACCGGGAATCCCTAGCGCTGAGAGGAGAACGTGCTAACCACTAAACCATCGTGCCGCCTTGTTATTGTTTTCTGTAATTTGGAAACTACATTTGGCCAGTTTTCGATTGTAAAACCTGTACCCTGTTACTCAGCGATCAACGTTCACTTTATAAACCGGACCAGATTATGACATTGAAGACTAGTTTATTAATAATGAATCTTTTCTCACCCCACTCTTTCTGTCTGTGATTCTGTACAAATATTTGAGTTTTAATTTGTCCTACACAATTACCCAATCCCCAATACATAAAAATTTGACTACATACTAATGCCGCCTAATAAATTGATTGATTGATTGATTTTATTAATCCCACAATGAGGAAATTCAAAAAGTGAGAACGATCAGATGTGATCAGATGTAATTCCTTGGGAAAGAAAAAACCCAGCCCCAAACTATGACCTTAAAGGAGCACAGTTTAGGAACCCGAAAAAAACACCCATTTTTAATGTTTTTAAATATTGTTAATTTAAAATTTATATGGAAATGTGAAAGTTTTTTTTATGAGGAAAATATTGACAATTCAAGGGGCTTAGTGGTTAGCACGTTCGCCTCTCAGCGTTAGGGATTCCAGAGTTTCCATGTTCTCCCCAGGTTCTCCGGTTTTCTCCCAAAGTCCAAAAACATGGAAACAAGGTTAATTGAATTCTCCAAATTGCCCCATATAGAGAGTGTCTGTGTGATTGAGTGTGTGCCCAGTGATAGATTGGCGCCTGTCCTGGGTGTATCTGCCCAGCGCCCGAAACTTTCTCCGCTGGATGGGCATGAGGAACCCCCTGTGACCCTAATAGAGGATAAAACGGAAGATGATGGATGGACGTTGACTATTCAGTGATCGAGAAAGGGAGGTCTTTTTTTAATGTTACTTGTTTGCAGTAAACACATTTATGAATTAAACCTTGTTTTTTATTTATAGTGTATTTGTAACTGTTTCATAACAGCAATAAGGCAACCCTACTGTAGGATTGGACAGAAAAAAAGATATGAGATAAAGACTAACAGATATTAATTTTAATTGATTTGTTAAAATAGTATTTTAACTGTTTTTTTTTCTTTTAGCATGAACCCAGGGCGACCTAAGATTCATTCTTTTTGTGCGTGTGATAAGATTTTTCAAAAATAGTGACTGTAAAAAACAATAAAACACTAAGCACTTTCTGACACTCGCGCGCGCGCACACACACACACACACTTTATTGACCTCTTTCAGTCTATGAGGTTTTATGCTCACTCTGAGAATAGAAGCTCAAATCAGACATGTTCACACTTCAGAAAGAGCAGCAGATGAGCTGACTGCTGATGATCGATTCCCTGTGGGAAATCTATGAAGTCTGTTGCCATGAGATCCGCTCCTTCATTTCTAGGAGATAATGAGAGCAAGGTCAAACCCAATGCTGCTGTTAATTCACTTACAGGAGTGAACAACACACCCTTCTTTTTCTCTCCCATCTGGCTCTTTATAATCAAACCATTACGAAACATTCGCAAAGCATCTCGCTGAAGAGAAATGTAATGTTCACAATAAATAATGCACAATGTTTGACAATAGAACTCGCACAGAACAGAATCTCCTTATATGGACATTTAGAAGACTTTTTTGCAAGATCCAAGCAAAGATCTATTTCTCAAGATTTATTTTTAAATGAGGCATGGTGGTTTAGTGGTTAGCACGTTCTCCTCTCAGCACTGGGGATTCCCGGTTCAAATCCCAATCTGGGTGGAGTTTCCATGTTCTCCCCGTGTCCGCGTGGGTCTCCTCCGGGTTATCCGGTTTCCTCCCACAGTCCAAAAACATGGATCAAGTCAATTGAGTTCTCCAAATTGCCCCATATAGAGCATGTTTGTGTGAGTGAGTGTGTGCTCAGTGATAGATTGGCTATTGAAGATGAAAAGTCAGTATTCTATGATTAATGGTCAGAATTCAGAGATTAAAAATCAGCAATCTGAGATTAAATGTCAGATTAAAAGTCTGGATTCTGAGATACTTTTGCCTAATTTTAAAATAATTTTGAAATCAAGTCAAAAATCCGGATTCTGAGATACAAATTTTTTTTCTCAGTGGCGGAAATGGGATTCCATGGAAAACAGAGGTGTGTATACATATAGAAACTTCATTGGTGTACTACAGCCTCACAGCAAGATCCCAAGTGTCCTGATTTTCCGAGTGGGTTTTCTCCAGGTACCCCCCCCCCCGCACCATCATTCCATAAGTACATTGGAGACACTAATTGCCCCTCTGATTGGATTGTTTATAAACTATTGTAGAAAACTTGATCACCTACCTCATTAAAAATCTTTACAATGAAACTCTATGGATGAGAATCATTGTAATGTCCTATAGAATAAACATGGGTCAGACGCCATTAAAATGATAACACACACACACACACACACACACACACACACACACACACACACAGATCCAGTGTTTTAGTAACTTTTTTAGTCTGATGCAACTTGAGCGTGGTCTCTTCTCCACTGACACATCTCCATATATGGGCAATACGTGCACTTCCAAACCTCCTCTATGTCCACTCCTCTGGGCTCTCGCTGGCCTTTCCAGTACTCCAAGTAATGCCGAAGCTCCTCCCTCAATCTCACCTCATCAAACGAGGGCTCCACGGTGTCAATAAGGCTTTTGGAGCTCTGATGCAGATACTCCAGCTGAAGAACGTCAATGCGAGGCAGATCCGAGCAGCACATAGTAATGAGAAACGACTCCACCAGTTGGCCAAACGTGGCCACCTTCAGTCCGACTTGCGCCGCGTGAGCGACGACTGCAGCCCCGAGAGCCTGGGATGCTCTTAGTTTGAGGTGTTCCAAGATGTGCTCTTTCTTTACCCCTCCTCTGACCAGATTGTCAAACAGGAGCTTATACAGACGCACCTAACACAACGAACAAAGAAACACACACACACACACACACTGAAGTGGACAATTTGTTCAGGTTTGTCTTGATCAGTAAATTAGCTACTTAGTGTATTACAACAGGAATTAACTGTAAACCTACTCTTTATTATAACGAACACACCTTCACATACCACAGCACAGCTGTAACCCGAGGTCACATGTAAAAAAGCTCTTTACAACCAAAGCAAAAGCCAGAGCCAGCGCGCTGTGCGTCATCGGGAGGCAGACCACACCCCTCATGGTGGGAAAACAATCCATGGCTCTCCACAGTATTTGCATTGTGAGAATGTGGCACTTTTGTCTGTGCCTGGAAGCTTTTCAATGCTGGGGTGCGTCATAAAGAACCAAGAACTGTGTTTAGAAACTGGAGAACAAGAAAGTCAGCCTTTAAGAAGAGCACACAGGTATAAAGAATGCTAAAAGAATAGAAAATTGATGGATAAGGACAGATGAGACGTCTCTATAGGACTGTGATTCTCAATTATTTTTTCTAAACTTTTTACGCCCCCCCCCCCCACACACACGCACACTCACCCCCCCCCCGTGTACATGACAAAATGGGATGAAAAAGTATTTTAACACGCCCACTGTAGTATGATTTGTCTATAAATTTGTTCTAGGTACAGCTCTTTTATAAAAATGTGTCCTTATTAACAATAAAGAAAACAAAAAAGAAAGAAATATAGATCAACTTAGAGCAAAGAATCATTTGATTAACTTTGTTTTTTAGTTTGTAACAGAAACGAATGAAATCCTTATTTTAACGAGAAACATTTTTGAACTGACCGGCATTTGATACTGAAAAGTGAAATTAAATAAAATCAATAAATAATAATAAATTCAAATTCATCAGCAACATTAATTCAGGAGCACAATTTATTACCACGTTAACCTACAAAACTAAAATTAATACAACAATTCATGCTGTTTTTTTTATTTCATTTTTTTTATCAAAATGTGGAAGTCAGAACTAATGTCTACAACGCGTCCATTTTACAGCACAGCTTTTCTGAAGTAGTTTTCATAAAGCGGGATGATCGCTGGAGATACGCGTCACATTTTCGATTAAAAACCTCAAGCGGTTATCAGTGTGATTGGGGTGTAATGTCTTTAAGTGACGCCTTCATTTATTTGGCTTCACGCTGTCCGCTGCCAACATTTAAAGACACAGAAGACACACCGCCCTTTCTTCGTCTCCCACCTTCGTTACAGTGAAACCAAGCGCTACATACACTTTCCTCGTTTTAACTTTCGGTTGACTTTTGTTGCTCTCATTATCTTCGTCTCTCTCCTCATCCCTGTTAAATACTTCTCCATGTTGTCTCTTGAGGGTTTGTTCAGTACACTTAATATCACTTGTTCTGTGATATCTTGTTATGCGCCCCCCCCAGGCACCGCACTATTTGAGAAACACTGCTATAGGACCATCCGTCTCATCTCTTTGGATTTTTAAATAAGACCGTTTTAAGTGTACCATGACTTCCAAACGTTCCAGCAAAACCAAACTCACAACAGCAGTGTGGCTCCGTCACGGTGTGGACGTTACAGTCTGAGATGCATGACCTTTATTTGTTGGCACTGTGCAACCGTCACATTTCGCTTGGCTACAGATTAAACTTAAAAGTGATAAAGTGAACTATTTGGCCTACAGTGCTCACACACAGAGGAATTTGTCCTCCACATTGAAATCATCCATGCAGTAACACACACATATACACACTGAGTGAAGTGAGCACACGTGCCCGGCGCGGTGGGTAGCCTTGTGCATGACGCCCAGGGAGCAATTGGGGTTAGGTGCCCTGCCCAAGGGCACTTCAGCCATGGGAATTGGTGGGACCAGAAATCAAACCAGGGACATTCAGGTCACAAGGCTGGTTCATAAACCACAAGCCTGTAAATGCCCCATTATTCAGCATTATAATAGGTTTAGTAAAAAATCAAGGAGCCAAGCAGTATGTTGTGTGCAACTCTTTGAATGTCATGCTTATAACATAAATAAATAAAATACACTTGTCACTTCAGGGGCTCGTTAAGGGTTAAATGTGCTGTCTTTTTATATTTACATTACATTTGGTCATTTATTGGACGCTTTTATCCAAAGCGACTTACAAGGTGAGCACAGGGTTCATCACAACATCCCTGGAGCAATGAGGGTTAAGGGTCTTGCTCAAGAACCCACATTGGTAACTTCAGTGGACGTGGGATTTGAACCCCCAACCTTCAGATTGATAGCCCAACACCCTAACCACTGAGCTACCACGCCCTATTTAAGATTGTGATCATGTCTGTAGGTTTAGGTGTATGAGAAGTAGACAAAGGAAGGCAGAGTATTACACTGATCCTGATGGGGTATTTATTAAAGCATACTTCTACATACTTAAGAAAACATTTAAGCTATTTAAGAAATCAAATATGTTCATTAGGTGTCACGGTGGCTTAGTGGTTAGCATGTTCTCCTCTCAGCGGTTCAAATCCCCATCTGGGTGGAGTTTCCATGTTCTCCCCGTGTCCACGTGGGTTTCCTCCGGGTTCTCCGGTTTCCTCCCACAGTCCAAAAACATGGATCAAGTCGATTGAGTTCTCAAAAATTGCCCCATATAGAGTGTGTGTGTGAGTGAGTGTGTGCCCAGTGATAGATTGGCGCCCTGTCCTGGGTGTATCTGCCCAGCGCCTGAGACGTTCTCCCCTGGATGGCCATGGGGAACCCCACCGCGACCCTAATAGAGGATGAAGCGGAAGATAATGAATGAATGAAAGAAATCAAATATGCTCATTAGGTGGCACGGTGGCTTAGTGATTAGCATGTTCTCCTCTCAGCGCTAGGGATTCCCGGTTCGAATCCCCATCTGGGTGGAGTTTCCATGTTCTCCCCGTGTCCACGTGGGTTTCCTCCGGGTTCTCCGGTTTCCTCCCACAGTCCAAAAACATGGATCAAGTCGATTGAGTTCTCCAAATTGCCCCATATAGAGTGTGTCTGTGTGAGTGAGTGTGTGCCCAGCGATAGATTGGCGCCCTGTCCTGGGTGTATCTGCCCAGCGCCCAAAACGTTCTCCCCTGGATGGGCATGGGGAACCCCCCCTCCCCCCCCGCGACTCTAATAGAGGATAAAGCGGAAGATAACGAATGAATGAATGAAAACATGTTCATTACAGTCAGTCATTAAGCAGATGCTCTTATCCAAATTGACTTACAAGTTTTAAATGAATGGTCACTATTTACATATTAAACTTAATGTATGGGAGAATAAACAAACATGTTTTATGCTTTCTTTTTCCAGAAAATAAAATATAGCCAAAAATCTATATTTTTAAGTTTTATCTTATGTATTAGAGAATCACACGAATGTGCCATTAATGTCAACATCTTTAAACATTTGTGCATAATAATAATAAGGCTTTATAATAAGGCATAATAAAAATTAATTCTACCTGAAAGTTGTGGCCAAAAGCCTGAGCAGCACCAGGCAGAGAGTTCTGTCTGCGGGTCTTCAGCTCCTTCAGCACTAGCTCCCCCTTCTGGTTATAGCCAAGTTCATCAATGACTCCCATAAGATACACACCTTCAACCACACCAAAGACTGGAAACTCACGAACACGCTGCCCTAATAACACACATTATAGGTTTTAATAATTATCTTAATAGTTACTTAATAATTAATTACTTTGTACTGATGTCATAATAACATCAGTACAGATACTGTATGTGGAGTCTTTTACAGTAAAGCATGGTCTCAGATCAGCTCTATTAGGGTTACAGTCTTAAATCAATATACATTTTAAACAAATATTCAATAAATTAATTTGTTAAATTAAGAGTCCTTTTCTATTGCCATTGATGCTGATGTTTAAGTTTTAATTCGCTGAAATGTTCAACCAATGTGGTAAACGTTAAGCTCTAATCAGCTCTAAATCTGATTGTTTGAAGTAAGTTTGATTGACACTTATTTTAATAAGTGCCTTTAGGCAAATTATTTAACCCTGGCAACAAGTGATGCTAAAATGTGATTGGTTAAATGCTTTAATAAGAGACGAGTCTGAAAGCAGGACAGCATGGTGGTTTAGTGGTTAGCACGTTGGCCTCTCAGCGCTAGGGATTCCCGGTTTGAATCCCAACCTGGGTGGAGTTTCCATGTTCTCCCCGTGTCCTTGTGGGTTTCCTCCGGGTTCTCCGGTTTCCTCCCACAGTCCAAAAACATGGATCAAGTCTATTGCCCCATATAGAGTGTGTGTGTGTGAGTGTGTGCCCAGCGATGGATTGGCACCCTGTCCTGGGTGTATCTGCCCAGCGCCCGAAATGTTCTCCCCTGTTCCCCTGTAGGGGCATGGGGACCCCCCCCACCCCGCGACCCTACTAGAGGATAAAGCGGAAGATAATGTATGGATGGAAGTCTGAAAGCAGCGCAACCAGGGAAAATACTATGAAAGGAAGCAGACAGATCCATTCATTCATTCATTATCTCCCGCTTTATCCTCTAGTAGGGTCGCGGTGGGGTTCCCCATGCCCATCTAGGGGAGAACATTTCGGGAGCTGGGCAGATAGACCCAGGACAGGACGCCAATCCATCGCTGGGCACACACTCACTCACAAACACACACTCTATATGGGGCAATTTGGAGAATTCAATTGACTTGATCCATGTTTTTGGACTGTGGGAGGAAACCGGAGAACCCGGAGGAAACCCACGCGGACACGGGGAGAACATGGAAACTCCACCCAGATGGGGATTCGAACCGGGAACCCCTAGTGCTGAGAGGCAAACGTGCTAACCACTAAGTCACCGTGCCGCCAGCAGACAGATCATTTGGGATTATTTTATTTTATTTTATTTGAAGTATTCATGGAAAAAATGGAAGTAACTTCAGTCTGTGCTAACCAACAGAGAAGGCCTTGAAGGTCTTGATGGTCGTCACTGCTTTACAGTAACATTATAACATGGCAACTGACTTCAAGAAACCCAAAAAGTTTTCTTGACATTGTAACACCCAGTCCTACTAAGAAAACCTGTACTGGGATCTAAACTCAATAAGATCAGTTCAGCAGTCTGATCCTAGCTTATCTAGCATATCTGTGGAAGATTCATGTGTTCTACATACCTGTCTCCAACATCGGGATCATGTGTAACATGTTGATTATATTAACAGCCACAGAATCCTCACGGCTTTTAATCGTGATTGGTACAACTTCATGCACCTCCAATTCTGTGTGGACAGAAACATGTTTAATATAACACCCAAAAAACAAAGTGCAGGAACATGAGGATAAAAGAAATGAGGTGCAGAACGCTGCTGTTCATTTATACCTCTTGCGAGATGAATGCTTGCCCCCGTCTGCACCTCAGTTCGCTGCTTGTCTTCTTGATTGATTTCTGGATGTAGAAATTCATACATGACCTTCACCTCACACCAGGTCTGCTTAGACAGCAAGCTGACACTCAGGTGTTTCTTAGAAAAGAGCAGTGGAGGGATTTTGCTGCCAGGATTGAGATTCCTCATTATTTCTTAATATCAGGCATTAAAAAAAAAAACACATTTCTGTCTAACTCAATGATTCTCAATTATTTTCTGTTAAGCCCCCCCCCAGGAAGAAGAAAACATTTTGCCCCCCCACACACACACACGCACGCACTCTCACCTCACCCCCCCTACATGACAAAATGGGATAAAGTATTTTTACACGCCCACTGTAGTATGATCTGTCAATAAATTTGTTATAAGTACACCTCTTTTATAACAATGTCTCCTTATTAACAATAAAGAAAACAAAAAAGAAAGAAATATAGATCAACTTAAAACAAAGAATAACTTGACTAACTTTGTTTTTTAGTTTGTAACAGAAACTAATGAAATCCTTATTTAAAGGTGAAACATTTTTGAACTGCGTGGCATTTGATACTGAAAAATAAAATCAATAAATAATAATAAATTCAAATTCATCAGCAACATTCATTCAGGAGCTCAATTTATTAACACTTTAACCTACAAAACAAAAATGAATACAACAATTTGTGCTGTTTTTTTTTTTTTTTTTTGAGGAAGTCAGAACTGATGTCTCCAACGCGTCCATTTTGCAGCACACAGTTTTTCTGCAGTAGCTTTCATAAAGCGGGATGATTGCTGGTTATACTCGTAACGTTTACGATTAAAAACTCAAGCAGTTATCAGTGTGATTGGCGTGTAATGTCTTTAAGTGACGCCTTCATCTATTTGGATTCACTACAGTGAAGTTACAGTGAAGCCAGGCGCTACGTTCGCTTCGACATTTAGCTTTCGGTTGACTTTTGTTGCTCTCATTATCTGCGTCTCTCTCCTCATCTCTGTTAAATATTTCTCCATGTTGTCTCTTGAGGGTTTGTTCAGTACACTTAATATCACTTGCTCTGTGATTTCTTGTTATGCGCCCCGCCCAGGGGAGTGCGCCCCACTACTTGAGAAGCACTGGTCTAACTGTATATAGTATATACTGCATATCCAGACATACTAGAACTGGGAACTGTGTTCCCACATACAGTTTTGGATTACTATGCAAAAGGTGTAGCAGTAGCAGTTATGTTTAGTTCTTGCTAGTTTCTCATTTTACATCATCCTGCTCAAGACTTGTGAATTATAAATGAAATATCAGTTCAATTCTAGAGCTTTTGCCTGTAGTAGTCTGTAGGCATTTTTTGGATAAAGCCAGTGTTACACAATCTTGGTTCTAGTGCGCCACCAGCCCTGGACATTTAATTTACTTTTCTGGACTGTTAATGAGTTGATTCCCTGGTTCAGGTGCAGGTAACAGGGATGTAAAATATCATCATTAACACCATCCATTATCTCCCGCTTTATCCTCCTTTAGGGTCGCGGGGGGGTTCCCCCCCCAATCTATCGCTGGGCACACACTCACTCAGACAGACACACTCTATATGGGGCGATTTGGAGAATTCAATTGACTTGATCCATGTTTTTGGACTGTGGGAGGAAACCGGAGAACCCGGAGGAAACCCACGTGGACACGGGGAGAACATGGAAACTCCACCCAGATTGGGATTCGAACCGGGAATCCCTAGAGCTGAGAGGAGAACGTGCTAAACACTAAGCCACCGTGCCGCCCCTCATTAACACATGTACAATTTAATTGAATTTGTCTCTTTATCACTCTATGTTTACATTGTACTTAAAAGATCTATAACAATTTATTTTCTTATTGAATGTCTACTGATTGTATTCTATTAGAAAGACAAACCAATACAAACAAAACAGCATGCAGACTATATTTAATTCTTGTACATTTCCCTGACTCACCTCTGGTGTGAAACACTGATGGAGGGAGAGACTGCAGGATGAACATCTTCACTCGGGCCACTTTGATCTCTGGTTGATGTGGCAGGAGCCTCTGAAATATTTATTCATTCAGTCTTTATGGAAAAAAAATCTAAATTCTTTTTAAGGTACTGTAATAAAGATATGTATATCATGGCATTTTAATGAGACTACTCAAATTAAAGTGTATAGTTTGAGGCTGTGAGGTCACAGGAATGCACTAAAGTTATAATGTATTATAATTTAAATGGTCAAATTTGGACAGCATGGAGGTATATTGGTCAGCACATCTGCCGCTGGGGATCCAGGTGCAACGCTTGATCTGGATGGAGGCTGCATGTTCTCTCTGTCTCCGTGTGGGTTTCCTCCCACAGTCCAAAAACTTGGGATACAAGATGAATTGGCTTCTCTAAATTGCCCCTATATAGTGTGTCCGGGACGGCACGGTGGCTTAATGGTTAGCACATTCGCCACTCAGCGCTAGGGATTCCCGGTTCGAATCCCCATCTGGGTGGAGTTTCCATGTTCTCCCCGTGTCTGCGTGGGTTTCCTCCGGGTTCTCCGGTTTCCTCCCCCAGTTCAAAAACATGGATCAAGTCAATTGAGTTCTCCAAATTGCACCATATAGAGTGTGTATGTGTGCATGTCTGTGTGTGTGAGTGTGTGCCCAGTGATAGATTGGTGCCCTGCCCTGGGTGTATCTGCCCAGCGCCCGAACCGTTTTCCCCTGGATGGGCATAGGCATGGGGAACCTCCCCGCAACCCTAATATAGGATAAAGCGGAAGATAATGAATGAATGAAAAGTGTGTCTGTGTGAGTGTTTGCCTAGCAATAGATTGTCGCCCTGTCCCGGGTGTATCTGCAAAGTGCCCGAAACGTGTCCCCTGGATGGGCACTGAGACATCTCCCACCCTCCACCCCAACCCCTTCCCCCCTAGTCCCTGCTATTAGATTAAGTGGAAGACAATGAGAGGAAAAAAACTACATAAATAAATTTTGCATACATATGCCCCATCATGGGGCGGCACAATGGCTTATTGGTTAGCACGTTCGCCTCTCAGCACCAGAAATTCCTAGTTCGAATCCCAATCTGGGTGGGGTTTCCATGTTCTCCCCATGGGTTTCCTCCGGGTTCTCCGGTTTCCTCCCACAGTCCAAAAACATGGATCAAGCTCAATTGAATTCTCCAAATTGCCCCATATAGAGTGTGTCTGTGTGAGTGAGTGAGTGCCCAGCGATGGATTGGCGCCCTGTCCTGGGTCTATCTGCCCAGCGCCTGAAACTCCCCCCCTTGACCCTACTAGAGGATGCCCCATCATACATTTCTGTGTGATGCCAAAACAAACATAAATATTAAATGTAAGTGCATAATAATAATAATAATAATAATAATAATAATAATAACAGAATGGCGGCACGGTGGTTTAGTGGTTAGCATGTTCTCCTCTCAGCGCTAGGGATTCCCGGTTCGAATCCCAATCTGGGTGGAGTTTCCATGTTCTCCCCGTGTCTGCGTGGGTTTCCTCCGGGTTCTCCGGTTTCCTCCCACAGTCCAAAAACATGGATCAAGTCAATTGAATTCTCCAAATTGCCCCATATAGAGTGTGTTTGAGTGAGTGAGTGTGTGCCCAGTGATGGATTGGCGCCCTGTCCTGGGTGTATCTGCCCAGCGCCCGAGATGTTCTCCCCTGGATGGGCATGGGGAACCCCTGCGACCCTAATAGAGGATAAAGCGGGAGATAATGAATGAATGAATGAATAACAGAATGTTGTGTTACTGCAGGTAAATTCAACCATGTGACTGAACCTTTAACCACATTAAACATTAAACATGATCTTATTTATTGGGAAATTCCTCCATGTTTGTGTAATTATTACGTCACAGGGGGAGTAAACTACGTGAATCCAGTTACATTAAAGACAATAAAAGGCGATATTTACCTTGAGGCAGCTCGAGACTGAGGAGCTCGGAGTCGCTTATATCACCCCAGTCCTCATCTGCGTCCATGTTCCTAATCACGTGACACAACAATAAACCACAGCCGCGCCGCCGCCGACGTCACCAGCGACTCACATTTACGTCATTATAGATTTGTTGCTCAAATATGTACGTGGAACATGTTTAAATAATGTCCCAATAACCACTGACCGCCTCATGTGTTCTGTTGGGAATCTTGTCCAGACTTGTCTCGTTTAAAACACGCCCCCAACAAAGAACGCGTTGAATACTTGTTTTGCATATTACGTCACTACGTACCGTGTCGTTTCGTTTCCATGCCGCACCATTGCGTATGGTGACGTCAGAGAACAAGGCGTGTTGTGAGGCGGGTTTCCTCCGGGTTCTCCTGGTTCCTCCCACAGTCCAAAAACATGGATCAAGTCAATTGAGTTCTCCAAATTGCCCCATGTAGAGTGTCTGTGTGAGTGAGTGTGTGCCCAGCGATGGATTGGCACCCTGTCCTGGATCTGCCCAGCGCAACGTTCTCCCCTGGATGGGTATGGGGAACCCCCCACGACCCTAGTAGAGGATAAAGCGGAAGATAATGGATGGATATATATATATATTGCTCCACTTTTCCTCCGGGTTCTCCGGATTCCTCCCACAGTCCAAAAACATGGATCAAGTCAAGTGAATTCTCCAAATTGCCCCATATAGAGTGTGTCTGTGTGAGTGAGTGTGTGCCCAGCGATGGATTGGTGTCCTGTCCTGGGTGTATCTGCCCAGCGCCCGAAACGCTCTCCCCTGGATGGGCATGGGGAACCCCCCGCGACCCTAGTAGAGGATAAAGGGGAATGGATGGATATTGCTCCACTTATTTTTCTTGTTCTCAGTTTCAGTCCTGTAAAGATGGACTTTGTAATTCTAGAATTCCATTCTGTAGTCCATCTGTTTGTGTTCTACAGTACATACTGTGCACGTCCCCTTTACTCTGTTCTAATGGTCAGAACATAATGGAACAGAATAGTAGCACCACAGAGCAGGGATTATTGGGTTGGTGCATTAGTCCTATCCCAGCAGTGTCACCGAGGTGGAGAAATGAAACTCCAGCAGCACTGCTGCACTAAAACCCCCTCACCACATCAGTGTCACTGCAGAACTGACAATAAACAATCCACCACCCAAATGATACCTATAAAGAACAGAGAACCAACAGGAGACACACTAAATGACTGGGTTCTTCCTAGAATTAGTCTGCAGCCTGCAAGATACCTTTATGACCCTCCCATGCAGCCTGCATTAAAACATTTAGCTGAAGGTGGCGCTGCTTACTTATTTTTCTTTAAATTATAATAAAAGGCTGCTTTTTTAAAAACAGGTATTTTTTTTTATTACTATCAAGACATTTTCCACATTAAATGCATTACAAATTATATGAAATAATGGGCGGCACGGTGGCTTAGTGGTCAGCACGTTCTCCTCTCAGCGCTAAGGATTCCCGGTTCGCATCCCCATCTGGGTGGAGTTTCCATGTTCTTCCCGTGTCCGCATGGGTTTCCTCCGGGTTCTCCGGTTTCCTCCCACAGTCCAAAAACATGGATCAAGTCAATTGAATTCTCCAAATTGCCCCATATAGAGTGTGTCTGTGTGCCCAGCGATGGATTGGCGCCCTGTCCTGGGTGTATCTGCCCAGCGCCCGAAACGTTCTCCCCTGGATGGGGATGGGGAACCCCACCGCGACCCTACTAGAGGATAAAGCAGGAGATAATGAATGAATGAATGAATGAATCTGCCATTTGAGAGTAAATGTTCTGAAAGCGTGGTGTTCTACAGGAGTCAGTACTAAGACCCTTGTTATTTTTATACTACATGGTTCTTGCTGTATCAGTCATGTGTTGATTAAATGCAGATATAGAATATCAGATGAACCATATAATATGTGGTGTACTAAACCACATAGTAATTTTAATGTACAAATATCTGTTATATGTACTGACAGTACCAGGTTTTACCTCTAGATGGCGTTAAGCAACCACAGGAAAGGTTCTAAACTTGGAGCACTGTATTTACACAGAGCTCAGTGCATTGAACAATACACTTTATGGTTAATAAAACTATATAAAGGGCATCTTTCAGAGCTGGGGGTCCAGGTTCGGATCCTGATCTGTAACCGTTTTGATTTTTACTGATAATTAGTGAAATTTTAACATAATTAAATAAATTACCTGGATTAAGTCATTGTTTTTTGTGTAAACATGCCATACACATATGGTATCTCATGTCGGGCTGCCCGGTGGATTAGTGGTTAGCATGCCTCCCTCTCAGCGCTGGGGATCCAGGTTCGAATCCCGATCTGGGTGGAGTTTCCATGTTTTCCCTATGTCCACGTTAGTTTCTTCCAGTTACCTCTCACTGTCCAAAAACATGGATTCAAGGTGAATTGACTGCTCTTAAATACTCCAATATAGTGTGGATCTGTGTGTGTGTGAGTAAGTGTGTACCCAGTGATAGGTTGGCGTGCTGTCCTGGGTGTATCTGCCCAGCTCCTGAAATGTTCTCCCCTGGATGGGAATGGGGAACCCCCCACCATGACCCTGGTAAGTATAAGGCAGAACATAATGGACAGACAGCATCTCATCTCAGCATGCGGAGGGGGGGGGTTGGGGTTGGGGTCCCCATACTCATCCACGGGACAACGTTATGGGTCAGGTCAGGACAGGTCACCAATCAATCGTTGGTGCCCTTACTCACACACACTATATATAAGGGCAATTTATTCATTCATTCATTATCTCCCGCTTTATTCTCTATTAGGGTCGTGGTGGGGTTCCCCATGCCCATCCAGGGGAGAACGTCTCGGGCGCTGGGCAGATAGACCCAGGACAGGGCGCCAATCCATCGCTGGGCACACACTCACTCACTCACACAGACACACTCTATATGGGGCAATTTTGAGAATTCAATTGACTTGATCCATGTTTTTGGACTGTGGGAGGAAACCGGAGAACCCGGAGGAAACCCACGCAGACACGGGGAGAACATGAAAATTCCATCCAGATGGGGATTCGAACCGGGAATCCCTAGCGCTGAGAGGAGAACGTGCTGACCACTAAGCCACCGTGCCGCATAAGGGCGATTTAGAGCAGCCAATTCACCTTGAACTCCACCCAAATGGGGATTCTAACCTGGATCCTCAGCGCTGAGAGGCGGATGTGCCACCTTGCCACCCACAGTTTGTTTATCACTATCGTGTTCGGCCTGGTCACACTGCACGAGCACTCAATGCGGATGTGTCCCTCACTGGACCTTGGTCCTCACAGAGTTCTTCCTTTAAGCCAATAAAAACACAATGAGATTTTCCTCACCATTGTCATGTCAGGGTTAAGGTTTAAACACTGTAAAGCTGCTCTGAGACAATGTGCTATATTAAAATCTCTATATAAATAAATAAACTGAGTATATAAGCAGAGGGTTTAGAGCGCTTAGACAGTGGGGTATGTCTCCTGGCATTAACATCACTACAGATCTGACTAACAGCTGTTTATTAAATAGATCAAAACTTACTTTAAAAGACAGTTGATATTTATTAGTCTGCGAAAGAAAAAAAAAAAAACAAAAAAAAAAAAAAACGTATTACATCCAAGAAACTTTATTTCATTACAGCATGACTGAAGCGGTGGTGTCTGGAAAAGATGCCATTTTGAAGGTTCTAAATAAATCTGCTCTAAAAAGCATTTTTATAATTACACACCACACCGACGTGAACAGATATATAACCGTAACCAGCGCTTTCTATAATCCACTCACATACCCTGCCCTGTGCTCTCATTCATTCATCAAATGTTCCAATGAAGCAATAGGATTCACTTTGTGCATCACGAAGAAAACCTTTATAGGAATATAACGCTAATAAAAAACTAAACACGTCAACGTACAGCAACAGACAGCAAGAATCTCCTGGACTTCGATGCTTCCAACATTCCAACTAACAAAGTCCTGTCATTAAAACCGTGCAAAATATTCAACACCACCTCATTTTAAGGAGAACCATCTACAGCTGAATGCTCACACAGAGCACATACATGTGAGGTCAGTGTCATCTGAAGGTAGTCATCAGTGAATAAGCTGTAGAGAAGTCCAACCGTCTAAAACCCAAAAGCCTTACTGTTAACTATTTCTCGTTCTCAATACACTTCACATCCTCCATTTCACATCCAGCAATAAAATCTCATATGAGGGTTAAAGCAACAACACAGAGCCCAACCTTTAAACTAACCAGACATCTGCAGAAGCTTTAAAGATGCAGCTTTCAGTCACTGGATGCTGCGCGTTACAAAGGCAGCAGCAGAGCAGTAGTTCAAAAAGTCAACGCCAATCTAAAACAAACCTGCTAAACAAATTAAACTACAGTCTGGTAGTTTAGATACTGGTTCTTATTTGGGGAGTAGGAGGCACAATAGACAAGACACTTCAGGACACTTCCATAGTCCTTCAGCACTGAATGTCTCTACAATCAGACACCTCCAGCTCGACACTGGACAGGAATCGCTTGCCCAGTTTCCGTCCATCGTAGCTGAGCTGTGTGGCGTACAGGGTCCTGACGTGCTTAGGGTACACGATGGTGGTGCTCTGGCAGCGCTGCACCCGCTGACGGGGCTGGAAATCCAGCTGGGTCTTGAATCGTCTCCATGTACTTTCTGAAAGAGCCATGATGGTCTGGCTGCACAACTCCAACCCCAAGCCTTTGGGCTCCAAAGACACGTCCTGGATGAAATGACGAGCCGACTCATAGCGCACCGATGACGTGTATCTGTGACGACGAAAGATTAGGATTTAGGCCTCATAAAAATCCCATGACAAGGCAAGTCATACAAGATTCCAGTTCATTTCATCACCTTATTTCTTTAAGGGGCAGAGGATCTAGTTCAATTCCTTCGCCGTACGAGAAGGGATGCAACTGAGGGACACATTTAACCGCCTTCTGAGGAACCTGGAACAACAGCAGCATTAGGATTTTAAACCAGTACAGAGAGCTGATGGCATTTTATTACACAAGATTATTACCAGTAGCCTTTGTTTATGTGGAAATACCATCAATTCATAGGGCGGTCGTACAGCTTGTGGTTAAGGAAACAGCCTGGAAACTGAAAGTCGCTAAATCAATTCCCGGTCCTACCAAGAACTATTGTTAAACTGACCTTGGGCAAGGCACCTAACCTCAATTGTTTCCCGGGTACAGTGTACAGGGCTGGCCACTGTTCTGGACACGTTAGCTCACTTCACTCAGTGTGTATATGTGTGTGTTTCACGTGTTTCACTGCACAACTGGGTTAAATGTATAATAAATGAGTATAGTACGTAAAATATATTACTTCATCATTGTGGGTATGTGTATATATATATATATATATATATATATATATATATATTGGCCGCACGGTGGCTTAGTGTTCTGCACGTTTGCCTCTCAGCGCTAGGGATTCCCGGTTCGAATCCCCATCTGGGTGGAGTTTCCATGTTCTCCCCGTGTCTGCGTGGGTTTCCTCCGGGTTCTCCGGTTTCCTCCCACAGTCCAAAAACATGGATCAAGTCAACTGAATTCTCCAAATTGCCCCATATAGAGTGTGTCTGTGTGAGTGAGTGAGTGTGTGCCCAGCGATGGATTGGCGCCCTGTCCTGGGTGTATCTGCCCAGCACCGAGACGTTCTCCCCTGGATGGGCATGGGGAAAGCCACCGTGACCCTAATAGAGGATAAAGTGGGAGATAATGAATGAATGAATGAATATATATATATATATATATATATATATATATATATATATATATATATATATATATATATATATATATGCATTTACATTAACTGCTGTGTGGCCATAGTCACTTACAGCTTATATGGTATTATGGTATTATTATATGGTAATATATATATGGTAACTCTCAAATAAGCAAATTACTTCACATTATAATAATAACAACTATTTGAAGAGGATTATATGTTTTTTTATTCCGTTTAAAGGTTTTCTTAACTTGCAAAAATGGGACTGTGGAGGTTGAACAAGATGCTAAGTGCAAGCAATGCAACTGTACTGGATGCACAACACGCAGCACACATTATACGCACAATACACACCGCATGCTTTTTTTAAAGACAATATATGTACACTTATTTCTATATTTCTTGCATGGTGGTGTAGTGGTCAGCACGTCTGCCTCTTAGCTCTGACCCAGGTTTGAATTCCAAACTGGGTGGAGTTTTCATGTTCTCCGTGTCAGCATGGGTTTCCTCCGACCATCCAAAAACATGGATTTAAGGTAAATTGGCTGTTCAAAATTACCCCTATATAGTATATAGGGTGTGTGTGTGTGTCCACCGATGGAAAGGCGTCCTGTCCTAGGTGTATCTGCCCAGCGCAAAAAACATTCTTATTTGGATGAGGAACCCCTAATGTGACCCTAGTATAGGATTAAGCGGAAGATAATGAATGAATGGATCTACAGTACATAAAATGCCCAGGTCCAGGAAAAAAAAACACCAAAACATTGTAAGTGATATTCATTCATTAACTTCCGCTTTATCCTATATTAGGGTCGGGGGGGGGGGGGGGGTTCTCCCCATGCCCATCCAGGGGAGAACGTTTCGGGCGCTGGGCAGATACACCCAGGACAGGGTGCCAATCCATCGCTGGGCACACACTCACTCACACACACACACACACACACACACACTCTATATGGGGCAATTTGGAGAACTCAATTGATTTGATCCATGTTTTTGGACTGTGGGAGGAAACCGGAGAACCCGGAGGAAACCCACACAGACACGGGGAGAACATGGAAACTCCACCCAGATGGGGATTCGAACCGGGAATCCCTAGAGCTGAGAGGAGAACATGCCAACTACTAAACTACCATACCGCAACGTGCTAAAATTCATTCATTCATTCATTTATTCATTCATTATCTTCCGCTTTATCCTCTATTAGAGTCGCGGGGGAGTTCCTCATGCCCATCCAGGGGAGAACGTTTAGGGCGCTGGGCAGATAGGACAGGACCCAGGACAGGGCGCCAATCTATCGCTGGGCACACACTCACTCACACACACACACTCACTCACACACACACACAAACACACTCTATATGGGGCAATTTTGGAGAACTCAATTGACTTGATCCATGTTTTTGGACTGTGGGAGGAAACCGGAGAACCCGGAGGAAACCCACGCGGACACGGGGAGAACATGGAAACTGCACCCAGATTGGGATACGAACCAGCTGAGAGGAGAACATGCCAACTAGTAAACTACCATACCGCACGTGCTAAAATGTTATTAAAAAATTAAGAAGCTGAGTTTAAAGTGCTCCTTACAGCAGATGATGATGATGATGATGATGATGATGAAGAGGAGGATGGTGAAGCTCGTCTGTCCTCCTCACTCTCTCGGCTCCTCTCTCCGTTCATCCACGGACTCGGACTCATGCTGGGACTCGGTGGGAGCCCGGAGTCCGGACTGTCCAGGACTCGCTCGGCTTTTTCATTCATGTCCTCCAGGTCCCCGTCACACACACTCCGCAGGTTCAGTCTCCCCACCATGCCGACCTCAGAGTAACGAAAACCCGCACCTCACCGACCCGACGAAGAGTGAGGAGCTCCCGGCTTTACCTCACACTTAACCTCACCGACCCGACGATGAGTGAGGAGCTCCCGGCTTTACCTCACACTTAACCTCACCGACCCGACGATGTGAGAGGAGCTCCCGGCTTTACCTCACACTCAAACCCAACGATGTGAGAGGAGCTCCCGGCTTTATCTCACACTCAAACCCGACGATGTGAGAGGAGCTCCCGGCTTTACCTCACACTCAAACCCAACGATGTGAGAGGAGCTCCCGGCTTTATCTCACACTCAAACCCGACGATGTGAGAGGAGCTCCCGGCTTTACCTCACACTCAAACCCAACGATGTGTGAGGAGCTCCCGGCTTTACCTCACACTCAAACCCGACGATGTGTGAGGAGCTCCCGGCTTTACCTCACACTCAAACCCAACGATGTGAGAGGAGCTCCCGGCTTTACCTCACACTCAAACCCAACGATGTGAGAGGAGCTCCCGGCTTTACCTCACACTTAACCGCCTCAGAAAAAAAAGTAGAAAACTTGAATGACACCGAAGTAAAAGCGCGAGTCTGAGAGAGAGAGAGAGAGAGAGAGAGAGATAGAGAGAGAGAGAGAGAGAGAGAGAAAGAGAGAGAGAGTGACAGAGAGAGAGAGAGAGAGAGAGAAAGAGAGAGAGAGAGAGACGCTGCTGATGCTTCAGTGAAGTTGTGAAATTAAACCGAGTCCTCCGTAGTGATGAGTCGGTCGCGAAAGATCCGGCTCTAAGAGTCGGCTCTTTGAAGTAAACGAGGAGAGCCTGTTCTGTATTGCACTGAGCACACACACACACACACACACACACACAGTGAACACACACACACAGTTAACACACATGCACACACTGAAACACACACATTTTGCGATTTACAACCGGGAATCCTTAGCGCCGAGAGGAGAACATGCTAACCACTAAGCCACCGTGCCTCCATGAACAAAAATAACCTTCTAAAATAATAATAACCTTCTAAAAATAAAATACTCGTCCAGTGTTTTATTGACAACTGCCAGCAGTTCGGAGTAAAAACTTATTTTTATTAACATGTCATTATGTACACCATAAATAGACACGGAAGATGAATATTGGAAACGCTGCTGTCGCATACAAACAGCACCTCT
Source organism: Corydoras sp. C115 (assembly GCA_019802505.1). Lineage (NCBI taxonomy): Eukaryota > Metazoa > Chordata > Actinopteri > Siluriformes > Callichthyidae > Corydoras > Corydoras sp. C115. The sequence goes on along the minus strand of JAFMOC010000058.1, from coordinate 2,706,460 downwards.
TACACCTCAAACCAAAATCGTTTTTTGTTTTTTTTTTTTTCCCAATACATTTACAACCGATCGCATACAGACAGTGCATCAGACATTTGTTTCAGCAGTTTCTTAAAAGCTGTCGCCCTCCGCCATGACCCCATAAAGCCGTTTTGAATATCTCATGGATTAAAAGGCATTTCGTTTTCATACAGACTCGAAACATCGACGTGTAGAGTTTCTCACAGCCTGAGGGCACATCGGAAAGAAGACAGAAGTAGTGTGTGTCTCATCAAGAAACTGAAAACCTGTGTCCGAGGTCATCCAGCACTGTACTGCTAAACCTGGAGAATTACAGTCACCGTTACTCAGCATGTCCCGTAACACGCGCCAGAGTACCCCAGGACCACTTACTGTACAGGGTGAGGGGGGTATTTAAAGAGAAATTCCGCCCTTAAATCATTTTGATGTTTAGACTCCCAAGCCGGAGGAAGCGGTGCCAAAAAAGCAGCAGGGAATTAGAATGTTTCTGTCATCCACTCTGCTTTAAGTGCAAACATATTTCAGAGAACCGTGCAAAGTAAATGACATTCGTTAAGCCGTTATGAAAGGCCTGAACGCTAACGATGGAAGAAAGGACACAGGTACTGCGTTAATGACTCCTACATAGCGGCACTGTGTTACAGTCAGGGAAATATAAATCAACAAATCAAAAAAAGGTTCTCGAAAAAAGTTTTGGTATATTATTAGTGTGGGAATGTTCCAGGCATGTGTGTGTGTGTGTGTGTGTGTGTGTGTGCATGTAATGCCATGTTTATCTGAGAAACAGGTCACCGTACTGTTCCAACACAAACTGTAGAACGTACAGATCACTGAATGCGTTTTTTGATGAGCTTCTCCAGTTTGCGGATGCGAGACGATTCCTGCTCGGGGGTGGGGGCGCTGAAGGACAAACCGGGCCCTGCGTCCGGCCCCGATGGGGGAGTAGGTAATCTCTGTCGGAAGAGCTCCAGCATACTGTTCTGCTCACTTCGCTTGAGACCCTGAAACACAGACACATCCAGAGGGTTACACCAAGATTTAAAGCCTTCTTTCAACACACATTGTTTCTCTTCTCAGTTCTGTAGATGTTACTTTTTTCCCCTCATCCTTTAAAAATGAGGTCAGAACCTGAACTAGACCAACACAAAAATAATATTTAGATGGTGGATCATTCACAGGGCAGCACGTTGGCTTAGTGGTTAGCATGTTCTCCTCTCAGCACTAGGGATTCCCGGTTCGAATCCCAATCTGGGTGGAGTTTCCATGTTCTCCCCGTGTCCGCGTGGGTTTCCTTCAGTTCTCCGGTTTCCTCCCACAGTCCAAAACCATGGATCAAGTCAATTGAGTTCTCCAAATTGCCCCATATAGAGTGTGTCTGTGTGCGTGAGTGTGTGCCCAGTGATAGATTAGCGCCCTGTCCTGGGTGTATCTGCCCAGCGCCCGAAACGTTCTCCCCTGAATGGGCATGGGCACGCGACCCTAATAGAGGATAAAGTGGAAGATAATGAATGAACGAATTAAATTGCCCCATAATAATAATAATACAGACCAAATATCTCATGTTCTGTCAAAACTAGCTTAGAAGACGATAACAAGGCGGAAGGCTTTCAGAGAAGGGTACGGCCTGCACAGTCTCCAGACCTCAAACCTAATGAGCTTGTTTGGAATAAACTGGACAGAAGAGAGAACGCAAAGCAACCTCGAAGTTCAGCTCATTTCTGAGACTCTTCTGTAACAGTGTCACAAAAACATTTTTTATTTTATTTACATATTGTTTAGAATGTTTTCATTTGTTCAGTTTATATCTTCATCTATGATGTGAACTTTAAGTCTAAATTTAAAACCTCTCATTGTCTTCCATCTATCGCTGGGCACACACACACACACACACACACACACACACACACACAAATATATAAGGTCAATCAATTTACAGCAGCCAATTCAAGTTCAAGTTCATTTCTTCACATTGCGCTTTTTACCAAAGTAAAAGAGCTTTACAGAATTCCGAGCCTGAACTCACCTTGAATCCATGTGTTTGGACTGTGGAGGGAAAGTGGACACGCGGACACGATTAGAAAATTGAAATCGGAATGAGAGGAGAACGTGCTAACCACTAAGCCACCGTGCCGCCCATGACAGGAAATCTATTCTATTTTTTTATTTGAAGTTCATTACGGGGCGGCACGGTGGCTTAGTGGTTAGCACGTTCGCCTCTCAGCGCTAGGGATTCCCGGTTCGAATCCCAATCTGGGTGGAGTTTCCATGTTCTCCCCGTGTCTGCGTGGGTTTCCTCCGGGTTCTCCGGTTTCCTCCCACAGTCCAAAAACATGGATCCAGTCAATTAAGTTCTCCAAATTGCCCCATATAGAGTGTGTCTGTGTGAGTGATTGTGTGCCCAGTGATGGATTGGCGCCCTGTCCTGGGTCTATGGGCATGGGGAACCCCACCGCGACCCTAATAGAGGATAAAGCGGATGATAATGAATGAATGAATGAAGTTCATTACTCTATGTTAAACTTTGAACATATGTTCAAAACATTGAACTGTGATTAAGTCTTAATAAAATTTAAACGTGCACCAAAAAGGAGCGAGAAACCGGTCAAGTCTCTCCAATTTAATGTACATTTTATTAAACAAGCTGGTTTTAATGGTTCTGCAGATCAGAATAATACATCACTCCACGGACATTCAGTCAGGAACATGTACCCCAACCCAGAGAGCGTTCCTCTGTTCTAACAGGCTCCATGAGTTATAGAATTCATAAAACCCTTCATGCAGCTGAACAGCTGCAGAGAGCATCTGAAGAGAGCTCTTACCTTCATGTCCAGGATTTTCTGGAAGGTTTCAGGGTTGCCATCAGCAAGGAGCTTGATGTAGTTATCCACAAAGACCACTGACGGCTCATGAGGGGCCATGACCACCTGAGGGGTAGAGTGAACAAAGTAAAAATGCAGGAGGGTAAAGACCTCGGTCTTTTCCCAACATAAATGCTCCCACATGAGGCAACATTAACGAGCGTTAGTCAGTCATCAAACTGCAAAGAGCAACACTCAGGAATTATATTTAGGTCTTTTTTTTTTTTTTTTTTTTTTGGAAAAGAGCAATTATTCTTCGCTCGAATGAACCTGAATGAGCCTCATCGGTAATCACTTTGGCTTTAATGCCAGTCCGGGCGAATTAGAAAGGTTAAATGAACCTCATAGTATTGTTTTAAACTGAATTTAATTCGAGACCGTTCAGTTTCCTAAGACGGCAAAACACATGGTTGACAGTAGGGGTGAGCTGCAATATTCGCTGATTCGACGATTCGATTCAGAGAACCGTAGTCGACTATGAACCTCATAGTCGAATGTACCATTTTGACCACATGGGGGTGCCCATGGCTGCTGCTAAGCATTAGTTTTTACATGAAATGTCTTTGTTTTCGTTATATATATAGACTTTTGTCAAATAAAATCATCCTAATTTCTAGAAAAAAAAAAGAAAAAACAAAAACAAAAAAAAAAAGGTTTTCTTTTGTTAGAAAAACAAGTAAAATATATATATAAAAAAAAAAAATCTTTTTTAACAACTACGCTTATAGCGCCATCTTGTGGTGAAATTTTAACTGATTCGACTATCAGTCGACTATAGGGAAAATCTGACGGATCAGATTCGACTACGAAAATATGTAGTTGAATACAGCCCTAGTTGACAGACACAAAAAAGATGTGGAACAGCACCCAGCATCTCTGCTCCTGCCAACCTCCTGTCATTACCAGCCGTGTCTGTACCGCGCTGGACCGGGCTGCCGAATACTCACAAGGTAAAGGAAACGGTCGAGTCGGCGGATTTTCTGGAATCTCAATGACAACCCCTCTTCGGAACAATAGCGATTACTTCAGGCTTTTGGGAAACAAGTCAATGAGAAGATGGGAGTGGTAGCTCAGTGGTTTGGGCGTTGGGCTATCAATCTGAAGGTTGTGGGTTCAAATCCCAGGTCCACTGAAGTTACCAATGTGGGTCCTTGAGCAAGACCCTTAACCCTCATTGCTCCAGAGATGTTGTGATTCATCCAACATCTTCCGCTTTATCCTATATTATGGGAAGGGGGGTTCCCCATGCCCATCCAGGGGAGAACGTTTCGGGCGCTGGGCAGATACACCCAGGACAGGACGCCAATCTATCGCTGGGCACACACTCACTCACTCACACACTCTATATGGGGCAATTTCATTCATTCATTCATTCATTCATTCATTATCACCCGCTTTATCCTCTATTAGGGTCGTGGGGGGGTTCCCCATGCCCATCCAGGGGAGAACGTCTCAGGCGCTAGGCAGATACACCCAGGACAGGGTGCCAATCCATCGCTGGGCACACACTCACTCACTCAAACACACTCTATATGGGGCAATTTGGAGAACTCCGTTAACTTGATCCATGTTTTTGGACTGTGGGAGGAAACCGGAGAACCCGGAGGAAACCCACGTGGACACGGGGAGAACATGGAAACTCCACCCAGATGGGGATTCGAACCGGGAATCCCTAGCACTGAGAGGAGAACATGCTAACCACTAAGCCACCGTGCCGCCCAACTTGTAAGTCGTTTTGGATAACAGCGTCTGCTAAATGACCAAATGTAATGTAAACGTAATGTTATTAGTATTAGCAGTTATATTACAGAACCGTTTGTGAGAGGACAGTGAATTAAACAATGCTCTGTGAGGTTCTGTAAATGCACGCTGCACATGTTCGTATGAACGTCTTTCTCTCGCACAGAAACAGGATGTATGTGCTAATAGGCGATTGGCTGTCGTCCTCTCAGTATGTTCAGTCTATGTTTTGTCCCAGATGTTGTTTCTTTGATGTGTGTTTGGTGTGTCATGGCCCTAAATATGCTTATTGCTTAGTTTACAGTCTGCTTTGAGCTGGAAACATGAGCACATGTACAGCATTAGAGTTTAAAATGAACTATGTTCATCAAAAAAAGCTTTGTAAAATTTTGATTTAAGACAATTTGACATAATTCAGTTTGCCCACAGACTCAGGAACCGACTCACGCACAAGAACACGCATAAGCACAAGAACACGCATAAGCACAAGAACACGCATAAGCACAAGAACACGCATAAGCACAAGAACACGCATAAGCACAAGAACACGCATAAGCACAAGCTCACGCACAAAATGCACACACAACTCACGCACTCACAAACGCACAACTCACACACAAGAACACGCATAAGCACAAGAACACGCACAAAACGCACACACAACTCACGCACACACAAACGTACAAGTCACACACAAACGTACAACTCACGCACAAGAACACGCATAAGCTCACGCTCACACACAAAACGCACACACAACCCACAAGCTCAATGTAAACTAAACTCGCACACAACTCACACAAGTACAGCTCACAAGCTCATAAACAACTCACACATTCGCACAAGTACAATTCACAAACTCACACAACTCAAACAAATGTACACAAAACTCGCACATAATTCACACTCACACAACTCAAACAAATGCACACAAAACACACACAACTCACACTCGCACAAGTACAACGCACACAAGTGCAACTCACAAGCTCACACAACTCAAACAAATTTTGTGCACACAAAACTCGTGCACAGGCTCACACACTGGCGCTCACACTCACACCTTCACTAATGTCTGTCTTTCTTAGGTCCCCTCTGACATGGTGAGTGAATGTGACCGTGGCTCCCCGTTAACTGACGTACGTAGAGGACACGAGCACCGCGTCTGAAACCAAGTCATCATTAACTGCATGATGGTTTCTTTTCTTTGCGGCAGACTTTCAACATTTGCCAAGCCAGCGTGACGCTAAAGATGGAAGCAATTACGCAAGCGCCACCTGGAACAGTGCCAAGTCACTTATTAACCAGATCTGAGGACGAGGAGCATTTCATACGGCCGCCTCGCACCGTGACCCGCACCGGGAACGCATGGCAAACCATCCAGCACAGTCGAGACGGGGTTTTAAACACGGTCCACACGCTGACACATCCAGCAGACCCACAAAGGCTCTTTGAAAACGACGATGGTCTACACCACAACGCTTCAGCCAAGAAAAGCTCAAATTAACTGCTGCAAAAATAAACCACTGAGTTCTCCAAATTGCCCCATATAGAGTGTGTCTGTGTGAGTGAGTGTGTGCCCGGCGATGGATTGGCGTCCTGTCCTGGGTGTATCTGCCCAGCGCCCCTGTACTGAGAGAACGTCATGGCGGGGTGTAGAGCTTTGCATGTCCGCCATTCAGAGCTGGGGATCCAGTAGGGTGACCAGATGTCCCGCTTTGTGCGGGACAGTCACGCAATTTTCATTACTTTTCAGGCGTCCCGCTAATTAAGACGTTGTCCCGCATTGTTATTGAAAGTCAGTTCTCTCAGTACAGGGGCGCTGGGCAGATAGACCCAGGACAGGGCGCCAATCCATCGCCGGGCACACACTCACTCACACAGACACACTCTATATGGGGCAATTTGGAGAACTCAGTGGTTTATTTTTGCAACAGTTAATTTGAGCTTTTCTTGGCTGAAGCGTTGGGGCGGGTTAGCTCAGTGGTTAGGGTGTTGGGCTGTCAATCTGAAGGTTGGGGGTTCAAATCCCAGGTCCACTGAAGTTACCAGTGTGGGTCCTTAAGCAAGACCTTGTAAGTCGCTTTGGATAAAAGCGTCTGTTAAATGACCAAAATGACCAAAGTCAGACCCAAGTTTTGAAACGTGTGTTTTATTATCCGACATTGGATGGCTGTGTTGTCCGTAATCGGGGAGAGGCGGGCTGTTTGAATGTCGGGAACGTGGACGCATGTCCGTTCTGATTAATTGTACATAGTCTGTGTTTTAATTTGGGAATCATTGTGAAATAGTATAAAAGCTCAATGCTTACTATGTTTTCTTACGTTAGAGAAAGGTCCATTTAAATAAGATATACAAGTTATATATATATATATACTGTTTGGAGAAATGGGCGGCACGGTGGCTTAGTGGTTAGCATGTTCTCCTCTCAGCACTAGGGATTCCCGGTTCGAATCCCCATCTGGGTGGAGTTTCCATGTTCTCCCCGTGGGTTTCCTCCGGGTTCTCCGGTTTCCTCCCACAGTCCAAAAACATGGATCCAGTCAATTCAAGAGTTCTCCAAATTGCCCCATATAGAGTGTGTCTGTGTATGTGAGTGAGTGTGTGCCCAGCGATGGATGGCGCCCTGTCCTGGATGTATCTGCCCAGCGCCCGAAACATTCTCCCCTGGATGGGCATTCTCCCCCCGCGACCCTAATAGAAGATAAAGCGGTACAGAGAATGTACTGTAGAACACAAATCCCAACCCAAGTCCATCTTTATGCTAGGTGGAACTAAGAACATGAATAATAATAGGGGCAAATGGGCGTGGTAGATCAGTGTTTAGAGCATTGGGTTATCAATCTGAAGGTTGGGGGTTCAAATCCCAGGTCCACTGAAGTTACCAATGTGGGTCCTTGAGCAAGACCCTTAACCCTCATTGCTCCAGGGATGTTGTGATGAACCCTGTGCTCACCTTGTAAGTCACTTTGGATGAAAGCATCCAATAAATGACCAAATGTATTGTATGTAAATGCAAACAGGAAGCGTCTCCAAACTTTTGACTTGTATGAGTTTGGTGCTCGCTGAAAACTCAGAACCTTCTTGGTGTGAAGCAACCATGCAACAAACTCTCCACTTAACATTCTCTCTTGTCTGCTATCTTAAGCCCTTTATTGATGGATTATGACAGTTGCGTGGGGCAATTATGAGACGTGATTGGGGCATGCCACAGTTTAAACATTAAAGGGATCAGGGAGGAATTCCAGGCAGTTAAAACCAAGAAGAGGAAGTGCCTGCAGACCCCGGGGAGGGGCAGATCAGGGGTCACACAGAGGAAGTTAAAGAGAGAACAGACGCTGGCATCGGAGTCTTTTTACTGAATAAAAATAGTCTTCAACATTTTAAAGTAAACAAAAGCAGTTCAGGGCGACACGGTGGCGTAGTGGTCAGCACGTTCTCCTCTCAGCGCTGGGAATCCAGGCTTGAATCCCAATCTGGGTGGAGTTTCCATGTTCTCCCTGTGTCTGCATGGGGTTCCAGGTTCTCTGGTTTCTTCCCACAGTCCAAAAACATGTATAAAAGGTAAATCGAATGCTCTAAATTGCCCTATATAGTGTGTGTTTGTGTCCAGCCCTGTCCTGAGTGTCTGCCAAGCGTCCCTCCCCTGGATGGGCATGGGGAACCCCCCCGCGACCCTAATAGAGGATTATCCATCCATTATCTTCCGCTTTATCCTCTATTAGGGTCACGGGGGGGTTCCCAATGCCCATCCAGGGGAGAACGTTTCGGGCGCTGGGCAGATACACCCAGGACAGGACACCAACTTATCACTGGGCACACACTCACTCACAGACACACTCTATATGGGGCAATTTGGAGAACTCAATTGACCCTGGTCCATGCTTTTGGACTGTGGGAGGAAACCGGAGAACCCGGAGGAAACCCATGTGGATACGGGGAGAACATGGAAACTCCACCCAGATGGGGATTCGAACCGGGAATCCCTAGTGCTGAGAGGAGAACGTGCTAACCACTAAGCCACCTTGCATCGCATTATCTGCTGCTTAATCCTTTACCTAGGGACTAGGGTCATAGAACAGGAAGAATAGGGGTTCCCCATGCCCATCCAGGGGAGAACGTTTCGGGCGCTGGGCAGATAGACCCAGGACAGGACACCAACCTATCACTGGGCACACACTCATTCACAGACACACTCTATATGGGGCAATTTGGAGAACAATTGACCCTGGTCCATGTTTTTGGACTGTGGGAGGAAACCGGAGAACCCGGAGGAAACCCACGTGGATACGGGGAGAACATGGAAACTCCACCCAGATGGGGATTTGAACCGGGAATCCCTAGTGCTGAGAGGAGAACATGCCAACCACTAAGCCACCGTGCCGCCCACAGCAAAGGATTAAGCAGTAGATTTAAGAATGAATGAATGAATGAATGAATGAATTGGAGTTTAAATGGTGCATCATGGGAGTTCAGTATGGCAAGTTCCAAAGACAACATGCCTTCTGTGTCCTGCATTTATCCAAAGCAACACCTTGGAATGTAACCACATTAAACCGTCGACGATTCCAAAACCTCATCGCTGTGAAAGTGTAAAGACGCTGCAGAGAGGGCTTTGTGTGAGCAGCTGTTCCCCCTCGCCATGCGGCCTGCTGAGCACAGGACTTCCTGCCATGCACAGAGCTCATTAAAACAGAAAGCAGAACTCAGAGAACCAACGCTCTGTGATCTGATTACAATCAAATTATATTTTGCAAACAGACAGAGCTGCAGCCCTTAATGGCGTCTTATTGGAAAATAAAGCGAAGTTTTTGGAGAAGAAGAAAAAAGTTTGCGAGCTCCTGAAGGAGCCACCTGGCTGAACCCGGCTGAACGGCACTCACTGTTTAGGCTGGTTGAACACTTTGGCTCTGTGAGCTTCAGCTCAGCTAATATTCAGGGTCATTCTGAGGTCGCTGAGGTTTGAGGTGTTTATAGTGTCAATAGGTGATTCAAGACAAGTGTTTATGTACAGGCTGCAAGCCTTTGACACGCACGTGTGTACACACACACAAACACAGACACACACACAAACACAGAGACACACACACACACACACAAACACACGTATAGACATGTGTGGATGTGTGTGTGTGCTAAATTTGTAGCCTGTAAAAAGAAATAAACAAAAATACATGCACACAAACACATGCACAGACAAGCAAATGCACACAAACAAATAAACTAACATGCACGCACACAAACAAACACACAAACAACACACAGAGAAACAAATTAACAAAAATGCATGCACAAAAACACATGCACAGACAAGCAAATGCACACAAACAAATAAACAAACATGCACGCACACAAACACAAACAAACACACACACACAGAAACAAATAAACAAAAATACATGCACACAAACACATGCACAGAAACAAATAAACAAAAATGCTCAATCATACACACAAACAAAAAAACAAACATGAACGCACACAAACAAACACACACAAACAAATAAACAAAAATACATGCACACAAACACACACACACACAGAAACAAATAAACAAAAATGCTCAATCATACACACAAACAAAAAAAACAAACATGAACGCACACAAACAAACACACAGAAACAAATAAACAAAAATGCATCCACACAAACACATGCACAAACAAGCAAATGCACACAAACAAAAAAAACAAACATGCACGCACACAAACAAACACACACAGAAACAAATAAACAAAAATGCATCCACACAAACACATGCACAGACAAGCAAATGCACAGAAACAAATAAACAAACATGCACGCACACAAACAAACACACACAGAAACAAATAAACAAAAATGCATGAACACAAACACACACTCAGACAAGCAAATGCACACAAACAAACACACACACAGAAAAAAAACACCCACAAACACAAGCACAGACAAGCAAATGCACACAAACAAATAAACAAATATGCATGCACACAAACAAACACACACAGAAACAAATAAACAAAAATGCATGAACACAAACACACACTCAGACAAGCAAATGCACACAAACAAATAAACACACACACAGAAAAAAAACACCCACAAACACAAGCACAGACAAGCAAATGCACACAAACAAATAAACAAATATGCATGCACACAAACAAACACACACAGAAACAAATAAACAAAAATGTTCGATCGTACAGACAAACAAATAAACAAAAATGCATGCACACAAACACTCACAGACAAACAAATGCACATGCACGATCGTACACACAAACATGCACACACACAAACACACTCACAGACAAGCAAACACGCGCACAAACAAAAACAAACATGCACGATCGTACACACAAAGAAGCAAGCACGCACACAAACCTCCAACCAAACTCTCAAACCATCAGAATAATTGCATTACCTTCAGAATCATCTCTGCACGCGTCATGCCTTTGACCACTATCTTGGTGTAGCTCGCCGGGGCTTTACGGAGGACCTGAGAGCCAATTGAAGGCAGGTCCAGCAAAACGGTCTTCAAGGAGTGTGTATCCAGCAAAAGCTACACAGATACGACAAAAAGACTTCAGATAAACAAACAACAACAATATGCATCAGCATCAGCTCCTTAATACTGAATCACAAACCACATGCTTTTCTGTTTTTTAAAATCACACCTTTATTTAAAATATATAATAACAGTGTAATTTAATGTTGGAGGCATGGTGGCTTAGTGGTTAGCATGTTCTCCTCTCAGCACTAGGGATACCCGGTTCGAATCCCCATCTGGGTGGAGTTTCCATGTTCTCCCCGTGTCCGCGTGGGTTTCCTCCGTGTTCTCCGGTTTCCTCCCACAGTCCAAAAACATGGATCAATTCAATTGAGTTCTCCAAATTGAATTCTCCAAAGTGTGTCTGTGTGAGTGAGTGTGTGCCCAGCAATGGATTGGCGCCCTGTCCTGGGTCTATCTGCCCAGCGCCCGAGATGTTCTCCCCTGGATGGGCATGGGGAACCCCCCCGCGACCATAAAAAAATAGGATAAAGCGGAAGATAATGGATGGATAACAGTGTAATTTAATGTGTGCGGCACGGTGGCTTAGTGGTTTGCATGTTCTCCTCTCAGCACTAGGGATTCCCAGTTCGAAGCCCAATCTCGGTGGAGTTTCCATGTTCTCCCTGTGTCCGCGTGGGTTTCCTCCCAGTTCTCCGGTTTCCTCCCACAGTCCAAAAACATGGATCAAGGTCAATTGAGTTCTCCAAATTGCCCCATATAGAGTGTGTCTGTGTGAGTGAGTGTGTGCCCAGTGATATATTGGCATCCTGTCCTGGGTGTATCTGCCCAGCGCCCGAGATGTCCTCCCCTGGATGGGCATGGGGAACCCCCCCCACCACGCGACCCAAGTAGAGGATAAAGCGGAAGATAATGAATGGATGGATTTAAAGTGTACAGAACCGAAACGATTAAAGCGTAATGGATGTGCGTGAATAAGAAAACAACGGAAGATTCCAGACAGAGCGGGAGTTTTCTAATCACCGCTGTTTATTTACCTGCTCTGCTCCAACCATGCTGATGGGTTTACATCGGAAGAGGTGGTTGATGAACTTTGGGATAAAAGAGCTGAAACCAAGACCAATCAAGAAAAGGGTTGGGCACGTTAAGCTGTTTATTCGTAAAATAAACACACACACACACACACACACACACACACACACACACACACAACTGAGAGTTACTTGATGAACTTGATGCAGAACTGGGTGAAGTATTTACGGGTAGCCGCCAGGTTGTCTCTGATGATCGGCACGTTCTGTTTGATGTGCATGATGACGGAGGTCACGTAGGGGCTCTGGTCACCCACATGCTCCACACTTTGCCATGACATCTGCATGAGAGCACGAGAGCGCAGACACAAAGCAGTTACTGCAGCTGCTGTCTGAAACGGTTACAGTTAAGTGAACGGAGGTTCTCCACCTTGCTCATGGCGGTGAGCGCTGGGTCGCAGGCAGCATCCAGATCTTGAACCAAAAGCTGGATACTGTTGGAGATCACACTTCAACACAAAGTGGATAAGAAGAGATGTTACAAGATGTACAAGAAACTGTATTCTTTTTTTAGGATGGAACGGTGGTTTAGTGGTTAGCATGTTCTCCTCTCAACACTAGGGATTCCCGGTTCGAATCCCAATCTGCGTGGAGTTTCCATGTTCTCCCCGTGTCCGTGTGGGTTTCCTCCGGGTGCTCCGGTTTCCTCCCACAGTCCAAAAACATGGATCAAGTCGTTTGAATTCTCCAAATTGCCCCATATAGAGTGTGTGTGTCTGTGTGAGTGAGTGTGTGCCCAGCGATGGATTGGCGCCCTGTCCTGGGTGTATCTGCCCAGCGCCCGAAACGACATGGAGAACCCCCCCGCGACCCTAATACAGGATAAAGAGGAAGATAATGGATGATGGATTCTTTTTTTAGCAGCAGTAAAGCGGTGGCTTAGTAATTAGCATGTTCTCCTCTCAACACTAGGGATTCCCAGTTCGAATCCTAATCTGGGTGGAGTTTCCATGTTCTCCCCGTGTCCGTGTGGGTTTCCTTTGGGTTCTCCGGTTTCCTCCCACAGTCCAAAAACATGGATAAAGTCGATTGAATTCTCCAAATTGCCCCATATAGAGTGTGTTGTGTATTTGCCCAGTGCCCAAAAGTTGTCCCCTGCATGAGTATGGGGGAACCCCCCCATGGCCCAAGTGTAAGATTAAATGTAAGATAATAGACAGATGTAATAGTTATCATCTAAATTGCCCCCATATAGTGTGGGTGATTGGTATCCTGTCATGTGGGTGTACTTGCCCAGCGCCCCCCCACCCCCCACCCCACACACACACACGAACCCTGGGATAGCATTAAGCGGAAGATGATGGATGAATGAATATCATATATTACTGTTATAACAGCATAAAACTAAAGCTGAATAAATGTCCAAATAATATTCATTCATTATCTTCCGCTTTATCCTCTATTAGGGTCACGTTGGGGTTCCCCATGCCCATCCAGGGGAGAACGTTTCGGGCGCTGGGCAGATACACCCAGGATAGGGCGCCAATCTATTGCTGGTCACACACTCAGACACACTCTATATGGGGCAATTTGGAGAACTCAATTGACATTGATCCATGTTTTAGGACTGTGGGAGGAAACCGGAGAACCCGGAGGGAAACCCACAAAGACACGGGGAGAACATGGAAACTCCACCCAGATGGGGATTCAAACCGGGAATCCCTAGCGCTGAGAGGAGAACATGCTAACCGCTAAACCACCGTGCCGCCCCCAAATAAAAAGTTTTTTAAAATAAATTTCAACCAAGAGCCTAAAAACATTAGCAGCGTGCTGTATATATTGATGTAAGTGACAGTTACGTGCTGAAGGTGTCCATTTCAGAGGTTAAATTGATTCTCTCCATGAGGGGCCTGTCCACCTTCTCCTTAAGCTTCTCCTCCAGCTGTGGACGGAAACAGTACACGGTTGTTCGAAATTGCCCCACAAGAACCAAGCGTATACGTAAACGTGCGTATAGCGACCTGTTGTGTGGTAGCGAGGCAGTACTCTGCCGTGCTGAGGATACTACAAATAAGACAGAGCTCTTCTGCGGTGAACTTGGCCACCTCAGAACCCTCTTTTTCCTTCAACAGACTGCTGATGGTCAGACCTCCGCTGTTACTGTTTGTTCTGCAACACACAGACAGAGACATAAGCACAGAAGCCTCCAGCCACCGTTCTTCCTGTTGTGCAAAGCCTAAAGAAGCCGAAGAAAGCACATCTTTTATAAAGAAAGGCCCTTTAAGCTCGGATTCCCGAAGACAATACAGCGCGAGCCACCCAAGAGCCGACTGCTTCTTATATTTTAGCAGCAGAACGTATAAAATCTTTAATATGGCTTTTCTTCATAAGGCATAAGCCTCGATCGGGGCAATAATGGCTCCAGTGAGGGTGAGGATTCAAAGGCAGCCAAGGCAGGAAGGCGGAAAAAAAAAAAGGGGAAAAAAAAAAACAAAAAAAAAAACCCCTGAACATCAAAGCAGATGGGATGGGGGTGGTGGAACGAGGAAAGGGGCCTTGCACTTACTTGGGCAGATTTCCAGACAGGATCTTCCATGCATACTCGCGCAGATACTTCTGGAATATGGTCGTCAGGGCGATCATGGGCTCGCCGGTGCTCAGCTGAGAGCACTGGACCATGCACTTCTTGTAGTACACGAAGAGATCTGCACAGCTGGGCAACACCGCCCCACCTTCATCGGTGCCCGGTTTGGGGGGACCCTGCGCTCGGAAATCGGCCACGAAGCGGTCTATAAGCTCCCCGAGGTTCCTGCGGAGAACACAGCGTCAGAGGGTTGGCGGAGCATCAGTTATGTGACTCCCAATGTTCACGTTCGAGGAATTTATTTATATAGCGTTTTTTAACAATAGTACATTGTTATAAAGCAGCTTTACAGAATAAAAAGCCTTTAAACCCCCAAAGAGCAAGCCAGAGAGACAGTGGCAAGAAAAAACTCCCTGTTGTGTTGTTATTTTAAGGAAGAAACCTTGTGAGGACCAAGGCTCAGTGGGGGACTCATCCTCCTTGAGCGGCCAGGCAGCAACAACAGTGTAGGACAGCCATTTACAGATTGTGTCGAGATCGGGTGACTATCCATCTATTATCTTCTGCTTTATCCTCTAATGGGGTGGGGTTGTGGGGAGGGTTCCCCATGCCCATCCAGGGGAGAACGTTTCGGGCGCTGGGCAGATACACCCAGGACAGGGCGCCAATGCATCGATGGGCACACACTCACTCACACAGACACACTCTATATGGGGCAATTTGGAGAATTCAATCGACTTGATCCATGTTTTTGGACTGTGGGAGGAAACCGGAGAACCCGGAGGAAACCCACGCGGACACGGGGAGAACATGGAAACTCCACGCAGATCGGGATTCGAACCGGGTTCTCCGGTTTCCTCCCACAGTCCAAAAACATGGATCAAGTCGATTGAATTCTCCAAACTGCCCCATATAGAGTGTGTTGTGTATTTGCCCAGGGCCCAAAAGTTGTCTCCTGCATGGGCATGGGGAACCCCCCCATGACCCAAGTGTAAGATTAAATGGAAGATAATAGACAGATGTAATAGTTATCATCTAAATTGCCCCCCTATAGTGTGAGTGATTGGTATCCTGTCATGTGGGTGTACTTGCCCAGCGCCTACCCCCCCCCCCCCAACCCCACACACACTCATTCCCCATGCCCATCCAGGGGAGAACGTTTCGGGCGCTGGGCAGATACACCCAGGACAGGGTGCCAATCTATCACTGGGCACACACTCACTCACACAGACACACTCTATACGGGGCAATTTTGGAGAATTCAATTGACTTGATCCATGTTTTTGGACTGTGGAAGGAAACCGGAGAACCCGGAGGAAGCCCATGCGGACACGGGGAGAACATGGAAACTCCACCCAGATGGGGATTCGAACCGGGAATCCCTAGCGCTGAGAGGAGAACATGCCAACCACTAAACTGTCAGTTGACTATATTTAACAAATGGAAAAACTCTAAATGGAGAACTATATGTAAGTCCATTAAGGACGTCCTGCAGGACCGCCAGTCTAATTAATATCCAGGTTCCATCCAGTACTCGTCGTAGCCGTGTCGAGGTGCGAGTTGGATGTACAACAGGGGGCGCATTGTTTGGGCCGTGCCTCAGAGAGGGGCATCTTTTTAAAAGGTCAGCAAGCAGATATCAAATGCCCAAGTGCTCCCATTCTTCATTTTCAGGTCAGACAGGTCGGCGTGAAGCAGAATAAAGACGGCCATTGTGAGGAAAAGGTCAGTTTCACTGCGGCTAAAGCTCTCAGTGGAAGATCAGACTCATCAGGCTCTTTGGGGACTTTGTGAGCTGAAGGCAACAGAGATGTCGGGAGAAAATACGAGGAAATGGGAGATAAGGATCAGCAGCAGCATCATACGACCCCAGCTGTGTTTGTAACAGCAAACCATTAAGATTTTATTTTTATTGGGGAAATAAAAACGGGCGGCACGGTGGCTTAGTGGTTAGCACGTTCTCCTCTCAGCACTAGGGATTCCCGGTTCGAATCCCCATCTGGGTGGAGTTTCCATGTTCTCCCCGTGTCCGCGTGGGTTTCCTCCGGGTTCTCCGGATTCCTCCCACAGTCCAAAAACATGGATCAAGTTGATTGAATTCCCAAATTGCCCAGCGATGGATTGGCGCCTGTCCTGGGTGTATCTGCCCAGCGCCCGAGACGTTCTCCCCTGGATGGACATGGGGAACCCCACCGTGACCCTAATGGAGGATAAAGCAGAAGATAATAGATGGATAGTCACCTGATCTCAACACAATCTATACATCAGTGTCCTACACTGTTGATGCTCCCCGGCCGCTCAAGGAGGATGAGTCCCCCACTGAGCCTTGGTCCGTTTCCCAGTGGAACCTCTGCTTTTGTTGCAAATCCGTCCGGATTAAAAAATAAATAAATGTTAAAATCCGAAAGCAATGAAAACAGAGGCACCCATTTTAATATGAAACAATATAATTCTAATGAATTCGTTTTAGAGACTCCAAATTACATACCGCACACACACATTATAAAAATTAAATGTAGTGTTTAATACTGACAACAGAACAAAAAATATATATACATACATATAAAGGAAATATATATATATATATATATATATATATATATATATATATATATATATATATATATATATATACTGTATACACACACACACACACACATATATATACATATATATATACATATACATATACATATATTTACACACATACACACACACACACACACACACACACACGTGTGTGTATATATATAAAATATATATATATATATATATTTTTTTTTTTTTCTTTTTTTTTTTTTTTTTTTTTCTTCTGGGTTCTTCGTTCTCCCCCCACAGTCCAAAAACTTGGATTTAAGGTGAATTGGCTGCTTTACCCCTATCTAAATGGCATCTGTATAGGGTGTGTGTGTGTGTGTGTGTGTGTGTGTGTGTATGTGTGGTATTTTATAATATTTATTTCAAAAATTAATATGAAATTCTACTGTAAATAGTAAATAAACGTTAATAGCATTCACATTTCTCATAATTTATCCGTTTTTGATTGATCTCAATTATTATTAAAATAATAACTTTTCAACATCTTCAATCTGTTTTTATCAGCTCTGTATCGCTTCGTCTTCCTGCACTTTTTCTTTGTTGGGCTGCTGGACCTGAAATCTTTTTTGGTTCCATTCTGAAGCTAAAGGTAAAGCGTTAACTTTAAGGTAAAGCTTTAACTTTACTTTTACTTAGTGAGGGAAACTTAACGGGTTCAGTGAGATTGGTGCACTTCACAAGAACACGCCGTTAAAATCTGAAGCAACTGACAAAAACGGACGTAATTTTTGCAGAGAACATTCGATGAACACCGAATGATATCCAAAGTCAACCAAAACAGAGGTTTCACTCTACTTATTAATGAAGTATAAACAGAATATGGCGACTCCGTGAGCAAGTACAGACCCAAACCCATGAAAAAAAACCATTCTAATCTGTTTGGAAATGTGGGGTAATCCCGTTCATACTGTAACATGGCTGCCCCTTGTTGTGGGAATCTGGGCCACTCTGTTTGTTCCGGTGTAATTGCTTGCACATTTGCACTCACTTGTCCTGTGACTCGATGTAGACGTATAGATGAGGCTCAAAGCATTTGGAAACAATGCCATGGAACGGGTTCTCTGGGGTTTTGGGCTTCTTCGGCTAAAAACAGGAAGACATTAGTCAACGGAACGTTTCTTAAGAGGTTCTTCTGTACGTTTGACATCTGATAAGTCAGAGAATGTGGAAGGAAGTTTTACTGCTAATTTCCAAAGTTTTATGTATTAAGTAAACACTTCACGGCAACATCGTTACATAACAAACATTCTATATATACAAACATCATATATATATACACACATATACACATATATATTTTTTTTTTTTTCTGTAAAAAAATAAAGCTCAGATATTTAATTAAATATATATATATTTTGGCGGCACAGTGGCTTAGTGGTTAGCACGTTCTCCTCTCAGCACTAGGGATTCCCGGTTCGAATCCCCATCTGGGTGGAGTTTCCATTTTCTCCCCGTGTCTGCGTGGGTTTCCTCCGGGTTCTCCGGTTTCCTCCCACAGTCCAAAAACATGGATCAAGTCAACTAAATTCATAAAATTGCCCCATATAGAGTGTGTGTGTGAGTGAGTGTGTGCCCAGCGATGGATTGGCGCCCTGTCCTGGGTCTATCTGCCCAGCGCCCGAGACGTTCTCCCCTGGATGGGCATGGGGAACCCCACCACTACCCTAATAGAGGATAAAGCGGAAGATAATGAATGAATGAATATATATATATTTTTTTCTCTGTAAAAATTAAAGCTCAGATATTTAAAACTGCACATTCCTTTCGTTGGATGTTGTAAGCAACCAGCTGATTAAGATGCTACTGATTAGAAAAAAGTATTTGTATATATTTCACATTTACATTTTGGAACATGGAAACTCCACCCAGATGGGGATTCGAACCGGGAATCCCTAGTGCTGAGAGGAGAACCTGCTGACCACTAAGCCACCGTGCCGCCACATACAGATTAATTGGGGATATATAAGTGTCCTAGCCAATGGGGATGTACGACTCTGTGATGTCCGACTCATAGTGCCAGTCCTGAGACCAGATAAACAGAGGGTTGCATCATCGAGGATGTAGAAGTTTGCCAAAACAAATATGTGACCCCTAACAGGAACAGCCTAAAGAACAAGTGGTACAATTTATTAAAACAAGCTGCACATCAAGGCGGCACGGTGGCTTAGTGGTCAGCATGTTCTCCTCTCAGCGCTAGGGATTCCCGATTCGAATCCCCATCTGGGTGGAGTTTCCATGTTCCTCCCGTGTCCGCGTGGTTTTCCTCCGGGTTCTCCGGTTTCCTCCCACAGTCCAAAAACATGGATCAAGTCGATTGAATTCTCCAGAAACAATTGCCCCATATAGAGTGTGTCTGTGTGAGTAAGTGTGTGCCCAGCAATGGATTGGCGCCCTGTCCTGGGTGTACCCAGTGCCCAAAATGTTCTCCCCTGGATGGGCATGGGGAACCCCACCGCGACCCTAATAGAGGATAAAGTGGGAGATAATGAATGAATGAAAGCTGCACATCAGGAGTGAAGAAGCTAAATAAGAATACTTTGTCAAGATCATCATCCTTCTCAGAAGCATTCTCCTCTCCGGACTCGTCCTCCAGAAATGGATTGGACGGCTCCATGGGTGTCTCAGGTCTCTTCTGCAAACGAAGCCGCAAACAAATTACAAATTAGAACCGTACTCTCCAGTTTTAAACTGAAGGAAAAGTTGAAAACGCCTAAAAAAGCCGGTAATAATTAGTTCTTACCGCAGGACCGTCGGTTAACGTGCTGCCAGAAAAGCGTTTAGCCATTAGCCCCTCGAAATTGGTGGTCCTCTGAATGGCAAAGAGCAGCAGCTTGACCTCGATCTCTCTGGCACGGGCACGCATCAGTTTGGCCAGCTCGGTCCTGAAAAAGATAATCAAACGCACAGAGTCAGCAGGACCTCACAGGTTTACAAGGAAAGGAGCTTCAGGTCAAAGGTTTTACAAGGCAACATGTGTTCAACATAAGAGCACGACAGCTGAACTCAAATGTGCAAGACCATCAGCTTCATCTTTAAACTCTGAAGAGGTCTGTTAATATAATACCGGAAAAGTTTTTCCATGTGGGCGTGGCCTTTCGGGTCCACGTGCCGCAACCATTAATATACATACATATATATATTTATATACACATACATACACACACATACATAAATAAATACACAAATATATATAATGTGTGTGTGTGTATGTACATAACATGTGTGTGTATGTACATATGTGTGTGTTTTTTTATATATTTATATATATATATATATATTGTGTGTGTGTGTATATATATATATATATATATATATATATATATATATATATATATATATATAGACACACACACTAAAAGGATTTGTTGTGGATCTGTATGTTATGTCTCTCATTTTAGTGTGTGCGTGTATATTACATATATATATATATATATATATATATATATATATATATATATATATATATATATATATATATATATATATATATATATATATATATATATATCCATTATCTTCCGCTTTATCCTCTATTAGGGTCAGAAGGGGTTCTCCATGCCCATCCAGGGGAGAACGTTTCGGGCGCTGGACAGATACACCCAGGACAGGGCGCCAATCCATCGCTGGGCACACACTCACTCACACAGACACACTCTATATGGGGCAATTTGGAGAACTCAATTGACTTGATCCATGTTTTTGGACTGTGTGAGGAAACTGGAGAACCCGGAGGAAACCCACGCAGACATGGGGAGAACATGGAAACTCCACCCAGATAGGGATTCGAGCGGGGAATCCCTAGTGCTGAGAGGAGAACATGCCAATCACTAAGCCACCCTATATATATATATATATATATATATATATATATATATATATATATATATATATATATATATAAACATACATACACACGGACCTGCAGACACACACAGATGCACCACACACACACACACGCACACACACACACACACACACACATACACAGATTCACATGGACTCACAGACGCACCCAAACCTGCAGAAACACACACAGATGCACACAAGAAAGCAGACGCTCACAGAAGCACGCTCTCACTAATGTCAGTAGTGATGGCAACTTGATCGTGTGATATTTGGAATTTCAGTTTGGAAAATGAATTTATTCACTACATTTAAAACGCCCATCTTCCTCGGACGTGATGTTCCATCATTCAGGTACCTGGTAATGTGGCAGAACTCCACAGAGATGCGCTCCAGCATGCACCACTCTTCTGGAAACATGCGTCCGTATTTTTCCTCATAGTCCACGAGCTGACGTTTAATCCACGCATAGCGCCTGTCAATCTTATCCAACCAAGCCACCTGCATTCGACAGACCAATCAGAAAACAGAGCCACTGTAAACCTGACGCTGAGAAAAGGCCAGGACACAAACTCACATCCTGGTTCTCCTGAAAGAGCACAAGGTACTCGGAGAGATGCTGTCTGATGAACTTTTTAATGATTTCCTGCTTAATACGCGGGTCCAGGACATTCGCAACCAGGCAGGCATCTCGGAGCACGTTGCTGGGGCCAGCAGTTCTCTGTTATGAACGGACAGAAAAGCACAAGTTAAAGGTCATGACGGTTCCAACTACATCACCCTCATGTGACCTCCACCTTCAAGAAGCACGATTGCCAGAATTTCAGCACAAGTTGCATGTAAGGATGTTTCAACATGACTGCTGGAGTTTTTATTCTTACTCAAACGAGTGCAGCGTCATTTTTATTGATCACCGTGTCAACAGTGTCGAATCAACATTTCCCCAAAATTAGGTTTTGACATGAGTGCAACATACAGCTGTCAAAAAACACATGCGGGCTCAGAAAGTCCCGAGACATACGACTGCAAAGACGTCTCATACTCATTCCCAACACAGGTCAAAATTTCCTCCACTTACCATATAGATGGACTTTTTATTTTCACAATTACAGACTGAGGCGGCACGGTGACTTAGTGGTTAGCACGTTCGCCTCTCAGCACTAGGGATTCCCGGTTCGAATCCCCATCTGGGTGAAGTTTCCATGTTCTCCCTGTGTCTGCGTGGGTTTCCTCCGGGTTCTCCGGTTTCCTCCCACAGTCCAAAAACATGGATCAAGTCAATTGAGTTCTCCAAATTGCCCCATATAGAGTGTATGTGTGAGTGAGTGTGTGCCCAGCGATAGATTGGCGTCCTGTCCTGGGTCTCTCTGCCCAGCGCCCGAAACGTTCTCCCCTGGATGGGCATGGGGAACCCCACCGCGACCCTAATAGAGGATAAAGCAGATGATAATGAATGAATGAATGAATTCCAGACTGTAGTCCATCTGTGTTCTTTGTTTTTGTTAGTCCTCTGTTGGTTCTCTGTTCTCTGTTGGTCAGGAGCATCACAGAACAGGTATCATTTGGGTGGTGGATTGTTTATGGTCAGTTCTGCAGTGACACTGATGTGGTGAGGGGGTTTTAGTGCAGCAGTGCTGCTGGAGTTTCATTTCTTCACCTCAGTGACACTGCTGGGATAGGACTAATGCACCAACCAAATAATCCCTGCTCTGTGGTGATACTATTGGGGTCCTGACCATTAGAACAGAGTAAAGGAGACGTACACAGTATGTACTGTAGAACACAAACAGATGGACTACAGAATGGAATCGTAGAACTACAAAGTCCTTTTTTTTTTTGTCCGTGAGTGAGTGTGTGCCCAGCGATAGATTGGCGCCCTGTCCTGGGTCTATCTGCCCAGCGCCTGAAACGTTCTCCCCTGGATGGGCATGGGGAACCCCACTGTGACCCTAGTAGTTGACTGGTAGTTTATAAAATCACTGTTCAAAACATTAATGATGACTGTAAATGGCTGAAACACTCTTATTGGCCTAATAAACACGCTAAAGGCTGATCACATGCCCAACATTTGTTTTTCTAGACCCAATTGGCTCGCTACTTAAATCTGGAAATCACAACATTACAAGTTTGTGTTCTAACTGTAATCTGAAACACGATTGGAAAATATATTCATCCTTTTAAACCAATTAATTCCTCCTTATATTCGTACCTTTGAGCCCTGGGAAGGAAAAGCCTCTTCAAAGTCAGCCAGGATCTGCGTTCCTAACTCACTCTGTGCTGCCTTCACTCTGTGGAAACAGCAGAAGAACATCAGGTTTAAGTGGAGCGTTCCCGCGGGTCAGTCTGGAAATCTAATGTACAGTATCAGCTTTATTTAAAGTCGAAGGGGTTTCCTCCTCATGTGACGCCGCTGATTTCACTTGGGCTTCGAAAACACTGAACTACATTCACAATGGATTACAATAGAGATGAAACAGAAGGAAACTGGGGCTTCGGGATTAAACAACAATAAATACTTGGAAGCGGTACCGTGGTCTCCTGGATCTTTGGTCTGCGTCCCAGCATTAGCAGATCTCATGTGTTTAAGTCATTCGGCTTATTTATTTATTACAAGCTGGATTTTACTGAACCAACACTTATTATCGACAAATTCCAGCTTTTAAAAGAGATTCGCTTAACAAAAAATTACCTTTGAACATACAGACACATTTAACATACAGTAAAATTCCATCCGTCCATTATCTTCCACTTTATCCTCTTTTAGGGTCGCGGGGGGGGGGGGGGGGGGGGGGGGGGGGGGGGTTCCCCATGCACATCCAGGGGAGAACATCTCAGGCGCTGGGCAGATACAACCAGGACAGGGTGCCAATCAATTGCTGGGCACACACTCACTCACACAGACACACTCTATATGGGCCAATTTGGAGAATTCAATTGACCTTGATCCATGTTTTTGGACTGTGGGAGGAAACCGGAGAACCCGGAGGAAACCCACGCGGACATGGGGAGAACATGGAAACTCCACCCAGATGGGGATTCGAACCGGGAATCCCTAGCGCTGAGAGTCGCAAGAAGCAACCATCCATTCAATCATTATCTTCCACTTTATCCTTCACTAGGGTCGGAGGGGGGGGGGGGGTTCCCCATGCCCATCCAGGGGAGAACGTTTCGGGTGGTGGGCAGATACACCTAGGACAGGGCGCCAATCTATCACTGGGCACACACTCACTCACACAAACACACTCTTTATGGGGCAATTTGGAGAATTCAATTGACCTTGATCCATGTTTTTGGACTGTGGGAGGAAACCGGAGAACCCAGAGGAAACCCTAGAGCTGAGAGGCGCAAGAAGCAACCATCCATTTAATCATTATCTTCCGCTTTATCCCTCACTAGGGTCGGGGGGGGGTTCCCCATGCCCATCCAGGGGAGAACGTCTCGGGCGCTGGGCAGGACAGGACGCCAATCTATCACTGGGCACACACTCACTCACACAGACACACTCTATATGGGGCAGTTTGGAGAACCCAATTGACTTTGATCCATGTTTTTGGACTGTGGGAGGAAACCGGAGAACCCGGAGGAAACCCACGCGGATACGGAGAACATGGAAACTCCACCCAGATGGGGATTCGAACCGGGAATCCGTAGTGCTGAGAGGCGCAAGAAGCAACTATGTGTAAATTTACATTCATAGGGTTTGCAGGCGGAGAACGTGTTGGTTAACTACACGCCTTGATGCTTTTGTTGCACTGGTTGAATTTTCTTCAGACACGAAACCCAACGTTCACCTCGTTCTGATTTCCCAGATTGTTCGCATCAAACCAAACGTCAACGCTTTGAATTAATCACGCTGTGAAAAGCAACGAGCTTCATAAATCATTCAGTCCTAGCACCGCGTGTTTGTTTACATGGAAGCACAACACAATTGCTAAATTATGCATCCTCCCCCTCATCCTTCCTTTGCTGCTTAACCACAAAAATAAACCAACATCAACAATGTGCACAGTCACTCGGAACCAAAACCTTTTCATGACACAATGTTTACGAATCCATGTGTGAATTCTCATCGTGTTTGTCAGCTTCCAGCACTTTCCACAGCGGGCCGAGCCCCGACCAGCGAGTGATGGCATTAAAAATGGTCTGACGGCATCTCAGCAGTGACTGTGAGACTCCAGGCTCACTATTAATAGTTCCACATTGTTGGACTATGGGAGGAACCTGGAGGAGACCCACTGGGACAAGGGAGAACATTAAAACTTCACCCAGATTGGGATTCGAGATCGCCCAAGAAGCAACCATCCATCCATCCATTATCTTCCTCTGTATCCTCTACTAGGGTCACGGTGGGGTTCCCCATGCCCATCCATGTTGGACCATGTTGGACTATGGGAGGAACCTGGAGGAGACCAACTCGGACAGAACATTAAAACCACCCAGATTTGAAATTGCCCAAGAATCAACCATCCATTCATCCATTATCTTCCACTTAATCCTTTAATAGGGTTGCGGGGGGATGGGGGGTTTCCCCATGCCCATCCAGGGGAGAACGTTTCGGGCACTGGGCAGATACACCCAGGACAGGACGCCAATCTATCACTGAGCACACTCACTCACACAGACACACTCTACATTGGGCAATTTGGAGAATTCAATTGACTTGAACCATGTTTTTGGACTGTGGGAGGAAACCGGAGAACCCAGAGGAAACCCACGCAGACACGGGGAGAACATGGAATTCCACTCCATGTGTGAATTCTCATCGTGTTTGTCGGGTTCCAGCACTTTCCACAGCGGGCTGATCCCTGACCAGCGAGTTATGGCTTTAAAAGCCATCAGCAGAGTGAATACGAGACTCCAGGCTCAATATTAAATTCATTCTTGCTGTTGGATGCAGCCAGGTTCCATCGCTAGAACAACAAGTGCGTTCCATGTTGTTGGATCATGGGAGGAACCTGGAGGAAACCCACTTGGACAAGGGAGAACATTAAAACTTCACCCAGATTGGGATCCGAGATCGCCCAAGAAGCAACCATCCATTATGTTCCACTTTATCCTCTAAAAGGGTTGCGGGGGGAAGGGGGGGGGGGCATCCAAGGGAGAACGTTTTGGACGCTGGGCAGATGCACCCAGGACAGGATGCCAATCTATCTACTCACACACACACACACACACACAAACACACTCTATATGGAGAATTTAATTGACCTTGATCCATGTTTTTGGACTGTGGGAGGAAACTGGAGAACCCAGAGGAAACTCACACGGACATGGTGAGAACCTGGAATTCCGCTCCATGTGTGAATTCTCATCGTGTTTGTCAGTGTGAGACTCCAGGCTCACTATTAATAGTTCCACATTGTTGGACTATGGGAGGAACCTGGAGGAGACCCACTTGGACAAGGGAGAACATTAAAACTTCACCCAGATTGGGATTCGAGATCGCCCAAGAAGCAACCATCCATCCATCCATCCATTATCTTTAGCTTTATCCTCTACTAGGGTCATGGTGGGGTTCCACATGCCCATCCATGTTGGACCATGTTGGACTATGGGAGGAACCTGGAGGAGACCCACTTGGACAAGGGAGAACATTAAAACTTCACCCAGATTGGGATTCGAGATCGCCCAAGAAGCAACCATCCATCCATCCATCCATTATCTTCAGCTTTATCCTCTACTAGGGTCATGGTGGGGTTCCACATGCCCATCCATGTTGGACCATGTTGGACTATGAGAGGAACCTGGAGGAGACCCACTTGGACAAGGGAGAACATTAAAACTTCACCCAGATTGGGATTCGAGATCGCCCAAGAAGCAACCATCCATCCATCCATCCATCCATTATCTTCAGCTTTATCCTCTACTAGGGTCATGGTGGGGTTCCACATGCCCATCCATGTTGGACTATGGGAGGAACCTGGAGGAGACCCACTTGGACAAGGGAGAACATTAAAACTTCACCCAGATTGGGATTCGAGATCGCCCAAGAAGCAACCATCCATCCATCCATTATCTTCAGCTTTATCCTCTACTAGGGTCATGGTGGGGTTCCACATGCCCATCCATGTTGGACTATGGGAGGAATATTAAATTCAGCCTTGCTGTTGGCTGCAGCCAGGTTCCATCGCTGGAACAACAAGTGCGTTCCAAAATAAACAAGAACAAAGAACAGGAGGAGTCCACACGTTCGTCCAAATATACAAGTCCAGCTTTATCCTCTACTAGGGTCATGGTGGGGTTCCACATGCCCATCCATGTTGGACCATAGGAGCAACCTGGAGGAGACCCACTTGGACAAGGGAGAACATTAAAACTTCACCCAGATTGGGATTCGAGATCGCCCTAGAAGCAACCATCCATCCATCCATCCATTATCTTCAGCTTTATCCTCTACTAGGGTCATGGTGGGGTTCCACATGCCCATCCATGTTGGACCATGTTGGACTATGGGAGGAACCTGGAGGAGACCCACTTGGACAAGGGAGAACATTAAAACTTCACCCAGATTGGGATTCGAGATCGCCCAAGAAGCAACCATCCATCCATCCATGCATCATCTTCAGCTTTATCCTCTACTAGGGTCATGGTGGGGTTCCACATGCCCATCCATGTTGGACTATGGGAGGAACCTGGAGGAGACCCACTTGGACAAGGGAGAACATTAAAACTTCACCCAGATTGGGATTCGAGATCGCCCAAGAAGCAACCATCCATCCATCCATTATCTTCAGCTTTATCCTCTACTAGGGTCATGGTGGGGTTCCACATGCCCATCCATGTTGGACTATGGGAGGAATATTAAATTCAGCCTTGCTGTTGGCTGCAGCCAGGTTCCATCGCTGGAACAACAAGTGCGTTCCAAAATAAACAAGAACAAAGAACAGGAGGAGTCCACACGTTCGTCCAAATATACAAGTCCAGCTTTATCCTCTACTAGGGTCATGGTGGGGTTCCACATGCCCATCCATGTTGGACCATAGGAGCAACCTGGAGGAGACCCACTTGGACAAGGGAGAACATTAAAACTTCACCCAGATTGGGATTCGAGATCGCCCTAGAAGCAACCATCCATCCATCCATCCATTATCTTCAGCTTTATCCTCTACTAGGGTCATGGTGGGGTTCCACATGCCCATCCATGTTGGACCATGTTGGACTATGGGAGGAACCTGGAGGAGACCCACTTGGACAAGGGAGAACATTAAAACTTCACCCAGATTGGGATTCGAGATCGCCCAAGAAGCAACCATCCATCCATCCATGCATCATCTTCAGCTTTATCCTCTACTAGGGTCATGGTGGGGTTCCACATGCCCATCCATGTTGGACTATGGGAGGAACCTGGAGGAGACCCACTTGGACAAGGGAGAACATTAAAAACTTCACCCAGATTGGGATTCGAGATCGCCCAAGAAGCAACCATCCATCCATCCATTATCTTCAGCTTTATCCTCTACTAGGGTCATGGTGGGGTTCCACATGCCCATCCATGTTG
The DNA here is from genome assembly GCA_019802505.1 of Corydoras sp. C115. Lineage (NCBI taxonomy): Eukaryota > Metazoa > Chordata > Actinopteri > Siluriformes > Callichthyidae > Corydoras > Corydoras sp. C115. The sequence continues at coordinate 2,677,800 of JAFMOC010000058.1, read as the reverse complement.
GACTATGGGAGGAATATTAAATTCAGCCTTGCTGTTGGCTGCAGCCAGGTTCCATCGCTGGAACAACAAGTGCGTTCCAAAATAAACAAGAACAAAGAACAGGAGGAGTCCACACGTTCGTCCAAATATACAAGTCCAGCTTTATCCTCTACTAGGGTCATGGTGGGGTTCCACATGCCCATCCATGTTGGACCATAGGAGCAACCTGGAGGAGACCCACTTGGACAAGGGAGAACATTAAAACTTCACCCAGATTGGGATTCGAGATCGCCCAAGAAGCAACCATCCATCCATCCATCCATTATCTTCAGCTTTATCCTCTACTAGGGTCATGGTGGGGTTCCACATGCCCATCCATGTTGGACCATGTTGGACTATGGGAGGAACCTGGAGGAGACCCACTTGGACAAGAGAGAACATTAAAACTTCACCCAGATTGGGATTCGAGATCGGCCAAGAAGCAACCAACCATCCATCCACCCATCCATCCATTATCTTCAGCTTTATCCTCTACTAGGGTCATGGTGGGGTTCCACATGCCCATCCATGTTGGACTATGGGAGGAACCTGGAGGAGACCCACTTGGACAAGGGAGAACATTAAAACTTCACCCAGATTGGGATTCGAGATCGCCCAAGAAGCAACCATCCATCCATCCATCCATCCATTATCTTCAGCTTTATCCTCTACTAGGGTCATGGTGGGGTTCCACATGCCCATCCATGTTGGACTATGGGAGGAATATTAAATTCAGCCTTGCTGTTGGCTGCAGCCAGGTTCCATCGCTGGAACAACAAGTGCGTTCCAGGATAAACAAGAACAAAGAACAGGAGGAGTCCACACGTTCGTCCAAATATACAAGTCCAGTTTAGGATGCGTCTGCTGATCTGGGCTTTTTAGAGACGAGCCCAAAGACTCTGCAGAGTCTGAACTGCTGCTGCGGACACAGCTGCCGTCTCTGATCAAATATTTCATGCATTTCTATTTAGGGCGGGTCACGCCTTAAAAGAAACCCCGACATGTTCAGCAGTTCAGTCATGGAATCTTGCATAGCAACAAACGGGTCATATACCAACTTTACAAAAGCCCGTTTGTGCCCCTCGCACCACAATCGGTCCTCAGCATTTAAACTGCAGAACATACAGAACACTACAGGACTTTAACAATTCATTCCACCCCAGTAACTAAAGAACTAATATGTTTACGGTGGGGCGGCACGGTGGCTTAGTACATTAGTGCTAGGGATTCCCGGTTCGAATCCCCATCTGGATGGAGTTTCCATGTTCTCCCCGTGTCGGGTTCTCGGGTTTCCTCCAATAGTCCAAAAACATGGATCAAGGTCAACTGAATTCTCCAAATTGCCCCATGTAGAGTGTGTCTGTGTGAGTGAGTGTGTGCCCAGAGATAGACTGGCGTCCTGTCCTGGGTGTATCTGCCCAGCGCCTGAAACGTTCTCCCCTGGATGGGCATGGGGAACCTCCCCCCTGGGACTCTAGTAGAGGATAAAGCGGAAGATAATAGATGGATGGATGTTTACGGTGGGTGGCTTAGTGGTTAGCATGTTCTCCTCTCAGCACTAGGGATTCCAGGTTCGAATCCCAATCTGGGTGGAGTTTCCATGTCCTCCTCGTGTCCGTATGGGTTTCCTCCGGGTTTCTCTGGTTTCCTCCCAAAGTCCAAACACATGGATTAAGTCAACTGAATTCTCCAAATTGCCCCATATAGAGTGTGTCTGTGTGAGTGAGTGTGTGCCCAGCGATAGATTGGCGCCCTGTCCTGGGTGTATCTGCCCAGCGCCCGAAACGTTCTCCCCTGGATGGGCATGGGGAACCCCCTCCACGACCCTAGTAGAGGAAAAAGTGGAAGATTATAGATAAAGTTAGCATGTTCTCCTTTCAGCGCTAGGGATTCCTGGTTCGAATCTCAATCTGGGTGGAGTTTCCATGTTCTCCCCGTGTCCGCGTGAGTTTCCTCCGGGTTCTCCGGTTTCCTCCAATAGTCCAAAAACATGGATCAAGTCAACTGAATTCTCCAAATTGCCCCATATAGGGTGTGTGTGTCTGTGTGTGTGAGTGTGTGCCCAGCGATAGATTGGCGCCCTGTCCTGGGTGCATCTGCCCAGCGCCCGAGACGTTCTCCCCTGGATGGACATGGGAACCCCCCGCGACCCTAATAGAGGATAAAGCGGAAGATAATGAATGGATGGATGTTTACGGTGTAAATTCCAAAGTCAACAGCTCTAGCTCCACTCACTGAACTGTTTCCACGGCGCACATCAAGGCCGAGCATGTTCAGTACACACACACTGGCCTGTTTTGGACAAACACGGGAAACATTACGACTCAGCATTCTGTAACTACAAATTACTATTCGGGCTTCCAGTTGCGTTCGTGCAAAGAACCACGTATTTAGGTGAATGCCGCTGGGACGGGAGAGGATAACTCTGAGAGCAGGGAAGGGCGACCGAAGCCACGGGCCATTCCAGAGAAACATTAAGGCGCAGGAACAATCTGGGGAATACTTTTCCACATCAAACACACCCCACCCTGCCCTTTACTTATGAACCAACAGCTTTATCAGTAAATCCAACATAAATAAGCAGTGGGAATTCCAGTTGTGGGCACGAATAGTACAGGGCTAAAGGCCATTCGGAGTGCTTACAAAGAATGCAGTCGTTATGCAAACAGGGACGAGGACAGGACCACAGCTAAAAACACAGGGAACAGTGTGTGCTGCTCCAAACATCGCAGAGATTCCATCCATCCATTATCTTCCCCTTTATCCTCTATTAGGGTCGTGGGGGGGTTCCCCATGCCCATCCAGGGGAGAATGTTTCGGGCGCTGGGCACCAATCTATCACTGGGCACACTCACACACACAGGCACACTCTATATGGGGCAATTTGGAGAACTCAATTGACCTTGATCCATGTTTTTGGACTGTGGGAGGTAGATCCAGATCCAGAGATTGTCCTGTAGATCAGAGTCAGGGTCTTGTATTGAATGGGAGCAGCTACAGGGAGCCAATGGAGAGAGAGAGGAGAGTTTATGTGGTGGCTCAGTGGTTCGGGTGTTGGGCTATCAATCAGAAGGTTGTGGGTTCAAATCCCAGGTCCATTGAAGACACCAATGTGGATCCTTCAGCAAGACCCATGACCCTCATTGCTCCAGGGATGCTGAACCAAGCCTGGTTCTTTAACCACAAACAGGGCACCAATCTACCACTGGGCACACACTCACACACACATGCACACTCTATATGGGGCAATTTGGAGAACTCAATTGACCTTGATCCATGTTTTTGAACTGTGGGAGGTAGATCCAGATCCAGAGATTGTCCTGTAGATCAGAGTCAGGGTCTTGTACTGAATGCGAGCAGCTACAGGGAGCCAATGGAGAGATAGAGAGAGAGAGAGAGGAGAGTGGATGTGGTGGCTCAGTGGTTAGGGTGTTGGGCAATCAATCAGAAGGTTGTGGGTTCAAATCCCAGGTCCATTTAAGACACCAATGTGGACCCTTCAGCAAGACCCTTGACCCTCATTGCTCCAGGGATGCTGAACCAAGCCTGTGATTTGACCCCAACCATCAAGTTGGGATACCTGTAAGTCGCATTGGATAAAAGATTGTGCTTAATAAACTTTAACCCAAACATGCAGTAAAACACACACACACACACACACACACACACACTGCTGAAGTGAGCACACATGCCCGGAGCGGTGGACAACCCTGTACACGGCACCCATGGAGCAATTGGGTTTAGGTGTCCTGCCCAAAGGCACTTCAGCTAGACCTAGAACCAGGGACCTTCTGGTTATAATGCTGGTTCTTTAACCACAAACAGGGCACCAATCTATCGCTGGGCACACACACACACACACAGGCACACTCTATATGGGGCAATTTGGAGAACTCAATTGACCTTGAACCATGTTTTTGGACTGTGGGGGGGTAGATCCAGATCCCGAGATTGTCCTGTAGATCAGAGTCAGTGTCTTGTACTGAATGCGAGCAGCTACAGGGAGCCAATGGAGAGTTGTGGGAGATGTGGTGGCTCAGTGGTTCGGGTGTTGGGCTATCAATCAGAAGGTTGTGGGTTCAAATCCCTGGTCCATTGAAGACACCAGTGTGGACCCTCCAGCAAGACCCTTGACCCTCATTGCTTCAGGGATACTGAACCAAGCCTGTAATTTGACCCCAACCATCAAGTTGGGATACCTGTAAGTCGCATTGGATAAAAGATTGTGCTTAACAAACTTTAACCCAACTTTAACTAAACTTTAACTAAAACACACACAGATTGGTGAAGTGAGCACACACGTCCAGAGCAGTGGACAACCCTGTACATGGCACCCATGGAGCATTTGGGGTTAGGTGTTCTGCCCAAAGGCACTTCAGCTAGACCTACAACCAGGGACCTTCTGGTTATAATGCTGGTTCTTTAACCACAAACAGGGTGCCAATCTATCACTGGGCACACACTCACACACACAGACACACTCTATATGGGGCAATTTGGAGAATTCAGTTGACCTTGATCCATGTTTTTGGACTGTGGGAGGTAGATCTAGATCCAGAGATCCCATCCATGCAGTAAAACACACACACTTCCACACGGCGGCACGGTGGCTTAGTGGTTAGCACGTTCTCCTCTCAGCACTAGGGATTCCTGGTTCGAATCCCAATCTGGGTGGAGTTTCCATGTTCTTCCCGTGTCCGCGTGGGTTTCCTCCAGGTTCTCCGGTTTCCTCCCACAGTCCAAAAACATGGTTCAAGTCCAAATTGCCCCATATAGAGTGTGTTTGTGTGCGTATCTGTGTGTGAGAGTGTGTGCCCAGCGATAGATTGTATCTGCCCAGCGCCCGAAACGTTCTCCCTTGGATGGGCATGGGGAACCCCCCCCCGCGACCCTAATAGAGGATAAAGCGGAAGATGATGAATGAATGAATGAATGAATAACACAAACACACACACTGGTGAAGTGAGCACACATGCCTGTAGTGGTGGACAACCCTGTACAAGGCACCCATGGAGCAATTGGGGTTAGGTGCCCTGCCTAAAGGCACTTCAGCTAGACCTAGAACCAGGGACCTACTGGTTATAATGCTGGTTCTTTAACCACAAACCTACAACTGCCCCATTATACAGATTAACTGGGTATTGTTTACTTTGGCCTTAGTGGCCATGTCGAAATCTAATAAGCAACATCCGAATTTGTATTCATTCCACCTAAAAGGAAGGAAACCGAGGAAAGGCTTACCTCTCTGAGAGCTGGCGAATCTGAGGGATGCCCATATACTTTTGAAAGTGCTCTAGAACATTGACCACGCCCTGGAGCAAGTTAGCAACCTCCCCGTACTGTCTCTTGCGTGTCATGGCCCTGAAAGGAATCACTGTTCATTAAGTGATCAAAGTCCCGACGTTAGTCATGCCTTACTGACGGACTCCTTACTCCAGAGAATCTACACCTCCAGCTAACATGTGCAGGTGATTGAGGGTCGTGATGGAGGTGGTCAGGTTCCGCTTGGCATGATCCAGCTGTTTGATGTCCCGTGTGATCTCCTTCACCTGGATGGGGAGAACAAACGTTTCACCGCTGATAGCTCTAACATAACAGGGACTGGGAGAATGCTATTGTTCTGTCCAACTACCTCAGCCAATCCCTGTCCTTCCTCTGACCTGTTCAATGGTACTAACATGCAGGTGGTTAGGACATTAACTAAAGCTTGGAAAACCGCCGGATGTCCCGAGTTCCCTCTCGCAGTGGTAGCCACATAGAGCGAGCATCGGGAGGTGAAGCTTTTGTTTGTACAGGGTCGACTTTTAGACCTTAAATCAGGGGTGCCCGATACGTCGGTCACGCAGGGGTGGGGGGGTAGATCACGATGGACATATCTTCACACACAATGTGAGTCATTCTAGGGCGGCACGGTGGCTTAGTGGTTAGCACGTTCGCCTCTCAGCGCTAGGGATTCCCGGTTCGAATCCCCATCTGGGTGGTTTCCACGTTCTCCCCGTGTCCGCGTGGGTTTCCTCCAGGTTCTCCGGTTTCCTTGCACAGTCCAAAAACATGGATCAAGTCAATTGAGTTCTCCAAATTGCCCCATAATGAGAATGTGTGTGTGTGTGAGTGAGTGCCCAGCGATGGATTGGCGCCCTGTCCTGGGTGTATCTGCCCAGCGCCCGAAACGTTCTCCCCTGGATGGGCATGGGGAACCCCCCCGCGACCCTAATAGAGGATGAAGCGGAAGATGATGATGATGATGATAATACTACAGTGGGAGTGTAAAAATACTTTTTCATCCCATTTTGTCATGTGGGGTGTGGTGAGGTGAGTGTGTGTGTGTGTGTGTGTGGGGGGGGGGGGGCACTTAACAGAAAATAATTGAGAATCACTGCTTCAATAAAAGAGCAATTTCTGTGAAGCCGTCTTTTCTTTGCTGATTCAACACTAAAATTCATTCATTCGTTATCTCCCACTTTTATCCTCTATTAGGGTCACGGTGGGGATCCCCATGCCCATCCAGGGGAGAACGTCTCGGGCGCTGGGCAGATAGACCCAGGACAGGGCGCCAATCCATCGCTGGGCACACACTCACACAGACACACTCTATATGGGGCAATTTGGAGAATTCAATTGACTTGATCCAATTGACTTAAATCCTTTTCCTTTAATCCATCTCTTATCTTCATCTTTATCCTCTATTAGGGTCATGGGGGGGGGGTTCCCCATACCCATCCAGGGGAGAACGTTTTGGGCGCTGGGCAGATACACCCAGGACAGGGCGCCAATCTATCGCTGGGCACACACTCACTCACACACATACACTCTACATGGGGCAATTTTGGAGAATTCAATTAACTTGATCCATGTTTTTGGACTGTGGGAGGAAACCGGAGAACCTGGAGGAAACCCACAGGGACACGGGGAGAACATGGAAACTCCACCCAGATGGGGATTCGAACCGGGAATCCCTAGCGCTGAGAGGCGAATGTGCTAACCACGAAGCCACCGTACCTCAACACTAAAATGATGTGTGTAAAATATAAAAGCTTTAAAAATAAATAAATTAATAAATAAAAAAATTAACCCTGGCAGATCTCGATGACCTGTCCAATGGAAAAGTAGATCTCGGGCCAGAAAGGTGTGGGCACCCCTGCCTTAAATGAACTTCCTGTCTGAAAAGCTTTTTTATTTTTTGCTCTCTTACCATTTGCTCCGATTTCTCTGCTTTGTCCTTGATGTCTTTGATTTTGCCAAACAGTTGTTGGATGGCTTTCTGAGCTTCCTCCAGAGCCTGGAATAGAAGCAAAGGTTCAGAGACGCTGCTGCAGCCGCGAGCACTCCCAAAAGCATGCGGCAGTGTTTTTACACACATGCTGTCAATGAGCTGATAACAGACTGAAGAGTTCAGGAGACATGCCTTTGAAAACCAGTAAACATCAAAAGACCATCATTTTATTAGATGAAACAATGAGGAAAAGCTCAAAAAGGTTTCACACTAAACATTTAATTCTGGGCGAAAAATCATGTTTCTTACTGAAACTGTTAGAAATTAAAGGTTCATGTGGTAATTCCTTGTGTTTGCATGATGATTTTTAGTGCAGGTTGGTGAAATGAAGGATAAAGAACAGTAAATTATATATTTTTTATTATTCTCTGAATAAAAATAACCAATGACTGCAAAATACAAAGCACAATTACAACTCAGATATAGGATTAAACATCCATTCATTATCTTCCACTTTATCCTCTATTAGGGTCGCGGGGGGGTTCCCCATGCCCATCCAGGGGAGAACGTTTCAGGCGCTGGGCAGATACACCAATCCATCATTGGGCACACACTCACTCACACAGACACACTCTATATGGGGCAATTTGGAGAATTCAATTGACTTGATCCATGTTTTTAGACTGTGGGAGGAAACCGGAGAACCTGGAGGAAACCCACATGGACACTGGGAGAACATGGAAACTCCACCCAGATTGGGATTCGAACCGGGAATCCCTAGTGCTGAGAGGAGAACATGCTAACCACTAAGCCACCCATTGAGTAAATCCTTTTCCTTTAATCCATCCATCCATTATCTTCATCTTTATCCTCTATTAGGGTCATGGGGGGGTCCCCCCCATACTCATCCAGGGGAGAACGTCTCGGGCGCTGGGCAGATAGACCCAGGACAGGGCGCCAATCTATCCCTGGGCACACACTCACTCACACACACACACTCTATATGGGGCAATTTGGAGAATTCAATTGACTTGATCCATGTTTTTGGACTGTGGGAGGAAACCGGAGAACCTGGAGGAAACCCACATGGACATGGAGAGAACATGAAAACTCCACCCAGATTGGGATTCGAACCAGGAATCCCTAGAGCTGAGAGGAGAACATGCCAATCACTAAGCCACCGTGCCGCACTGTTGATGATGTAAAGCAGTTAAAAGTCATTTTCTTGTCCAAGGATTTCCTTGTTTAGTTGCAGAGTGATGGTGTCTCTCTGTCTTCTCCCCGTGTCCACGTGGGTTTCCTCCGGGTTCTCTGGTTTCCTCCCACAGTCCAAAAACATGGATCAAGACAATTGAGTTCTCCAAATTGCCCCATATAGAGTGTGTCTGTGTGAGTGAGTGTGTGCCCAGTGATAGATTGGCGCCCTGTCCTGGGTGTATCTGCCCAGCGCCCGAAACGTTCTCCCCTGGATGGGCATGGGGAACCCCCCCCCGACCCTAATAGAGGATAAAGCGGGAGATAATGGATGAATGAACTATGCATTTATTTACATAACAGCGCAGTGTGTGTTGTAATATACAAAAATACTAAAGTGCAACATTGGGCATTGATTTTGGTTTGTACAGCATTGTGTATGTACGTTTATGATTAAAATACATGAGAAATGAAACTGAATGCAGGTCTGGTAGGTTTTGTACATTAATCTGCTTCAAAATATCTCCATTTAAACAAAAATCAAGTGTCCGAACGTTTGCACAGGCCTCAGCAGAGCCATAGAGTTTTACTGAAAGTGTGCTGAAGCAACATGATGGCTTCACGTCCTGACCGGTTGGGTACCGATGGTCCCCGTCTTTTTATAACCGAACCACTGACCTAAATTCAGCCCCGGAGCAGAAACATTACTGAACCCAAGCCAAGCTTCCCAAAGCATTCAAACCTTTCATCTGAGAACCACAGAGGAGCCGTTTGCTATTTCAGCAGCAGCAATTTGTACTGAGCCAGAGAAGAGACGACGAACTTAGAGAGGAAAGCAATGAAGAGCATGTCGTTTCTAACCCGCGATTCCTCTCCTTTCAAAGTGATATATTTAAAGGGGAACTTTAATTCCTTCAAGATAAAAGGAAAAGGGGTGGTCAGCACGTTCGCCTCTCAGCGCTAGGGATTCCCGGTTCGAATCCCAATCTGGGTGGAGTTTCCATGTTCTCCCTGTGTCCGTGTGGGTTTCCTCCGGGTTCCTCCCACAGTCCAAAAACATGGATCGAGTCGACTGAATTCTCCAAATTGCCCCTATATAGAGTGTGTGTGTGAGTGTGTGCCCAGGGATAGATTGGTGTCCTGTACTGGGTGTATCTGCCCAGCGCCCAAGACGTTCTCCCCTGGAAGGGCATGGGGAACCCCCCCCGCGACCCTAATAGAGGATAAAGCAGAAGATAATGGATGGATGGATTAAAGGAAAAGGATTTACCCAATGGGCAGCACGGTGGCTTAGTGGTTTAGCATGTTCTCCTCTCAGCACTAGGGATTCCCGGTTCGAATCCCTATCTGGGTGGAGTTTCCATGTTCTCCTCGTGTCCATGTGGGTTTCCTCCGGGTTCTCCGGTTTCCTCCCACAGTCCAAAAACATGGATCAAGTCAATTGAATTCTCCAAATTGCCCCATATTGAGTGTGTCTGTATGAGTGAGTGTGTGCCCAGGGATAGATTGGCGCCCTGTACTGGGTGTATCTGCCCAGCGTCCAAGACGTTCTCTCCTGGAAGGGCATGGGGAACCCCACCGTGACCCTAATAGAGGATAAAGCGGAAGATAATGGATGAATGGATTAAAGGAAAAGGATATACCCAATGGGCAGCACGGTGGCTTAGTTGTTAGCATGTTCTCCTCTCAGCGCTAGGGATTCCCGGTTCGAATCCCCATCTGGGTGGAGTTTCCATGTTCTCCTCGTATCCGCATGGGTTTCCTCCGTGTTCTCCGGATTCCTCCCACGGTCCAAAAACATGGATCAAGTCAATTGAATTCTCCAAATTGCCCCATATAGAGTGTGTCTGTATGAGTGAGTGTGTGGTCAGTGATAGATTGCCGTCCTGTCTTGGGGGTATCTACCCAGCGCCCAAGACGGTCTCCCCTGGACCCTAATAGAGGATAAAGCGGAAGATAATGGACGGTTGGATGGATATACCCAGTGTGTATGTGTGATTTACAGTGGGGTATAGAACCAGCTGCTGTATCGTACTGGCTCCTCCAGCCGATGCTTTAAGAGTGGCCCAACCTCCACAGACGGGGTCGCGGGGTCACAGGTGATGACACTTTGCAGTGTCAGGCATAATCTGGCAACACAGGCTTGTCAGGATTTACTATGTGGTCGATGTGGGAACCTCAGCCAGGCCCAGAGCTGAGCTCGGCGCAGGACGAGCGGCTTCCTCGCTCTCGCAGACGTCCGGAATGCCAACAGCCGGCACCAGCTGCCCTGCGGAATCTGCCACTTTTACAAGCCTCCTCAAAGCCCAGTGTGTGACATCTGACAACACATATTTAAAGCGAGCGGCAAACGAGACGGTAAAAGTTGGAGGCTTTTCATAGCGGTTCCCTCTCCGTGAACCCGGCTGGCCATTTGCTGGACCGTCAGATAAGGACCACACAGGAAAAGAGCTGGGAATTCAATCATTATGAAGATCTCAGAACAGGGAGTGGCTCCGTACGGCAAGCGTTTGACTTACTGCCTTCTCAACGGGAGGGTAAATGATGGGGGAGATACCTTCCATTATCTCTCACTCCTCCCTGGTTGATGGAGAGGAAGAGGCCTAGTATAATTAGGGGCGGCGAGGGAGGTAACGTCGACACACATGTGGACTCCATTTGGTGGGGATGTCTCCACTCGGACAGTAAGAAGCAAATCCACAGTCTCAATGCTGACGAGGCAGTATTTAAATTCTCAAGACCGTCAGCTAAACGAATGAGATCTCAAAGACGCAAAGAGTAAAAGAAAAGACATTCATTTAGTCTTCTGTAAGTCCCGTATTCATCGAGCGCCAAACAGAAGTGTTCTGAAGCATAATAAAGCTCCCAAAAGAACGTTCAGACTAGGGCGGCACGGTGGTTTAGTAGTTAGCATGTTCTCCTCTCAGCACTAGGGATTCCCGATTCGAATCCCAATCTGGGAGGAGTTTCCATGTTCTCCCCGTGTCTACATGGGTTTTCTCCAGGTTCTCCAGTTTCCTCCCACAGTCCAAAAACATGGATCAAGTCAATTGAGTTCTCCAAATTGGCCCATATAGAGTGTATGTGTCAGTGTGAGTGAGTGTGTGCCCAGTGATGGACTGGCGTCCTGTCCTGAGTGAGGTTTAATCAATTCATTTATCAATCCATTATCTTCCACTTTATCCTCTATTAGGGTCGTGGGGAGGTTCCCCATGCCCATCCAGGGGAGAACGTTTCGGGCGCTTGGCAGATACACCCAGCACAGGGCGCCAATCTATCGCTGGGCACACACTCACTCACACACACACACTCTATATGGGGCAATTTGGAGAATTCAATTGACTTGATCCATGTTTTTGGACTGTGGGAGGAAACCGGAGAACCCGGAAGAAACCCACACGGACACGGGGAGGACATGGAAACTCCACCAGATTGGGATTCGAACCGGGAATCCCCAGCACTGAGAGGAGAACATGCTAACCACTAAGCCACCGTGCCGTCCACCGTAAACATCCATCCATCCATTATCTTCCGCTTTATCCTATATTAGGGTCGCGGGGGGGTTCCCCATGCCCATCCAGGAGAGAACGTTTTGGGCGCTGGGCAGATACACCCAAGACAGGGCGCCAATCCATCTCTGGGCACACACTCACTCACACAAACACACTCTATATGGGGCAATTTGGAGAATTCAATTGACCTTGATCCATGTTTTTGGACTGTGGGAGGAAACCGGGGAACTCGACACGGGGAGAACATGGAAACTCCACCCAGATGGGGATTCGAACCGGGAAGCCCTAGCGCTGAGGTGAACATGCTGACCACTAAGCCACCGCGCCACCAACATCGCATAATATTCGTAAATATCGTATCATGGCGATTATTTCTTTATCAATAATATCGATAAAGATCGTAATCGTCTCATCCCTGATATGAACACAGCAGACATCACACACTGTAAAGCCTCTTCATGTGTGCAAATGAAATATTTATTCCACATTCTTGGGGTATGCTCGGCATTCCTGTGAAGCTCCAGATGCAAAAACCTAGACGAGACATCCTGATCCCAACTGGCTCTCTGACAGCTATAAAACCCTCGTCTGCAGCCCACTCCCCAGCTCATCTGGGAAGACAATACGCCAAGCTTTTATATGGAATTTCTGGCAGCATCAAAGAAAATATTGTATATTCTGGTTATGACTGAGAATTATGTAGGCAAGTTAATTAGAAGCCAAAGTGAAAGGCTTTGATCCGTCTGTCGTGTGGAAAAAAGAGCCTTTTAAATACTTTATTTACAATGTGGCAAATATATTAAAATGAATCGGGTGTAATCACTCAGAACGATGCACTGTGAGCAGAGGAGGTGCACCTCACGCAAACGACTCAAATTAATTAAGTGCATCAACTCCAGTTAGTGGTTAGCACGTTCACTTCTCACTGCTTGGGATTCCCGGTTCGAATCCCCATCTGGGTGGAGTTTCCATGTTCTCCCCGTGTCCGCGTGGGTTTCCTCCGGGTTCTCCGGGTTCCTCCCACAGTCCAAAAACTGTGTTGGAATTCTTCAAATTGCCCCATATAGAGTGTGTCTGTGTGAGTGAGTATGTGCCCAGTGATGGATTGGTGTCCTGTCCTGGGTGTATCTGCCCAGCGCCTGAGACGTTCTCTCTTGAATGGGTATGGGGAACCCCACCATGACCCTAATAGAGGATAAAGCGTAAGATAATGGATGGATGGATAATAAACTATTTATTTATTTTCAAGGACGGCATGGTGGCTTAGTGGTTAGCATGTTCTCCTCTCAGCACTAGGGATTCCCGGGTTCGAATCCCAATCTGTGTGGAGATTCCATGTTCTCCCCGTGTCCGTGTGGGTTTCCTCCGGGCTCTCCGGTTTCCTCCTGCCCATCCAGGGGAGAACATTTCGTGCGCTGGGCAGACACAGCCAGGACAGGGCGCCAATCCATCGCTGGGCACACACTCACTCACACAAACACACTCTATATGGTGCAATTTGGAGAATTCAATCGACTTGATCCATGTTTTTGGACTGTGGGAGGAAACCGGACAACCCGGAGGAAACCCACACGGACACGGGGAGAACATGAAAACTCCACCCAGATGGGGATTCCAACCGGGAATCCCTAGCGCTGAGAGGAGAACGTGCTAACCACTAAGCCACCGTGCTGCCTATATTAATATTAAACATTCATTCATTCATTCATCATCTCCCGCTTTATCCTCTATTAGGGTCGCGGTGGGGTTCCCCATGCCCATCCAGGGGAGAACGTCTCGGGCGCTGGGCAGATACACCCAGGACAGGGCGCCTATCCATCGCTGGGCACACACTCACTCACGCAAGCACACTCTATATGGGGCAATTTGGAGAACTCAATTAACCTGATCCATGTTTTTGGACTGTGGGAGGAAACCGGACAACCCGGAGGAAACCCACACGGACACGGGGAGAACATGGAAACTCCACCCAGATGGGGATTCCAACCGGGAATCTCTAGCGCTGAGAGGAGAACATGCTAACCACTAAGCCGCCCTGTATTAATATTAAACTATTAATTTATTTTCAAGGGCAGCACGGTGGCTTAGTAGTTAGCACATTCTCTGACCAAGGTCAACTGAATTCTCCAAATTGCCCCATATAGAGTGTGTCTGAGTGAGTGAGTGTGTGCCCAGCGATAGATTGGCGCCCTGTCCTGGGTGTTCTCCCCTGGATGGACATGGGGAACCCCCCTCGACCCAAGTAGAGGATAAAGCGGAAGATAATGGATGGATGGATATTTATTTTCACAAAACATGGAGACTGTAAAAGACTGTAATTCTAACTGTAACCTCAACTCTAGTAAAGCTATGCTTTAGTAGCTTTAAGCAAATGGTCTAATTGTTGCTTCCTTAGAAGATGTTTTTTTTCCAACAAGTCATTAAACTGGGTAAACATCTGTGGGGTGGTTGTTACACAGATGAAACCGTTCTTATCTCCCCCTCCCTCACACTCAAACCAACCCAGCAACATTCTGAATCTCAGCTGATTATCTGCAGTGTTATTATACTGTTTGGTCATTTAGCAGATGCTTTTATCCAAAGTGACTTGCAAGTATCCCAACTTTAAAATCATTTCGGGGCAGAACACAGGGTTACATACAGAATCCTTGGAGAAAGTAGGCTTAAGGACCTCATGGGGGTTCCCCATGCTCATCCCAGGAAGAAGGCGTTTCAGGCGCTGGGCACGTAGAACTCACAGTGAAATCCATCATGATGGATACATGTTTCAGTCATGTTTTAAGGTGATTTTAAATTGGACAGGAATTCAGTGGTTCACTCTCTTGAATGCGATTCAATAGGATTCAAATGTGCATTATGATATTACTATACTATGATAGTGCAAGGGTGGCACGGTGGCTTAGTGGTTAGCACGTTCGCCTCTCAGCACTAGGGGTTCCCGGTTCGAATCCCCATCTGGGTGGAGTTTCCATGTTCTCCCCGTGTCTGCGTGGGTTTCCTCCGGGTTCTCCGGTTTCCTCCCACAGTCCAAAAACATGGATCAAGTCAATTGAATTCTCAAAATTGCCCCATATAGAGTGTGTCTGTGTGAGTGAGTGTGTGCCCAGCGATGGATTGGCGCCCTGTCCTGGGTGTATCTGCCCAGCGCCCGAGACGTTCTCCCCTGGATGGGCATGGGGAACCCCACCGCGACCCTAATAGAGGATAAAGCGGGAGATAATGAATGAATGAATGAATGATAGTGTATAAATATTAGGGGTGTCTTCAACTAAGGATTTTCATAGTCGAATCCGATTCGTCAGATTTTCCCTATAGTCGACGGATAGTCGAATCAGTTAAAATTTCACCACAAGATGGCGCTATAAGCGTGGTTTTTTAATTTTGTTATAGATTTTATATTGCTAAAGCGCACACATCATTTAAAAAAAATATTAACAGAAATTAGGATGATTTTATTTGACAAAAGGCTATATATATAACGAAAACAAAGACATTTCATGTAAAAACTAATGCTTAGCAGCAGCCATGGGCGCCCCCATGTGGTCAAAATGGTACATTCGACTATGAGCTTCATAGTCGACTACGGTTCTCCGAATCGAATCGTCGAATCAGCGAATATTGCAGTTCACCCCTAATAAATATAGATATAAGGATATATATATATATATATATATATATATATATATATATATATATACATATAATGGTTGGGCACGGTGGCTTAGTGGTTGGCATGTTCTCCTCTCAGCGCTAGGGATTCCTGGTTCAAATCCCCATCTGGGTGGAATTTCCATGTTCTCCCCGTGTCCGCATGGGTTTCCTCGGGGTTCTCCGGTTTCCTCCCACAGTCCAAAAACATGGATCAAGTCAATTGAATTCTCCAAATTGCAGACAAATAGAGTGTGTCTGTGTGTGTGTGTGTGCCCAGTGATAGATTGGCGCCCTTTCCTGCGGTATCTGCCCAGCGCCCGAAACGTTCTCCCCTGGATGGACATGGGGAACCCCCCCCCATGACCCTAATAGAGAAGAAAGCGGAAGATAAGGGATGGATGGATATATAAAATACATACATATGTAATTATATATGTTAATATATATAAGGGCGGCATGGTGGCTTAGTGGTTAGCACGTTCGCCTCTCAGCACTAGGGGTTCCCGGTTCGAATCCCCATCTGGGTGGAGTTTCCATGTTCTCCCCATGTCTGCGTGGGTGTCCTCTGGGTTCTCCGGTTTCCTCCCACAGTCCAAAAACATGGATCAAGTCAATTGAATTCTCAAAATTGCCCCATATAGAGTGTGTCTGTGTGTGTGTGCCCAACGATGGATTGGAGCCCTGTCCTGGGTGTATCTGCCCAGCGCCCGAGACGTTCTCCCCTGGATGGGCATGGGGAACACCCCCACGACCCTAATAGAGGATAAAGCGGGAGATAATGATTGAATGAATATATACTTTACATGTCAAGTTTTACTTTATTCCGTATTTTTTATTATAAACATGAAAAATGGAGCATCTGAAAACTGCAATTTGCCCCCGGGGGTTAATTAAGTATTCTGATTCTGATGTTTCATGAATAATACTTTAGGAAAAAGGTACAATATCATAATAATAATCATCATAACAGATTAAATTAAATGTTCTGTTTATTCATTCAGGCAGATATTACTCATATTGCCATCCATCATCGATGCTTAGTGTGCATTGCGTTTCAGTTTCCACTGTCGGCCCCGTATATTAATCGGACCGTAAGATCTTCGCCATACCATGCAAACGAATAATGTTTTCAAAATGAGGACTCTTGGAACGCAGCGCAAACACATTCTCCACAACCACCACAAAGCAGGAGTGAGCATCATGAAGGCCCCTGAGACTGTGATCCAGAAGCAGATGTCTCCACCCTAATGATAAATGGGACCCAGACTAAACAATGAACAAGCGGTGTGTTTTCCATCTCTCCTCCATCAGCCCCTGGTCTCTACATCTGTAATACAGCATTTCCATCTGGAATTTTCTTCGCATGGTGGAAACAACTCCAAGGGAATCCGGTCCCGAGACTCCAAATCGTGCATATTCACATTCGATAGTACGGATATGAATCTGACCGCCGAAAATCCTGGTTAGGTTTTTGGTTCTATCTGCCTACTTGAGCAGTTTATATTTAAATTGTTTTTAAAGTATTACCGTATATTCCGGACTATAAGGCGCACCTAAAAGCCTAAAATTTTCCCAGAAATCGGACGTGCGCCTTATAATCCGGTGCGCCTTATATGTGTACTGAGTTCCAAATTCTATAAAAGTATTGTTGTGCGAATGAAAATTAATTGGGAGCTCGCCGTCATTCCAAAAGGATTAAATAAAGAACTCCGTGGGAGCGATGGATGATAGACGGCGAACACACGTTTACTAAAACTCGGGAGGCGGCGGCGGGGCGAGTTACGCCACCGTCTGTGAATGGATTGTGGATGCCTGGGCTGAGGGTTCTGCTGTAACCGTCGTCCGAGCTTTCACGAAAGCCGGCATCGTCGCCGAACGGCCGCCTGGAGACGAGACGGACTCAGACATTGATGAGAGGGAACACCGGAGTGCTCGATAGTGAAACAGCTTTTTAATTCCCAGAAATCGGACGTGCGCCTTATAATCCGGTGCGCCTTATACGTGTACGGAGTTCCAAAATCTATAAAAGTATTGTTGTGCGACCGGGTGTTTTTTTCCACACATCACCATCACTGCTGATCTGAATCAGAATCATCTGCGACTCCATGCGCGCTCATCTCACAGAAAAGCCGAGTGAAGAAAATTAATTGGGAGCTCGCCGTCATTCCGGGAGGATTGAATAAAGAACTCCGACCGCTGGACATTGGCGTAAACGGGGCGTTTAAAGTAAAGTTGCGGGCGGCGTGGGAGCGATGGATGATAGACGGCGAACACACGTTTACTAAAACCCGGGAGGCAGCGGCGGGCGAGTTACGCCACCGTCTGTGAATGGATTGTGGACGCCTGGGCTGAGGGTTCTGCTATAACCGTCGTCCGAGGTTTCGCGAAAGCCGGCATCGTCGCTGAACGGCCGTCTGGTGATGAGACGGACTCGGACATCGATGAGAGGGAACCCGGAGTGCTCGATAGAGAACCAGCTTTTTAATTCAGACACAGAAGACGAGGACTTTGATGGATTTGTGGGAGAAGAGAGATTAAAATAATGTGTTTTGTCAAGTTGTAGAATAAACTTCAATTATAAATCAGCGTTTTGCATCCTTTACTTTTCTTGTAGATCGTATGTTTTAGCGAGTGCCTTATAATACGCTGCCGTACAGAATAAGTACCGTACAGATATAGAGTCCGTAATTCAGACTGCGCCTTATAGTACGGTGCGCCTTATACGTGGCTCAAATACAGAAACAGACCCCGTAATTCAGACTGCACCTTATAATACGGTGCGTCTTATGGTCCGGAAAATACGGTATTTAAATTGTATTCTATATTTTCTGTTCCTTTAAGAACATTGACGATGTTAATTCCAAGGTTACGAGGCTACAAAGGTTCCAAAGTTAGAATTACGGGTTAAAGTGTTTATTAAGGAGTCGAGGAGCGACAAGAAGCGACATGAAGCCATAAGCTCTCTTTGATATTTAATGCAGCCAATGAGGTTCGTGTTCTGTTGGTATACTAAATGTGTTAACGTAACGTTTATTACCTTTTCTAGTATTAAGATGAATTGATATGTAATTGTGGTTCTAAGTCAAGATGTAACGGCGGCACGGTGGCTTAGTGGTTAGCACGGTTGCCTATCAGCACTAGGGATTCCCGGTTCGAATCCCCATCTGGGTGGAGTTTCAATGTTCTCCCCGTGTCCGCATGGGTTTCCTCCGGGTTCTTCGGTTTCCTCCCACATTCCAAAAACATGGATCAAGTCAATTGAGTTCTCCAAATGTCCCCATATAGTGTGTATGTCTGTGTGAGTGAATGTGTGTCCTGTGATAGATTGGCACCCTGTCCTGGGTGTATCTGCCCAGTGCCTGAGACATTCTCCCCTGGATGGGCATGGGGAACCCCCCCCCGCGACCCTAATAGAGGATAAAGCGAGAGATAGTGGATGAATGACAGAAATCAAATATGTTCATTAGGCGGCACGGTGGCTTAGTGGTTAGCATGTTCTCCTCTCAGCGCTAGGGATTCCCGGTTCGAATCCCCATCTGGCTGGAGTTTCCATGTTCTCCCCGTGTCCGCGTGGGTTTCCTCCGGGTTCTCCGGTTTCCTCCCACAGTCCAAAAACATGGATCAAGTCAATTGAGTTCTCCAAATTGCCCCATATAGAGTGTGTATGTCTGTGTGTGTGAGTGTGTGCTCAGGGATAGATTGGCGTCCTGTCCTGGGTGTATCTGCCCAGCGCCCGAAACGCTGGATGGGCATGGGGAACCCCACCGCGACCCTAATATAGGATAAAGCGGAAGATAATGAATGAATGAAAAGTCAAGATGTAAATTTGTTCGTGTGGTTAAACAAGCAAAGGATCATTCTGAAGATTAAATTTTACATTTAGTCAATTAACAGACACTTTTATCCAAAGCGATTACAATTGTTGAGGTGGTTCGGGCATCTGGTAAGGATGCCTCCTGGGCGCCTTCCTAGGAAGGTGTTTTAGGCAAGTCCAGCTGGAAGGAGACCCCGGGGAAGACCCAGGACACGCTGGAGGGATTATATCTCTCAGCTGGTCTGGGAACGCCTCGGGGTTCCCCCAGTTGAGCTGGTGGAGGTTTCTGGGGCGAAGGAGGTCTGGGTCTCCCTACTTCGGTTGCTGCCCCCCGCGACCCGAACCCCGGACAAGCGGAGGATAATGGATGGATGGACTTACAAATGAGAACATTACAAGTCAGAAGTTATGGAGAAAACCAACTATACTGTAAATTCATCAAACCTGATGCGCCCCCCCCCCCCTTTTTTTTTTTTTTTTACGGTTGGGTGTAAGGTTATGTACAAAGTTAAGGTACAAACTCAGAAAGAAACCTAATCAGTATTGGCAAGAATATTTGCGCTGTCGACTTTAAACTGGAGAGAGCTACATGGGTCATAACTCACAAACAGGCGTTAGATTTCACCCCGGCCTGCTGCCTTGACTGAGCATGGATCTGTGATGAATCAAGACTTTTCACCATCTCCAAGAAGCAGGAGGACACCGTACCACAACGTAGAGCGCCTCAGCCAAAAACAGGGAACTAAAGAGACGGGGCTGCGCCTCCACCGAGGGCAAAAGCCAGACTGAAGCTTGGAACGTGACAGATCTGACTTATCCGAGTTGGTTTCCAAGTGGAAAATGGATAAAGAGAAACGCAGAGACAAAACAGATTGTTTTGAATGTCACAGAAACTGGAGTGAAATGAAGAAGAATGTACTTTGATGATAATTAATGGTTTGTAAAACGAATACTTGGGCATTTCTTCAGCCTCATTTAAATAGTGGTTCATCGTGATAAATGAACCCGCCAGCATTTCTTACCCTAAAGCCAATTAATATTCAAGACAAGTTTGAAGGAAGGAACAGCAACCTGAACTCGAAATTCAAACTCCAGAAGTTCTAGAAATGGAAAATCTATAAGTTCCATTCCTGCAGATTCCTTCTTTACAACATAAGGAAGATCAGACCCTTCTTGACTGAACATGCTACCCAACTGCTTGTTCAAGCCTGAGTCCTATCCCGGCTTGATTATTGTAACGCGCTACTTGCCGGTATCCCAGCTTCCACAATCAGACCATTCATTCATTCATTATCTCCCTATATTAGGGTTCCCCATGCCCATCCAGGGGAGAACGTTTCGGGTGCTGGACAGGGTGCCAATCCATTGCTGGGCACACACTCACACACAAAGACACACTCTATATGGGGCAACTTGGAGAATTCAGTTGACCTTGATCCATGTTTTTGGTCTGTGGGAGGAAACCGGAAAATCTGGAGGAAACCCACGCAGACACGAGGAGAACATGGAAACTCCACCCAGATTGGGATTGGGATTAGTGGTTAGCCCCTCTGCGACCCAAATAAAGGATGAAGTGGAAGATAATGGACGGATGGAAATCTCTACAGCTGATACAGAACCCTGCAGATCATCTGGTGTTCAACTGAGGGCATGGTAGCTTTGTGGCTAACAATCCAAAGGTTGTGGGTTCAAATCCCAGGTCCCTTGAAGTTACCAATGTGGGTCCTTGAGCCAGACCCTTAACCTTATTGCCTCAGGGTGCTCTATGTAACTCTCTGTTTTGACCCCATACATTAAGTTGGGATCCTTGGAAGTTGCTTTGGATAAAATCGTCGGCTAAATGACCACATGGCAAATGAAACGGAACTCAAGTGAAGCCCATGTTACTCAACAACTCTTCCGTTTATTGGTTTCCAGTAGCTGCACACTCAACACAAGGCCCTGACTCTGGCCTACAGGACAATCTCTGGATCGGCTCCTTCATACCTACATTCTATTTTCCCAAAGATACACCCCTGTTCACTCACTGTGGCCGACTGCCCGGTGCTTCAACCTCACCGTGGTCACTCACTGCTGCGAAAAGATGGACTGATCTTCATAACTCAGTTCCCAATGCTAAGACACAGCTTTTTATAAAATAAAAAAAGGACTCTAGATCATATCTTCTGGAAGCCCTTGATTTAAACAACAACAAACAACAGGATGAGGGGAAAGAAATCCTTTTTTGAGTTTATTCCCATCTGTTTCTGGTTTCACGCCATACAACCTGCTACACCCATGATTTGCTTTGAAAGCTGATTTCACGTGCCAAAGAAACAAGCAAAAAAATATATTTTTAATCTTTTTTAAAAACCACCCCATAATCGTGTTAAATGACTATTCTAAATTAATTCTGCTTGTAAAATATAAAATTTTGTAGAAAATGGGCAATTTATCCTAAGAAAACTAAATTAATGAATTACCACTAATTAGTTCATTAATTATTGATTCACGTGTAGTCATTGGTGGCACGGTGGCTTAGTGGTTAGCATGTTCTCCTCTCAGCGCTAGGGATTCCCGGTTCATATCCCAAACTGGGTGGAGTTTCCATGTTCTCCCCGTGTCCGCGTGGGTTTCCTCCGGGTTCTCCGGTTTCCTCCCACAGTCCAAAAACATGGATCAAGGTAAATTATATTCTCCAAATTGCCCCATATAGAGTGTGTCTGTGTGAGTGAGTCCGTGCTCAGTGATAGATTGGCGCCCTGTCCTGGGTCTATCTGCCCAGCGCCTGAAACGTTCTCCCCTGGATGGGCATGGGGAACCCCACTGCGACCCTAATAGAGGATAAAGCGGGAGATAATGAATGAATGAATGGGCAATTTATCCAAAGAAAACTAAATTAATTAATTACCACTAATTAGTTAATTAATTGGTCTTTTTTTTATTGATTCACGTGTAGGCACGGTGGCTTAGTGGTTAGCATGTTCTCCTCTCAGCGCTAGAGATTCCCGGTTCATATCCCAAACTGGGTGGAGTTTCCATGTTCCCCACCGTGTCCTTGTGGGTTTCCTCCGGGTTCTCCGTTTTCCTCCCACAGTCCAAAAACATGGATCAAGGTCAATTATATTCTCCAAATTGCCCCATATAGAGTGTGTGTGTGTGAGTGAGTGTGTGCTCAGTGATAGATTGGCGCCCTGTCCTGGGTGTATCTGCCCAGCGCCCGAAATGTTCTCCCCTGGATGGGCATGGGGAACCCCACCGCGACCCTAATAGAGGATAAAGTGGAAGATATTTGATGGATGAATGACAGATCTCATTCTGCAACAGTTACAACAGTGAGGCACCGCAGACGCATCTCCTATTAAAAATACATCTTTTATCCTCCGTCTTCTGCACCAAAACACACAAACAGCCACATTATGGGATGCAACATCATTTTGCCAATAAGAATGTTGGACTCTGCCAATTCCTCTCGCCTTTAAACTATTTTCGTCAACCCATACCCTTCTCTGCTTGTCTTTTTGTTTCCATGAGCAACATACAACGATGACAAGTCATTAATATTCAGTTTTCCGAGGCTGCTGACACAGCTGGATGACACAGCGTGTGTTCTAGGGGTGTATTCAACAAAGGATTTTCATAGTCGAATCTGATTCGTCAGATTTTCCCTATAGTCGACTGATAGTTGAATCAGTTAAAATTTCACCACAAGATGGCGCTATAAGCATAATTTTAAAAAAAAACATTTTTAAAAAATATTTTACTTGTTTTTCTAACAAAACAAGGCTATAACAAAAGGCTATATATATAACGAAAACAAAGACATTTCATGTAAAAACTAATGCTTAGCAGCAGCCATGGGCGCCCCCATGTGGTCAAAATGGTACATTCGACTATGAGGTTCATAGTCGACTACGGTTCTCCGAATCGAATCATCGAATCAGCGAATATTGCAGCTCACCCCTAGTGTGTTCAGTGCAACTCTTCATTGAATGGTATTGATCATCACTGTGTAGATGGTCTAATAGCTAACAGTATAGAGTAGTATTTTCTCTGGGATCTCCATTTTACTCACACAGTCCAAAAACATGGATTCAAGGTGAAGTGGCTGCTCTAAAAACTGCCCCTACATACTCTGTGTCAATGAGTGAGTGTGTACCCAACAATAGATTGGCAGCCTGTCCTGGGTGTACCTGCCCAACACCCGAAACGCCCCCTCCTCAATAACCCTGTAATAGGGTTAGCACGTCCGCCTCTCAGCACTGTGGATCCAATCTCCCAATCTGGGTGGACTGTCCATGTTCTCCCATGTCCGGGTTTTCTCCGGATTCTCGGGTTTCAGTCCAAAGACATGGATTTGATGTAAACTGGATGCTCTAAGTTGCCCCTATATAGTTTGTGTATGTGTGTGTGAGTGAGTGAGTGTGCTCAGCGATAGATTGGCACCCTGTCCTGGGTGTATCGGCCAAGCACCCAAAACATTCTCCCCTGGATGGCCATAGAGAACCCCCTCATGAACCTTGTAAAGTATTAAGCAGAATATAATGGATGGAGGCACGGTGGCTTAGTGGTTAGCATGTTCTCCTCTCAGCACTAGGGATTCCCAGTTCGAATCCCCATCTGGGTGGAGTTTCCATGTTCTCCCCATGTCCACATGGGTTTTCTCCGGGTTCTCCGGTTTCCTCCCACAGTCCAAAAACATGGATCAAGGTCAATTGAGTTCTCAAAATTGCCCCATATAGAGTGTGTCTTTGTGAGTGAGTGAGTGCCCAGTGATAGATTGGCGCCCTGTCCTGGGTGTATCTGCCCAGCGCACAAAACGTTCTCCCCTGGATGGGCATGGTGGAACCCCCCCACGACCCTACTATAGGATAAAGTGGAAGATAATGGATGAATGTTCCGTATGGAGCAAAATGATAGGTGATAAATGGGTGTCTTTGTGCATTTTCTCAACAAGCGCAGATTTTCCGTGGATGGACGGATGGATGTGGAGACCAGACACTCACCTGCCTACCGTCCTGTCCCACGTTAGTTTGTCCCCTCACAACCGTTCTAATGTCACCGTCCAGCCGTCTTGTGGAATCAAATGGACACATGATTAGTGACGACCAATGAAATGTGGGCGACTAAGGTACGTTTAAATTCTTATTCTGTTTACGTAGTAAAGAAAATGCTCACCTGATTTTTAACCGGATCTTGTTCACCACTTCATCTATATTTGCCAGTGACTTAAAACAAAAGAACGATGACATTCAACTTGAGTATTAATCACAACGTATAATTTCTCTGTAAAAACTCTGTTAAAAAAAAATAATAATAAAAAAAATATATATATATATATATATATATCACTTGTCATTTTAGTTGGATGCATTACATTTAGTGTGCGAAATACCCTCAGCATATTATACAGAAGAACACAAATCACAACAAAACAGAGATGAACCCGTTCCTTTACATTACATTTGGACATTTAGCAGAGGACGCGGTAGCTCAGTGGTCAGGGCGTTGGTCTATCAATCTGAAGGTTGGGGGTTCAAATCCCAGGTCCACTGAAGTTACCAATGTGGGTCCTTGAGCAAGACCCTTAACCCTCATTGCTCCAGGGATGTTGTGATGAACCCTGTGTTCACCTTGTAAGTCGCTTTGGATAAAAGCATCTGCTAAATGAACAAATGTAAATGTAAATGTATCAGATGCTTTTATCCAAGGCGGCTTACAAGGTGAACACAGGGTTCATTCAGTGGACCTGGGATTTAAACCCCCAACCTTCAGATTGAAAGCCAAACGCCCTAACCACTGAGCTACCGCGCCCTCTAGTGTTGGATACTGATCTGATACTGTGCACATGTACAATACCTGTCAAAAGTAGTTTTACAATTCCAGACTGTAGTTCATCTGTGTTCTTTGTTGTTGTTAGTCCCCTGTTAGTTCTCTGTTCTCTGTTGGTAAGGAGCATCAGAACAGGTATCATTTGGGTGGTGGATTGTTTATCGTCAGTTCTGCAGTGACACTGATGTGGTGAGGGGGGTTTTAGTGCAGCAGTGCTGCTGGAGTTTCATTTCTCCACCTCGGTGACACTGCTGGGATAGGACTAATGCACCCACCAAATAATCCCTGCTCTGTGGTGCTACTATTGGGGTCCTGACCATCAGAACAGAGTAAAGGGGACGTACACAGTATGTACTGTAGAACACAAACAGTTGGACTACAGTCTGGAATTGTAGAACTACAAAGTCCATCTTTACAGGACGTGCCACAAAAAGGAGGCCTGTCCAAACTTTTGACAGGTACTGCTTTAAAATAAATGTTCTGTATCCATTTTAGTGCCTGTGCACCAAGAGGGATAAAAGGAAAACAAATAGTACATGACAAAATTACATAAGCCCCTCCATACAGATACTTATTAAATAAAAACATTAATAAATAAATAAAAAAATTAAATAAATAAAAGCACACAGATGAATATGCAAGATGAATACAGGTGGAAAAAAAAGATTGCTGTGCATTGTGGGAAATTGCTACAATATGGCATGATAAACAGCTCCATATTAATGAAAACTCAAAGTGTTGAATCAGTTGTAATTCACTATATACCAGCAATTCAATACAAATCAAATTATTATTATTATTATTATTATTATTATTATTATTATTGCGGCACGGTGGCTTAGTGGTTAGCATGTTCTCCTCTCAGGACTAGGGGTTCCCGGTTGGAATCCCTATCTGGGTGGAGTTTCCATGTTCTCCCCCTGTCCGCGTGGGTTTCCTCCGGGTTCTCCGGTTTCCTCCCACAGTCCAAAAACATGGATCAAGTCAATTGAATTCTCAAAAATTGCCCCATATAGTGTGTCTGTGTGAGTGAGTGTGTGCCCAGTGATAGATTGGTGCCCTGTCCTGGGTGTATCTGCCCAGCGCCCGAAACGTTCTCCCCTGGATGGACATGCGGACCCTATACCGGTCTGTTGTGGTAAAGAAGGAGCTGAGCCACAAGGCAAGGCTCTCGATGTACCAATCGATCTACGTTCCGACCCTCACCTGTGGTCATGAGCTTTGGGTAATGACCGAAAGAACGAGATCACGGATACAAGCGGCCGAAATGGGGTTTCTCCGCAGGGTGGCTGGGCTCTCCCTTAGAGACGGGGTGAGAAGCTCGGTCATCCGGGAGAGACTCGGAGTGGAGCCGCTACTCCTCCACATCGAAAGGAGCCAGTTGAGGTGGTTCGGGCATCTGGTAAGGATGCCTCCTGGGCGCCTCCCTAGGGAGGTGTTTCAGGCAAGTCCGGCTGGGAGGAGACCCCGGGGACGACCCAGGACACGCTGGAGGGATTATATCTCTCAGCTGGTCTGGGAACGCCTCGAGGTTCCCCCAGTCGAGCTGGTGGAGGTGGCAGGGGGAGGTCTGGGTCTCCCTACTTCGGTTGCTGCCCCCGCGACCCGAACCCCGGACAAGCGGAAGATAATGGATGGCTGAAGTACAGTTCCAGTCAAAAGTATAACCAATTCGCTCCACATATTTTTCTCATGTTCTATGTTCTCAGTTCCACGTCCTGTAAAGACGGACTTTAATGTTTTTTTTTGCTGCCCGGCCGCTCAAGGAGGATGAGTCCCCCACTGAGTCTTGGTCCTCCCAAGGTTTCTTCCTTAAGATAACAACATAACAGGGAGTTTTTCTTGCCATGGCTTCTCTTTGGGGGTTTAAAGGCTTAACACTGTAAAGTTGCTTTGTGACAATGTGATATTGTAAATATCATATAAATCATATAGTTATCTATAAATAAATTACTTCAACTTTGTAGTTCTCCAATTCCAGACTGTAGTCCATCTGTTTGTGTTCTACAGTACATACTGTGTACGTCTGCTTTACTCGAACACCAATAGTAGCACCACAGAGCAGGGATTATTTGGTGGGTGCATTAGTCCTATCCCAGCAGTGTCACTGAGGTGGAGAAATGAAACTCCAGCAGCACTGCTGCACTAAAACCCCCTCACCACATCAGTGTCACTGCAGAACTGACAATAAACAATCCACCATCCTGTTCTGTGATGATCCTGACCAACAGAGAACAGAGAACCAACAGAACACAGATGGAATACAGTCTGGAATTCACTCATTCATTCATTATCTTCCGCTATATCCTCTAGTAGGGTCGCGGTGGGGTTCCCCATGCCCATCCAGGGGAGAAAGTTTTGGGTGCTGGGCAGATACATCCAGGACAGGACGCCAATCTATCGCTGGACACTCACTCACTCACACAATCACACTCTATAGGGGGCAATTTGGAGAACTCAATTGACTTGGTCCATGTTTTTGGACTGTGGGAGGAAACCGGAGAACCCGGAGGATGTTCTCAGTTCCACTTCCTGTAAAGATGGACTTTGTAGTTCTACAATTCCAGACTGTAGTCCATCTGTTTGTGTTCTACAGTACATACTGTGTACATCCCCTTTACTCTGTTCTAATGGTCAGAACCCCAATAGTAGCACCACAGAGCAGGGATTATTGGGTTGGTGCATTAGTCCTATCCCAGCAGTGTCACTGAGGTGGAGAAATGAAACTCCAGCAGCACTGCTGCACTAAAACCCCCTCACCACATCAGTGTCACTGCAGAACTGATGATAAACAATCCACCACCCAAATGATACCTGTTCTGATGCTCCTGACCAACAGAGAACAGAGAACCAACAGAGGACTAACAACAACAAAGAATAGAGTTGGACTACAGTTGTTACTATATGTTAATAGTAAACTTTTGACTGGTACTGTATATGACGTTATTAATCTTTTCAAACTTAAAGCAACATTCACGTCACCTGCTCAGTGGGAAACAGGGTGTTGATGTATTCCACAGCATTGAAGTCAGCTCGATCAAGGGGATCTTGAGTAGGGAACACCTTGAAAGAGAATAAATTAGAAAGATCAGGAAAAACGTTTTCTCTTTCGTTGTCACTGAAATAAACACCGTTATTTTGTCTTATTGATTATCCATCCATCCATCATCTTCCACTTTATCCTCTATTAGGGTTCGCGGGGGGGGTTCGTCATGCCCATCCAGGGGAGAACGTTTTGGGGGGGGGGGGACTTCTCGGGCGCTGAGCAGATACACCCAGGACAGGGCGCCAATCCATTGCTGGGCACACACTCACTCACACAGACACACTCTATATGGGGCAATTTTGCGAATTCAATTGACTTGATCCATGTTTTTGGACTGTGGGAAAAAAACGGAGAACCCGGAGGAAACCCACGCAGACACGGGGAGAACATGGAAACTCCACCCAGATTGGAATTCGAACCGGGAATCCCCAGCGCTGAGAGGAGAACGTGCTAAACACTAAGACACCGTGCCGCCAGTGTCCACATGGGTTTTCTCCGGGTTCTCTGGTTTCCGCCCACAGTCCAAAAACATGGATCAAGGTCAATTGAGTTCTCAAATTGCCCCATATAGAGTGTGTCTGTGTGAGTGAGTGTGTGCCCAGTGATAGATTGGAGCCCTGCCCTGGGTGTATCTGCCCAGCGCCCGAAACGTTCTCCCCTGGATGGGCACAGGGAACCCCCCCACACACACCCCCCCACGACCCTAATAGAGGATCAAGCGGAAGATAATGGATATAATGGGCGGCACGGTGGCTTAGTGGTTAGCATGTTCTCCTCTCAGCGCTAGGGATTCCCGGTTCGAATCCCCATCTGGGTGGAGTTTCCATGTTCTCCCCGTGTCCACGTGGGTTTCCTCCGGGTTCTCCGGTTTCCTCCCACAGTCCAAAAACATGGATCAAGTCAATTGAATTCTCCAAATTGCCCCATATAGAGTGTGTCTGTGTGAGTGAGTGTGTGCCCAGCGATGGATTGGTGCCCTGTCCTGGGTCTATCTGCCCAGCGTCCGAGATGTCGTCGTCCCCCCCCCCCCCCCCCCGCGACCCTAATAGAGGATAAAGCTGAAGATAATGGATGGACTACTACAATACTAACAGATGTCAATTAGAAACAGGCTGATAGTATGATTATTACTTTACATATTGTGTAATATTGTTATTATAATGAGAAACCAGAGCCACAACATCAGGAGAAAACCATTTTAAAGGTTTGTTGTGTTTTATGAGTTAATAATAACGTTAGAGGACTGACAGGCAGCAGAGCTACAGCTAAGCTAACCGCAGAGCTCGGGCCGCGGCGGCTGAAGCGCTTACCTGCTCGATGGCGAGCTGCACTTCAGGTGTGAGGTGCAAAATGGCATCCAAACCCTCAACTAGCTCCATCTCCTCATCCTCCATCATCATCACAACAACACACACACACTCACACTGACACAGCCGAGACACAACGATGACGCT
Source organism: Corydoras sp. C115 (assembly GCA_019802505.1). Classification (NCBI taxonomy): domain Eukaryota; kingdom Metazoa; phylum Chordata; class Actinopteri; order Siluriformes; family Callichthyidae; genus Corydoras; species Corydoras sp. C115. The sequence goes on along the minus strand of JAFMOC010000058.1, from coordinate 2,648,087 downwards.
GGAAACCCCACAGAACCAACCTGCACTGCACTCTACTGCCGCTCTGTGGAGAGGCGTGGAAACGCACTCAACTCAAACTCAACTTCCCCATGCCCATCCAGGGGAGAACATCTCAGATAGACCCAGGACAGGGCGCCAATCTATCACTGGACACACACTCGCTCACTCAAACACACTATATATGGGGCAATTTGGAGAACTCAATTGACTTGATCAATGTTTTTGGACTGTGGGAGGAAACCGGAGAACCCGGAGGAAACCCACGCGGACACGGGGAGAACATGGAAACGCCACCCAGATGGGGATTCAAACCGGGAATCCCTAGTGCTGAGAGGAGAACGTGCTGACCACTAAGCGTTATTGGCATGACTAATATATATATATATATCCATCCATCCATTATCTTCTGCTTTATGCTTTATATTAGGGTCGCGGGGGGGGGGTTCCCCATACCCATCCAGGGGAGAACATCTCGGGCGCTGGGCAGATACACCCAGGACAGGGCGCCAATCTATCGCTGGGCACACACTCACTCACACAAACACACTATATATGGGGCAATTTGGAAAACTCAATTGACTTGAACCATGTTTTTGGACAGTGGGAGGAAACCAGAGAACCCGGAGGAAACCCACGTGGACACGGGGAGAACATGGAAACTCCACCCAGATGGGGATTCGAACCGGGAATCCCTAGTGCTGAGAGGAGAACATGCTAACCACTAAGCCAACATGTCGCCGACAAATAATATATATAATTATTATTATTATTTGAAATATATAAAAACTCTTCACACACACACACACACAAACATATATATATATATATATATATATATACGGCCGGCATGGTGGCTTAGTGGTTAGCATGTTCTCCTCTCAGCACTAGGGATTCCCGGTTCGAATCCCCATCTGGATGGAGTTTCCATGTTCTCCCCGTGTCCGCGTGGGTTTCCTCCGGGTTCTCCGGTTTCCTCCCACAGTCCAAAAACCTGGATCAAGTCAATTGAGTTCTCCAAATTGCCCCATATAGAGTGTGCCTGTGTGAGTGAGTGTGTGTCCAGCGATGGATTGACGTCCTGTCCCGGGTGTATCTGCCCAGCGCCCGAGACGTTCTCCCCTGGATGGGCATGGGGAACCCCACCGTGACCCTAATAGAGGATAAAGCGGAAGATAATGGATGAATGAATTACATACAATCTCACTTTTCAAAGAGATTAGTATTTTATTGTTATTGTACGACAGAATGTCATGACACAAACCATGCACACTGTACGGCCTCACTAAAGACCAGCTGCACACTTTAGCAACGTTATTACTTTAACTATCAGACTATAAAATGTTCCGTCCTTCTCGTCCTTACAGGCTTCATTGTTACATAAACTGTAAATGATTCACTAAGTTAAGATACAGAGACAGCAGCTCCGTGCAGCATTCTCCTCCCTGATTAAATCAGACCAGCTCGTTCAGAACATGAAGAACTTACAGAGAAGCAGCTGAAGATGAATCCAGAACAACATGAATCCCTATGCAGCAAACTCTCCCGTGGCCTGCGACATCGTAAATGGAGAGATATTTTCACATGGTGAGTTACAGTTCTCTAACTAAAGTAACATCAATGCAGAAAGTATCCCCATGTGCTCTTTGCAGTCTGTAACAAAGTGCAGGTTGGCCCTCATACATTAATACTGAGATTAAAAAAGTGAGTCGATCTGCCCTGATGAAGTAAAATAGTAAAGAATGAAGAGGAATCTCAGATTAAATCCCAATCTGAATGAATGAATGGAAGCTAAGCGGTTTGGTGGGAGAGTTTCCAACATGCCATCAGGGTGTAATGTCAGTGTAATGTTAAGGAGTCTGTCATGAAGGGTGATATTTTAAAACATCCCAAAGCTGTATGATTTATTTATTTGCATTTAGATTTCCTGTCAGTGGGTGGTAGAGTAACCAAGTTAAAATGGAAGTCATTTCTCTTGAGTACAGAGTGTGATTAATTATTATATAAGTTTAAAGTTTAATCATGTGTTATATCCAAGAACATTGTCCTCAACTGTTAGCCTCAATCTGAAAACCATTCTTGTTTTATACGACAGGCTACATATAGAACAAGTATGTATGTGTGTGTACATATATATATATATATATATATACATATATATATACGTTAGCACGTTTGCCGTTCGCCTCTCAGCGCTAGGGATTCCCAGTTCGAATCCCCATCTGGGTGGAGTTTCCATGTTCTCCGCGTGTCTGCGTGGGTTTCCTCCGTGTTCTCCGGTTTCCTCCCACAGTCCAAAAACATGGATCAAGTCAATTGAATTCTCCAAATTGCCCCATATAGAGTGTGTCTGTGTGAGTGAGTGTGTGCCCAGCGATGGAGTGGCGCCCTGTCCTGGGTCTATGCCCAGCGCCGGAGACGTTCTCCCCTGGATGGGCATGGGGAACCCCACCGCGACCCTAATAGAGGATAAAGCGGGAGATAATGAATGAATGAATAAATGAAAATATATATATATATATAATTTTATACTTATGTAATTTACAGCAGCCAATTCACCTTGAAAATATATATTAAATTGGGGCGGCACGGTGGCTTAGTGGTTTAGCATGTTCTCCTCTCAGCACTAGGGATTCCTTGTTCAAATCCCCATCTGGTGCTAGTTTCCATGTTCTCCCCGTGTCCGCGTGGGTTTCCTCCGGGTTCTCAAAACATTGATCAAGTCAATTGAATTCTCCAAATTGCCCCATATAGAGTGTGTCTGTGTGAGTGAGTGAGTGTGCTCAGTGATAGATTGGCGCCCTGCCCAGCGCCCAAAATGTTCTCCCCTGGATGGGCATGGGGAACCCCCCACGACCCTAATAGAGGATTAAGTGGAAGATAATGAATGAACTTTACTACACCCTTTTTTTTATTTTGCATCATCACACATTTTTTAAATGTAATTGTTCTTGTAACTAATTGCGTTTTGCTGAATTTAGGCAACTTCTGAAAACTCTGGCCATGGGTCAAGGTTTATCTCTGATGATCTGTGGCACTGCAGTGACCTCCCAGTACCTGGCGACAGATTTCCAACTGGATGTCCCGATGCTGCAGAGCTGCATCAATTACACACTTCTGGGCGTCACGTACACGACAGCACTATGTTTTAGAAAAGGTCACTTTGTGATGCGAGTGATTTCTCAGTCTGTACACACTGTCCCATACTGTATAACTTATTATTAATTAATTGGATTCTTTATGTAATGTAATTAAGGTTATATTTATAATTCAGCATGTGATCTGCTGCAGGTGAAGATAATATTTTGCAGATCCTGAAGAAGAAATGGTGGAAGTATTTATTGCTTGGACTGGTGGATGTGGAGGCAAATTACTCCGTTGTGAAAGCATACCAGTACACAACGTTAACCAGCATTCAGGTGAAGGTTCTCACTGTGGAAGTGAATAGAAAGAAAACTGTTCTAAAAATAATAATAATAATTCAAGACTTAATTATTTTGCGGGCGGCACGGTGGCTTAGTGGTTAGCATGTTCTCCTCTCAGCACTAGGGATTCCCGGTTCGAATCCCCATCTGGGTGGAGTTTCCATGTTCGCCCCGTGTCCGCGTGGGTTTCTCCGGGTTCTCCGGTTTCCTCCCACAGTCCAAAAACATGGATCAAGCCAATTGAATTCTCCAAATTGCCCCATATAGAGTGTGTCTGGGTGAGTGAGTGTGTGCACAGTGATAGATTGGCGCCCTGTCCTGGATGTATCTGCCCAGCGCCCTGGATTGGCATGGGAAACCCCACCGCGACCCGATAAAGTGGAATGGATAATAGATGGATGGTTTTAGATCAGGGCAGCACTGTGGCTTAGTGGTTAGCATGTTCTCCTCTCAGCGTGTCCGCGAGGGTTTCCTCCGGGTTTTCCGGTTTCCTCCCACAGTCCAAAAACATGGATCAAGTCAATTGAGTTCTCCAAATTGCCCCATATAGAGTGTGTCTGTGTGAGTGAGTGTGTGCCCAGCGATAGATTGACGCCCTGTCCTGGGTCTATCTGCCCAGCGCCCGAAACATTCTCCCCTGGATGGGCATGGGAAACCCCCACCCCCCCATGACCCTAGTAGAGGATAAAGAAGAAGATAATGGATGGCTGGATGGTTTTATATCATTGTCATTTTTTCGGTTGCAGCTGCTGGATTGCTTCATTCTGCCCGTGCTTCTGATCCTGTCTCGGATCTTCTTAAAAACACGATATGGAATCATTCACTACGTGGCTGTTTGTTTGTGTCTGGCTGGCGTGGGAGCGATGGTGGGAGCCGACCTGCTCTCGGGCCGAGATCAGGGATCAAGTGAGCATTCATTAAATTCCTAACTAAAATAGTCATCTACTATTTACACTGCTAATAAGGGAGCGAAAGATAGGGTCAGGGCATTGGGCTACCAATCTGAAGGTTGGGGGTTCAAATCCCAGGTCCACTGAAGTTACCAATGTGGGTCCTTGAGCAAGACCCTTAACCCTCATTGCTCCAGAGATGTTGTGATGAACCCTGTGCTCACCTGTAAATGTAAATGTAATGATGTTTACAATCTTGGGCTTCAATCGTAGGCTTGTGGTTAAGCCACCAGCTCTGGTGTGATTCCCCGTCCCACCAAGTACCATGGCTGAAGTGCCCTTGAGCAAGGCACCTAACCCCAAATGCTCCCTGGGCATCGTATACAAGTCTGCCCACCCTATGGGGCAATTTGGAGAACTCAATTGACCTTGAACCATGTTTTTGGACTGTGGGAGGAAACCGGAGAACGGGGAGAACATGGAAACTCCACCCAGATTGGGATTCGAACCGGGAATCCCTAGTGCTGAGAGGAGAACATGCTAACCACTAAGCCACCGTGCTGCCCCGTGACCCGTATAGAACAATTAAAAACTATATAAGTCCATTGAGGGTGTCCTGCAGGACCGCCAGTCCAATCGAAATCCAGGTTCCATTCAGTAATGGAATGGGCTTAACCTACGACTGCCCCATCTACACAAATGCATAGTAATGTCATTCATTCATTCATTATCTCCCGCTTTATCCTCTATTAGAGTCACGGTGGGGTTCCCCATACCCATCCAGGGGAGAACGTCTCGGGCGCTGGGCAGATACACCCAGGACAGGGTGCCAACCTATCCCTGGGCACACACTCACTCACACAGACACACTCTATATGGGGCAATTTGGAGAATTCAATTGACTTGATCCATGTTTTTGGACTGTGGGAGTAAACCGGAGAACCCGGAGGAAACCCACGCGGACACGGGGAGAACATGGAAACTCCACCCAGATTGGGATTCGAACTGGGAATCCCTAGTGCTGAGAGGAGAACATGCCACTAAGCCACAGTGCTGCCCTGATATAAAACCATCCATCCATTATCTTCCACTTTATCCTCTATTAGGGTCGCAGTGGGGTTCCCCGTGCCCATCCAGGGGAGAACGTCTCGGGCGCTGGGCAGATACACCCAGGACAGGGCGCCAATCCATCGCTGGGCACACACTCACTCACACAAACACACTCTATATGGGGCAATTTGGAGAAATTAATTGACTTGATCTATGTTTTTGGACTGTGGGAGGAAACCGGAGAACCCGGAGGAAACCCACGCGGACACGGGGAAAACATGGAAACTCCACCCAGATGGGGATTGGAACCGGGAATCCCTAGCGCTGAGAGGAGAACGTGCTAACCACTAAGCCATCATGTCGCCATAGTAATGTCATAATAATGTCAAATGTTATAAATCTACACTTAATAAAAACTAAATCATACTTTCATCAACAGCCAGTAACATTCTGCTGGGAGACGGTCTCGTCATCCTCAGTGCCATTCTGTACGGCATCTCCAACCTGTGCCAGGAGTACACGGTGAAGAACAAGAGCAGGGTGGAGTTTTTGGGAATGCTGGGCCTCTTTGGAACGCTGTTCAGCGGAATACAGCTGTGAGACTCATTTGTATTTTTATCTGATTGTATGTTGAGAATTTTCCAATGAGCCTCGCAGAGGTTTCTTTAATTATAGACTGAGAAAACTGAGCTGAGAACACTCTCTCACACAATAAACATATTCCATCCATTATCTCCCGCTTTATCCTCTATTAGGGTCGCGGGGGGGTTCCCCATGCCCATCCAGAGGAGAACGTTTCGGGCGCTGGGCAGATACACCCAGGACAGGGCGCCAATCTATCACTGCACACACTCACTCTATATGGGGCAATTTGGAGAATTCAATTGACCTTGCCCCATGTTTTTTTGGACTGTAGGAGGAAACCGAAGAACCCAGAGGAAACCCACATGGACACGGGGAGAACATGGAAACTTGCTTAGAACATGCTTAGTGGTTAGCATGTTCTCCTCTCAGCACTAGGGATTCCTGGTTCGATTCCCAATCTGGGTGGAGTTTCCATGTTCTTCCCGCGTCCTTGTGGGTTTCCTCCCACAGTCCAGAAACATGGATCAAACTCAATTCCATTCATCCATTATCTTCCGCTTTATCCTCTATTAGGGTCGTGGGGGGGGGGTTCCCCATGCACATCCAGGGGAGAACGTCTCGGGCGCTGGGCAGATACACCCAGGACAGGGTGCCAATTTTTCACTGGGCACATACTCACAGATGGGGCAATTTGGAGAATTTAATTGACCTTGATCCATGTTTTTGGACTGTGGGAGGAACCGAGGCAGTCACGGGGAGAACATGGAAACTCCACCCAGATTGGGATTCGAACCGGGAATCCCTAGTGCTGAGAGGAGAACATGCTAACCACTAAACCACCGTGCCCCCCGGATCAAGTCAGTTGAATTTTCCAAATTGCCCCAAATAGTGTGTGTGCCCAGCGATAGATTGGCGCCCTGTCCTGGGTGTATCTGCCCAGCGCCCGAAATGTTCTCCCCTGGATGGGCATGGGGAACCCCCCCCCAACCCAACCCTCATAGAGGATAAAGTGGAAGATAATGAATGGACACAGACTAACAGATGAAGCTGATATGTGGGGGGGGGGGGGGGGGGGGGGGGGGGGGGGGGGGGGGGTAATAAAGTTAAAGTTTGATCTCTTTATAGAAAATCACTACTAACAGAAACGTATGTTTTTCTGCAGCGGTGCTTTAGAACATAACCAGCTGACAAACATTCAGTGGAGATGGGAAGTTGGTAAGAGCTCTTTTTGGAAACATTGGTATTCATTCATTCATTATCTCCCACTTTATCCTCTATTAGGGTCGTGGGGGGGTTCCCCATGCCCATCCATGGGAGAACGTTTCAGGCGCTGGGCAGATACACCCAGGACAGGGCGCCAATCCATCGCTGGGCACACACTCACTCACACAGACACACTCTATATGGGGCAATTTGGAGAATTCAATTGACTTGATCCATGTTTTTGGACTGTGGGAGGAAACCGGAGAACCCGGAGGAAACCCACGCAGACACGGGGAGAACATGGAAACTCCACCCAGATGGGGATTCGAACCGGGAATCCCTAGCTCTGAGAGGCGAACGTGCTGACCACTAAGCCACCGTGCCGCCAACATTGGTATTATTATTGGTATTACAGAAGAACGTTTTGAGCTCTGTGTTCTCATGATTTGTTTGATGTGTGCTCCTGTCTCAGTTCTCCTGCTGTCTGGGTTTGCAGTGTGTATGTACACACTCTACAGCTGGATGCCTGTGGTGGTCAAGATGACGAGTGCCACAGCCGTCAACCTCTCTCTGCTCACAGCTGACCTCTTCAGTCTCTTCTGTGGCCTTTTTCTTTTTCAATACACAGTAAGTGCAAAATGGCAACAATGGCCCCTCAGCGCGGCGGCACGGTGGCTTAGTGGTTAGCACGTTCTCCTCTCAGCACTAGGGATTCCCGCTTCGAATCCCCATCTGGGTGGAGTTTCCATGTTCTCCCCGTGTCCGCATGGGTTTCCTCCGGGTTCTCCGGTTTCGTCCCACAGTCCAAAAACGTGGACCAAGTCAATTGAGTTCTCCAAATTGCCCCATATAGAGTGTGTCTGTGTGAGTCAGTGTGTGCCCAGCGATAGATTGGCGCCCTGTCCTGGGTATATCTGCCCAGCACCTGTAACGTTCTCCCCTGGATGGGCATGGGGAACCCCCCCGCGACCCTAGTAGAGGATAAAGCGGAAGATAATGGATGGATGGATTGTTGGGGTCGGGGCGGCTTAGTGGTTAGCATGTTCTCCTGTCAGCGCTAGGGATTCCTGGTTCGAATCCCAATCTGGGTGGAGTTTACATGTTCTCCCCGTGTCTGTGTGAGTTTCCTCCGGGTTCTCCGGTTTTCTCCCAAAGTCTAAAAACATGGATCAAGGTCAATTGAATTCTTCAAAATTGCCCCATGTAGAGTGTGTTTGTGTGAGTCTTGGGTGTATTTGCCCAGCACACGAGACGTACTCCCCTGGGTGGGCATGGAGACACCCCCCCCCCCCCCCCCGCGACCCTAGTAGATGATAAAGCGGAAGGTAATAGATGGATGGTTGGATGGATGGATGGACCCCTCAGCGCCCAATCTGGGTGGAGTTTCCATACTTTTCCCATGTCTGCATGGGTTTGCTCCAGGTTCATGGTCATGGTCAGGTTCATGGTAAATTGCCCCATATAATGTATGCCTGTGCTCAGCGATTGATTGGCGCCCTGTCTGCCCCATCAGCGCCTGAAACGAACTCCCTGGATGAGCATAACGAAGCCCCAGCAGAGGATTAAGTCTAATAGTGGATTAGGTTACTGCATGCAGCATGTGCAAGCCCATAGGTCAAGGTGTAGGACCATAAATCTGATGGAGGTGGGGATGGAACCCTCAGCCTTCAAAGTCAACATGATTCCCTGAGCTTGACCTTTAACTCTTGCTGCTCTAGGGGGCAGTGTTATGGCTCTGTATCCCAAACCCAACCACGCTTGGATCCTTGGTCACTTTTGATAAAACCCGCTGTGAAAACTGACCCTCGTGTTAAACTTTAAAATCCCAGGCTGTCTGTTCTGCGTCATTCTGCCAACGCTTTATTACACTGTTAATCAATAATCTTACAGTTTTCTTCTTTAACGTTTGCAAAGGAAATGGATCATAAACCTGGATGTGCGCGTGCTTATTCATGCTGTACCTTAGTTCTCAGGGCTGTATGTCGTGTCACTCCTGGTCATCATGGTGGGATTCGTCATGTTCAACGCAGTTCCCACGCCGACTCCGACCCCTGAACTCATTACGGAGGTGGGAGGCTACGACAACCAGGCCGCTGAGATGGACGACGAGAGACGTGTGAGCGCCGGAGACGTGACGATCAGCGAAGAGCAGACAGAGACTGAATGGAATCAAAACACATGCTCAGATAAACAACATGGACAGACATGTTATATAAGCAAAATGTAACACATACACACACATTATATATATATATATATATATATATATATATATATATAAAGGCGGCACGGTGGCTTAGTGGTTAGCATGTTCTCCTCTCAGCACTAGGGATTCCCGGTTCGAATCCCAATCTGGGTGGAGTTTCCATGTTCTCCCCGTGTCCGTGTGGGTTTCCTCCGGGTTCTCCGGTTTCCTCCCACAGTCCAAAAACATGGATATATATATATATATATATATATATATATATAAATACACACACAAACTTTTTATATATATATATATATATATATATATATATATATATGTATATATTTACACACACACACACACACTACTATTAAAAAAACTACCTGTTTTTAAAAAAATTATATATATATATATATATATATATATATATATATATATATATATATATATATATATATATAAATTTTTAAAAACAGGTAGTTCTGATCTTTAAATCTGATTTGTTGAGCCATTTTTCCAGCTGTAACACTGCCATGAACACACACCTTTGACCGCTTCATATCTGTATCAATGCATGATATACAATACATGATATTCCAGATGTTTTTTATTTTCATAAACTGTGTTCTGTTATTTGCCCACTACTGTAGATGACCATATTTTATTATTCGAAATACTGGAAACCTGTTACTCTGGGTCAGTGTTCACTTTTAAAAACCGGACATCACATCGCAGAAGACCAGATTAGAAGCGACTTCGCTTTTAATAAACTTGCTTATGGATAAAACCTTGTTTTTTTTTATTATAGTGCATCTGTAATTTTATTAAAGTAATAAGGTGCTTGAGGTTATTGTGAATAAATCACGGAAAAAAAGGTGTAACTGAACTCTGCTAGGCGTCATGCTTAATAACACTTTTTTCCCCATGATTTATTTACAATAATGCATGCCCTCACGTCCCTTTACACATACCACCCCATATCACCCCACACATACACACAGACTTAAAATACATGACAATACTTCAGAATTTTTCCAAAGTAGTACAAAAAATAATAATAATTAAAAAAAAAAAAAACACTAAGTAAATCAAAAAAACACCAGAAAGAACACGAAACAATGTAATAAATCTGTATTTATTTAACATTTTTATTTTCTGCTCTTCATCTTCAGATATAAGATGGACATTCAGATCCATGAAAGTCCCAAATGCACAGTTTTTTTTTGTTTTTTTTTAACAACATAAGCTTTCGCCATAGGGAAAAACCACATTCTGTATATAGAATATCAATGTGGAAAGAGGTCAGAAAAGTTGCACCATAGAACACAGTACTGCACACGGTCCCTCGAAACAATCGAAACCAAACAGAACGCAATGTTTGTAACGGCATGCCAGCATCGTACAGATACATACGACCTCGATCAGGTGTTCAGTGCAAATGAGAGAATGTCCTGCATTACACAAACTCTGGCCTCTGCTAGGTTACCGCCGTGTGGTACGAGCATTGTAAACCTGGCTTGTTCTTTGTGGACCATTGGAGCAGAATCACAGTGCTGGAGGTTTTTGGCTGGAGGTCATACAGAACAGATTGAATCTGTAGGGTTCTAAAGCAGAGCTGTGCAGTTTACAGCTCCGAGGCCACGTCAGGTGGTTTGGCTCTAACTGTCCTGTAGAATTAGACAGCAGTGGATGGTGCATACTGATACATCTGCTCTAAGGATGAGACGATTACAGATTGATGATACGATTATTACGATTATTTAAAAAAAAAAATTCATGATTATAAAGCAATATATATATATATATATATATATATATATTTTACATTTAAATACAATTATTTGTTTAATTTAAACACAAAATATTGTTGCATTAAAAAAAAAAAATTTAAAACGCAGGACTATCGCTAAACATTGACAAAATAATAAATTCTGTACACGCGCCCGGACAGCAACTTAGTACTTGGTGCAATCGGGAATCAAACCCAGCACCTTCAGGTCACAAGGCTGGTTCATAAACCACAAGCCTATGAGTCCATGCCCATCCAGGGGAGAACGTTTCGGGCGTTGGGCAGATACACCCAGGACAGGGCACCAATCCATCACTGGGCACACACTCACACGCTCTATATGGGGCAATTTGGAGAATTCAATTGACCTTCATCCATGTTTTTGGACTGTGGGAGGAAACTGGAGGACCCGGAGGAAACCCACGCAGACACGGGGAGAACATGGAAACTCCACAGATTGGGATTCGAAATGGGAATCCCTAGTGCTGAGAGGAGAACATGCTAACCACTAAGCAACTGTTGCCAGTGGAACTTGTGCCACTTGGTCTAAAGTTCCAGCTACAGGAATAATACGCAATCTTGCTCCTGAATGTCGTCATGACAGTGTTGACGCACTTGACGATTAATTAATTGTAGCAATTAGAATCGTGATAAATTGCAAAAATGATGAATCGTCTCATCCCTAACTGTACTCGTGCTTCATTGATGATTTATTTTGAAGCGTGCACCGATCAAACTGGCTGTAATGTGCGCACCGCGTGGACTGGACAACTAGGGGGTCAGTACAACCGCATTACATCAATCATCAGAATGAAATTCAGTCCATCACAAGAGTTTCAGTTCATCACGTGGCCCCTTGAGAACACAAACCACCCAATCCTGCCTTAAAGAAAAAGGGTCCGATGACACACCCCATTCACCCTGCAACTCAAACTACCGCGTCTCATTTCTGAATTTCCACCAAGGTACGATCACAGACCCACCACGATACATAAACATACACGTACAAACAAATAATAATCAAAGGGAAGAAGAGAACAGATATATTGCATACAGCATTGCCCCCCCCCACACATTTACACATTGCAAATACCTCTGTAGTTATGTTAATTTAACGACTGGACTGTTCCCCACAGTTCACACAAATTTAGTACGAAATTATAATAAGAACGTATTCAAATCCCGATAATCGTAACAATGGACTACAATCTATTCACGAAAAAGCTACATGTGGACAGCTACGTCTGTGACGCGGTCTGTTGGACTGACTGTGTAATGGCCCATCATGAGGGGATGACAGGACTGTGAGCTCTTATAGCCCTTTAATGTATCTTGAGTGCACTTACACAAAAAGGACAGCAGAGGTCAGATGTGCATCACTGAATAAAATACATTGCCACATCGGCCCCATTAAAGGCACTAATGAAGAATCCCTTAAACCAAAGTAACAATCAGAGAAACAGAGCAGCTTCCTACACACACACACACACACACACACACTCACACTCACACTGAGCTGTTACATCAACACTGCAGGTTAAGATCTTAAATACATTCACATTTTGCATCAATCTTCTTAAAAACATCAGTCAGGTGACTGCAACGGGGTCGAATATTCGGGATTTTGGAATTTACACCCTGATTCTGAAAGAGAGTCAATAAAACTGACTGAACTGAGGGCTGAATCGCTTCGTTAGTGAGAAATATTAACAGGAATTTAACAAAACATCTCAAGCATGGCACGGTGGCTTAGTGGTCAGCATGTTCGCCTCTCAGCACTAGGGATTCCCAGTTCGAATCCCCATCTGGGTGGAGTTTCCATGTTCTCCCCATGTCCGCGTGGGTTTCCTCCGGGTTCTCCGGTTTCCTCCCACAGTCCGAAAACATGGATCAAGTCGATTGAGTTCTCCAAATTGCCCCATATAGAGTGTGTTTGTGTGAGGGAGTGTGTGCCTAGTGATGGATTGGCGCCCTGTCCTGGGTCTATCTGCCCAGCGCGAGACGTTCTCCCCTGGATGGGCATGGGGAACCCCACCGCGACCCTAATAGAGGATAAAGCGGGAGATAATGAATGAATGAATGAATCTCAAGCATACTTGGCTTAAGGACAGAGATAATCATTTAAAGTCAAGGATTACTGAAAGGGGGCGGCACGGTGGCTTAGTGGTTAGCATGTTCTCCTCTCAGTCCTAGGGAGTCCAAGTTCGAATCCCAATCTGGGTGGAGTTTCAGTTCTCCCCGTGTCTGCGTGGGTTTCCTCCGGGTTCTCCGGTTTCCTCCCACAGTCCAAAAACATGGATCAAGTCGATTGAGTTCTCCAAATTGCCCCATATAGAGTGTATCTGTGTGAGTGAGTGTGTACCCAGCGATAGATTGGTGCCCTGTCCTGGGTCTATCTGCCCAGCGCCCGAGACGTTCTCCCCTGGATGGGCATGGGGAACCCCACCGTGACCCTAATAGAGGATAAAGCGGAAGATAATGGATGGATTACTGAAAGATTTTTGTTAAGCATGCACATAACCCGAGACGTGGTGCTGCATGCGGTGGTTAGTTTGCTGACGTTGCAACGAATAGAAATGTGGCTTTGATTACAGCGGCTTAGCGCCGGGGATCCAGGTTTGAATCCAAAATCAGGGTGGAGTTTCCAAGTTCTCCCCATGTCCACGTGGGTCCACGTCTACAGGTTCTCCGATTTTCACCCACAGTCCAAAAACATGGATTTAAGGTGAAGTGGCTGCTCCAAGTTGCCCCTATATAGTGTGTGTGCTCTTTCCTGGCTGCATCTGCCCAGCGCCCGAGGAGGATGGTTCTCCACTGGATGGTCACCCCCCCCCCCCCCCGACCCTAGTACAAGAATAAGTGGAAGATAATAGATGGATGGGTTTGATTCCACCTGTGGGTTTGCATGTTCTCCCCATGTGACTGGGATTTCTCTTAGTCTGATAGCATGCAAATACTAAATTAGTGACAACAAATATAAGCCCAGGTGGGAATGTGTTCAAGCGTCTGCCGTGTGATAGACTGGTAATCAGTGACCCGAACCTGGACATACAGATTAGATTATGGATGCAAAGATTAAAATAAAAAAAATAAATAAAAGCAAAACCAGCGTCCATGCAGAGAGGGAGTTCAGTGCAAGTCAATGGCCTCCTCAGTTATTCATTCATTATCTCCCGCTTTATCCTCTATTAGGGTCACGGTGGGGTTCCCCATGCCCATCCAGGGGAGAACGTCTCGGGCGCTGGGCAGATAGACCCAGGACAGGGCGCCAATCCATCGCTGGGCACACACTCACTCACACAGACACTCTATATGGGGCAATTTGGAGAATTCAATTGACTTGATCCATGTTTTTGGACTGTGGGAGGAAACCGGAGAACCCGGAGGAAACCCACGCGGACACGGGGAGAACATGGAAACTCCACCCAGATGGGGATTCGAACCGGGAATCCCTAGCGCTGAGAGGCGAACGTCTTCCTCCTCAGTTAGCTGATCCAAATTCAGTAAAGCAGCGTTGTGTAAGTGTGTGATAAATCTCTGTACCACCTCAGAGGATTCACACCACAAACCATTTAATGGACATGGAATGCAGACAGGTATTAATTAACCGGTGATATTAAAGTGGCCCGTGTGTAACTCTGCAGATCATGAATCATGAGTGTTTAATTATTTAAAAGACTTGGAAGCGACACTCGAATCATAAAGAACCTCCTCACTTCTCGGGTCAGGAAGGAATAGAAAATAAATTCTTGTAAAAAGCAGTTGTGGGAGATGCACTGCAGATGAAGACAGATTTTAGAACACTGAAGCATTCATTTGAATAATTCCTGCATGACGTCTTATGAACACTGGTTTGAATGAACTGGCGTTCTGAGAAACCACCAACCTCTGGCCCTCAGAACAGGGTTCCCAAAACCTCAGATCTGAATAAAGTGAAGCACGGTTCTACATTTAGTTTGTGAATCTATTAGAATTTGCATGATGCAAACAAGATATATATATATACATACACACACACACACACATATATATATTATATATATATATGTATGTGTGTGTGCACTGTGTGTGAGTATATATATATATATATATATATATATATATATATATATATACACACAAACAAATATATATATATATATATGTGTGTGTGTGTGTGTGTGTTTATTTATATATATATATATATATATATATATATATATATATATATATATATATATATAAACACACACACACACACACACATATATATATATATATATATATATATACACACACACACACACATACTGTATATAGCTTCTTCACAGAGGAGATGAAATAATGTTCCAAACCAGTCAGTGATAAAAAAAATAAAATTGGTGGGTAACTTTAAAAAATTGCCTATTATTACTGTTCATTTCACAGTCAGGAAAACACAGAACAATGATGTGGAACAGCAAGAATGATTAGAAATGGCTACTGCACAGTACCAGTCGAAAGTTTGTACACACCCCATTTTTGCTCCGTGTTCTCAGTTCCACTTCTGTAAAGATGGACTTTGTAGTTCTACAATTCCAGACTGTAGTTCATGTTTTTGTTCTACAGTACATTCTGTGTACGTCCCCTTTACTCTGTTCTCTAATGATCCGGATGACTTTCATAATAAAAATAGGTTGAGACTGTGGCGCAACTCGCACGGAACAAAAATAAAGCTCCAAATGTGGCACGCTTGTTTATTTTGTCCTTACAGGAAAAACCTTGTTTTCTTTTATATGCATATGATAATATTTACTTTAAGAGATGTTTTTTACTTTAATTATTATTATTATTACCAATTTTTTTTTCTGTGTTAACTTACGAATTTGCAAAAGCCCTGCATTGTCTTTGATTATTTCATAATGTCATAATTGTGATTATTTCTTAGACAATAATGGTCCCATTGAAATCTGTAATGGTTTCATCCTTATGACCCCAATAGTACAGAGAAGGGATTATTTGGTTGGTGTATCATCATCAGTGTCACTGCAAAACTGACAATAAACAATCCACCACCCAAATGAAACCTGTTCTTTGATGATCATACGCAATTAGTTCATTTAGCAGACACATTTTATCCAAAGCATCTGACAAATATCCAGGGGTCAGAACACATGGTTGATACACAATCCCTGGAGCAATGAGGGTTAAGGGTCTTGCTCAAGGATCCACATTGGTAACTTCAATGGACCTGGGATTTGAACCCCCAACCTTCTTCATGATAGCCCAACACCCTGACCACTGAGCCACCACATTCCTCTATTGGGCCTGACCAATAGAGAACAGAGAACCAACAGGGGGCGAACAAAACATTCTTTTTAGATGTACTACAGTCTATAACCGCAAAACTGCAAATCCCATCTATATGGTAAGGGCGATACCTCAAAAGCAACATTGCTGCTCATCTGCACTGTGCACAGGATCACGCGGACAGGTCCAAACACTCTAAAGGTCGTTCTGTGATACTTACTTTAAAATGCGAACCATTTTAATTAGAGAATAAAAAAATACTACACTTCGGTTTAAGAATGGCGGCAGTATCGTGAATGGGGACCTGTGTTGCTGCACCTGGCACCTTCGGTGTAATGAATTCTGAATTCTACCAGCAATTTAAAAAGGAGACTTTCATAAATCGCCGCTTAAAACCACTGAAATACTGAAAGCAATGATTCCCATAATTAAGCCAGTTACACTCACTGACCATTTGACCGTGTAGATGTCCCATGCAGTGCTACAATCACAAACTCACCTAGCAGCACAAGAGAATTCTGGTTTTCTACACATATGGACACGCTACAGAGAAAAACATATAGATACTATTATTTTTTTAATATATATATATTTAGATTTTTGTTTAATTTGGAATGAACTTGGTTTCGTAATGCTGCCGGTTGGCAGTCCACGCCCACATCAAGTCGGCCGCCTCATGCCAGCTTAAGCGTACTGACGGGAAAAGAGGGCATGGTCACCATAGTGACAGGGTTCAGGACAGTCTGGCCCACTAGCTGCGAGTGATGAGTGAGTACTCGGTTCCCGACGGGGGTCTGCTTGGCCAGTGGTGGAGCGCCGATGGCTTGGCTGTGCGAGAGTGTGTGCGCGATGGTGACGGGCTGTGGAAAGAGCGAGGGCAGGTGCGTCACCGGGTGCACCGTGATGTGCCTGATGGCCGGAGGTCCAGGTGCTAACTGTAAGGCATTCGGTGAGGAGGACGAGGTAGAGGAAGCGATGTGGGCTATGTGCTTCGGGCCGTTCTGGGTGACGTGATTAACGGCCTGGATGACCGAGGCGTGGGAAGCAGCGTGGGTGATTACAGTTTGCTGTAAACTGGGCGCGGCCACAATGTGTCCGTACGCCAGGTTTGGAGGTGCCACCATGGCTGGAGACTTCTGGGAAATGAGCGAATGGGCAGGGGTCAGGTTGAGCGAGGACGGCGAGGGGTGAACGGGCGCAGAAGGACACACGGCATTAATGTGCGGTTGAGGTAGGGAGGGTTTGGGCAGCACAGAGACATGCTGGGACAGGGATGGAGCCGCCTGAGCTTTGCTGATATCTGGCTGAGGCACGGCGGGGAGGGAGTAAGGCATGGATGGCGTGTCCTCCTCCTCCATGTCCTCGTCGATGTTGTCTTCACCTTCTACGGGAGGGAAAGTAAACAGGGTAAATATGACACATTTCTCAGCTGGGCAATCGCTCGGTGTAATGATGCCTCACCCGAGGCTGTGGAGGTGGAGGCCTGGTCGTCTTCGGGCTGGACGGTCTGACGCACCAGTCTCTCGATCTCCATCATATCCATCCACTGGTTAAGATCGTTCTTCAGGTCGGTCAACCTCTGCTGGGTGGAGATCTTTTCACGGGCCAGCCGTTCCATTTCATGCTCGTACTCCTTCTCTTTTCGCTTCAGAGTCTGCGGATGGGAGAAAACGAGAAGTTATTACTTCCTTTTTTACTTTCATCTTCATCGCACTTTTTAACTACATTGAACACAAAGCATCGGGCGGCACGGTGGCTTAGTGGTTAGCACGTTCGCCTCTCGGCGCTAAGGATTCCCGGTTCGAATCCCCATCTGGGCGGAGTTTCCATGTTCTCCCCGTGTCCGCGTGGGTTTCCTCTGGGTTCTCCGGTTTCCTCCCGCAGTCCAAAAACATGGATCAAGTTAATTGAGTTCACCAAATTGCCCCAAATAGAGTGTGTTTGAGTGAGTGAGTGTGTGCCCAGCAATGGATTGGCGCCCTGTCCTGGGTCTATCTGCCCAGCGCCCGAAACGTTCTCCCCTGAATGGGCATGGGGAACCCCACCGCGACCCTAATAGAGGATAAAGCGGGAGATAATGAATGAATGAATGAATGAACACAAAGCTTAAACCTAAAGCTATTTTCCATCCATCCATTATCTTCCACTTTATCCTCTATTAGGGTCGTGGGGGGGGGGGGTTCCCCATGCCCATCCAGGGGAGAACGTTTCGGGCGCCAATCTATCACTGGGCACACACTCACTCACAAAAACACATTCTATATGGGGCAATTTGGAGAATTGAATTGACCTTAATCCATGTTAAGGTCAGAAGGTCCACGTGGACACGGGGAGAACATGGAAAGTGCACCCAGATTGGGATTCGAACCGGGAATTCCTAGTGGACTAGTGGATGTGGGCTTTATTCAAAAGTAAAAATAATATCACACACCTCTTCCATTAGCACTTGCTATAGTATTTTTTATTTCATCCATCCATTATCTTCAGCTTTATCCTCTATTAGGGTCGCGGGGGGGGGGGGTTTTGGGCGCTGGGCAGATACACCCAGGACAGGACGCCAATCTATCGCTGGGCTCACACTCACTCACACAAACACACTCTATATGGGGCAATTTGGAGAACTCAATTGAGCTTGATCCATGTTTTTGGACTGTGGGAGGAAACGAGAGAACCCGGAGGAAACCCACGCGGACACGGGGAGAACATGGAAACTCCACCCAGATTGGGATTCGAACCGGGAATCCCTAGTGCTGAGAGGAGAACATGCTACTAAGACACCATGCCGCCCAAATACCATTTAGTATATAGAATTTCCCTGCTGCATGTCTTTGGGAGGGATCAGTTCAGAGTAATATGCAAAACAGAAAAGCTTATTGACATTCGGCACAGGACGAAAACAAAGAAGTCTGTTTTAAACTTCAGAAAGCATATCAGCTGAATCGAACACGGCCGGATGATTAGGGTTTCATTTCCTTTATTACCAATACTCATTATTACACACAACACGACTAGCTTTACAGAAGCCTGAGTTAAATCTAACCAGCTGAACGTCTCAACCCAAATTTCTTATGTGAAATTTTATGTGAAAATTAAAGGTATTTGGGGCTCAAAGTATTATTATACATGACTTCAGTCATGTTTCCTCATAAAATCCACTGTTTGCACTTTACACAAAGCCCTCCCATTCCTGCTTCCACTCTACATTTGCTCTGCCCACATTTCTAAGAAGTGTGCAGTTACACATAATCTCCACGGTAAACAGCTTCGCTCAGTGTTGGGGGTGGAGCCTGTGGCTGACTAGATGAGCCAATCACAGGTGGACATCTGGGCAGAAAGCATGCAGACAGAGCGCCCCAGCACACTAACACACAACACTGAAGACAGATCCACCCCCTCTTTCCCAACCACACCAGCACATACCATTCCCAATTGCATCAACAATAGGGGTAGTCTCTAAGAGCATGAGCGTGAGAGACAGAGCCAGCCAAATGGGTGGGCCATCATTAACCACCGGACCATGCTTCAGTGACCCACTTCCCCTTCCAAGTCAGCTGATGTGGGATAGCTCCATGCTGGCAATAAGCACATGTGGATAAGGTTGTAAGGATTAGACTTGAACAAACATTTACTATTGTATTGAGAAACCTATGAGATGGTAAATATTACATTATATTTAAATATTAGCCAATATCAAACGTTATTCACAATGCATAGGGTTTGTATTGTAATCCAACAGCTAATTGTATTAAGTTATTGTAATAAAATATTTAAATATCTCTATAATCACTAAGGGGGGTGGGGGGTTACTAATATACACTTACTTAAAAACATCATAGTTCTATATGGTATCTATAATACAACAGCTTATTGTGTTATACCTCAATTTTGACTTTATATGAAATAGCTGTGGTTTATACTCACAAACAACAAACAATATGCTTCCAAGAGGCTGAAAATGCAACCTAATGCAGATATCGAATAAAAATACATTACAATGCCTTTTAAAAGTCTCAACCCATCTCCACATATCATTCCGCTTAAACCTCTACAAAGTGTCGTGGGGGGGGAAGGTGGTGGTTCCCCCATGCCCATCCAGGGAGAACATTTTAGGCACTGGTCAGATACATCTAGGACAAGGTGCCAATCCATTGCTGGGCACACTCACTCACATGGACACAGTATATTGCGGCAATTAAGAGCAGCCAATTTGCCTTCAATTCATGTTTTTGAACTGTGGGACCAAACCCAAGAATCGGGAGGAAACCCACACAGACACAGGTCTTTTAAAAATCATTAATGTGACTTTCCTTGAATTGTGAATTTCCCCATTGTGGGACAAATAAAGGTTTATCTTATCTTATCTTATCTAAATATGAGAACTTATTAGTCTGGGTTTGAGCGCAGTGTCAGCCATGGATACTGCATCCCTGAAGCAATGAAGGTTGTTGGTCTTGTTCCACAGTCCACAGTGGCAGGTCGGACCCGGAGTGCTGGAAATGACGGTTCATCAGTTCAAGCACTGAGCCAACACTGCCCCGATGTGGTAACACTGACCAGCCACTATCCATCCATTGTTTTCCACTTTATCCTCTACAAGGGTCGCGGAGAACGTTTCGGGCGCTGGGCAGATACACCCAGGACAGGATGCCAATCTATCGCTGGGCACACACTCACTCACACAAACACACTCTATATGGGATAATTTGGAGAATTCAATTGGGATATCTCCTTGATCCATGTTTTTGGACTGTGGGAGGAAACCAGAGAATCCGGAGGAAACCACCGCAGACACGGGAAGAACATGGAAACTCCACCCAGATTGGGATTCGAACCGGGAATCCCTAATGCTGAGAACGTGCTAAACACTAAGCCACCGTGGCGCCCGACCAGCCACTAAAGAGTTATATTTATCAGCAGTTATTTTACTCCATTCACTTTAAAATGCCCTAAAGATATTAAAGGTTGATGGTGATATTAATCCACAACTACAAGAGTGTACCATATCGTAAAATTTTAATTGATTCTCTGTAATTGTAGAACCATCACAACCACCTCCATTGACACAAAGTAGATGAGAAACCACATGCTTGGATATTTCATCATTTTGGGTGTGTACACTCACACGTCACTGACTACACATGGAAAATGTTCTACCTGGCAGGAAAAAAAAAAGAAAAAACACCAACCAATAACGACACGTGTATGATAACAGTGTAAACATGGTGAAAAAGAACAAACAGATCTCATCAACAGGTGTTAAGCAACCCATAATAACACGCCCTTAAAATAACCGCGGCAATTACCGTCTGCTGAAAACCACAGTGCAATCAAAGATCATATTTAAAGACATAGTAGACAGGCATAACAAATCAATAACAATGCTGCAAATCTTAATCTTGATTTTGATTTTTTATTTTTTGCTGGCAGATTAAATCGCTTTGACTAAAATAGTGACAATACAGTACTGTTTTCTTTTTTTTTTTTTTTTTATAATATTTTTCTTGAGAAGTTGTGATACAAATATAGAAAGTAGTACCAAATATTTAACAGACTTCAAAAAAAAAAAAAATTTACCCCATTTTTATCCCCAAGACAAAACACCTAGTTAAAAAAAAAAAAAAAAAAAAAAAAACCCACACATAAATGTACGAGATTAATAAAAATGTACATGTAATAAATAAATAAAATAAAAATAAAAAAATAAAATAAAGGGCAGCACTTTGGTTTAGTGGTCAGCACGTTCGCCTCTCAGCGCTAGGGATTCCCGGTTCGAATCCCCATCTGGGGGGAGTTTCCAAGTTCTCCCCGTGTCTGCGTGGGTTTCCTCCAGGTTCTCCGGTTTCCTCCCACAGTCCAAAAACATGAATCAAGTCAATTGAGTTCTCCAAAATTGCCCCATATAGAGTGTGTGTGTGTGAGTGAGTGTGTGCCCAGTGATAGATTGGCGTCCTGTCCTGGGTGTATCTGCCCAGCGCCCGAAACGTTCTCCCCTGGATGGGCATGGGCAACCCCCCCGCGACCCTAATAGAGGATAAAGCGGAAGATAATAAATGAATGAATAAATAAAATAAAATAAATAGGGGAGGGAACTAGAAGGAGGAAAGGTGGAGTGATTGGTCAGCAGGCAAAGATTGAAGGGCTTCAAAATACCCATTTACAGTAAAACTGTTTAGAATCCCCCTTTAGAGTAAATCAGATTTTTTCCATCTTCAAAAAATGTAAAATATCAGTGCGCCACTTTGACGTTGAAGGGAGGAAAAAAAAGAAAGAAAAAAAAGATTTCCAGTGCTTAAATCCGAGTAAAAGCTGATTTAACGAAGGGACACTTGTATATCTGCAACACGTGTGCATATAGTTACATGCGAGGGAAAAGAAACAAGCCCCTGTAATGATGTAAACAGCTATTTAAGCCAACACATGACTTATCAGACCCAAGCTGATTACACTGCTCATCCTCTCGCACACCACGTGCAACAGGCGCGCATGGCAAGAGCAAAACATGTCAAACTGGCTGTTTGCGCGACAAAAGTGATATTCCTGGCAACCGGATTCTCAGACAGAACAGAGCAGAGTTCAGCTGCAGCATGGAAACCTGTCTCTGTGATCACAACATAATCCATACACTGTGCATGTGCACAGCTCCACTAACGGCATGCTAATAATATGTTAATAAGAGACATATTAATAAAAAAATACTGAAAAAGCTGTGTTCAAGTAAACTTCACTTACACATTTAAAAAATGCCCTGGTAGCATGATAGCTCAAGGGTTCGGGTGTTTACCATTTAATTTAATTTCTAAATCATATGTACAATACTTTATTGCTATGCATATGTTTTTCATATCGTCTCCCTTCTGTTTTATCCATTCATTATCTTCCGCTTTATCCTCTATTAGGGTTGCGGAGTAATATGGATAATTCAATTGACTTGATCCATGTTTTTGGACTGTGGGAGGAAACCAGAGAACCCGGAGGAAACCCACACAGACCCTCTGTATTATATGCCATAAAAATAATTGAGTAGTTTTTTTTATTCCATTTTATTTTATTTTGTACATACTGAGTTCTATTACTTTTTTCTTCTTGTAATAGATACATTCAAGAAACAAGACTATATTCTTGAAGCACTAGATCAAAAAATCTAGTCATTGAATCTAGAGTAACAATAAATAATGAATAGTCCATTCATTCATTATCTTCCGCTTTATCCTATATTAGGGTCGCGGTGGGGTTCCCCATGCCCATCCAGGGGAGAACATTTCGGGCTCTGGGCAGATACACCCAGGACAGGTCGCCAATCCATCACTGGGCACACACTCACACAGACACACTCTATATGGGGCAATTTGGAGAACCCAATTGACTTGATCCATGTTTTTGGACTGTGGGAGGAAACCGGAGAACCCGGAGGAAACCCACGCGGACACGGGGAGAACATGGAAACTCCACCCAGATGGGGATTCGATTCATTCATTCATTATCTTCCACTTTATCCTCTATTAGGGTCGCGGGGGGTTCCCCATGCCCATCCAGGGGAGAACGTTTCGGGCGCTGGGCAGATACACCCAGGACAGGACGCCAATCTATCCCTGGGCACACACTCACTCACACAAACACACTACATGGGGCAATTTGGAGAACTCAATTGACTTGATCCATGTTTTTGGACTGTCAACCAGAGAACCCGGAGGAAACCCACGCAGACACGGGGAGAACATGGAAACTCCACCCAGATGGGGATACGAACTGGGAATCCCTAGAGGAGAACGTGCTAACCACTAAGCCACCCTGCCGCCCCGTTCTGAAGTCACTTTGATTTAAAGTGTCTGCTAAATGACAATTTTAAATTATACCCTGTACTAAAATAAATAACGGGGGCAGTTTTCTATCCAAGACAAGTCGAAATGTCGTCACATTATTAATGAGAGAAAGGTTATGTGTGACGGGAAACATTTACATTGTCATTTTGCGGGCGCTTTACATGTACCCTATTTTGATGGTTGGGCTCAGCCAAAGGGTCAAGAGCCCACTTTGGAAACTTTTAGTTGACTTCAAACTGAAAGCCCAACACACTAACCACTGAGCTATTACGACCACATAGGGAGCAGAAAATAAACATAATGGTTCTGGAATCTACATTCAGCCAACAAAAAAATGACTCTACTGTCCATTTGCGAACCTAAGCATTTTTCTTGAGCAGGCACCACCACATATAAAACACCAGGCTTCACCTGACGGCATGTTAATGGAGAAGGTCGTGCGGTGCGGAAAGAGGTCACATGCAAGTTGAATAGGACGCCTTCGTAAAAACACATTGGACGTAGTAGTACTCGACGACACGGCTAAAACCCAGCACAGGCAGCTAAGCAAAGAGGCAAATTTTCTCTTTGTGCATTATTTTTTGTGGGTCAGACTGGCAGACAATGCTGCCGCTCTTGAAAAACCCCACAGACTATTATTCTGAGGCACTAAGCACCAACTGGGGAAGCAATTATTGTCTGAACAGACTGAAAATGACAGAGGAGAGAGCTCAAAAGCTCGAGACCCATGTTATAACCCCCCCCCCCCCCCATCCTAAAGTAAGCTTATCAAAACATACAAGTGTACAGCTCGAGAACCACATGCAAAACCTGCTGCATATTCAGAAATTCAGAAATCCATCCATCCATCCATTATCTTCTGCTTTATCCTCTATTAGGGTCGCCGGGGGGGGTTCCCCATGCCCATCCAGGGGAGAACGTTTCGGGTGCTGGGCAGATACACCCAGGACAGGATGCCAATCTATCTCTGGGCACACACTCACTCACACAGACACACTCTATATGAACTCAATTGGCTTGATCCATGTTTTTTGGACTGTGGGAGGAAACCGGAGAACCCGGAGGAGACCCACGCGGACACGGGGAGAACATGGAAACTCCACCCAGATGGGGATTCGAAACGGGAATCCCCAGCGCCGAGAGGAGAACGTGCTAACCACTAAGCCACCGTGCCGCCTGCGCTTTATATCAAGATTAAAAAAAACAGGACGGCATACCGGATTATAATCACACTGTCTACATGTCTGTAATAAGAAACAGGACTTATTTTTCCACTTGTTCCACTTTCTGATAAAAGTCTCTACGTGTGCGCACCACATTATGTACACTTGGTCTAAAAGGAATGTTCCAGCGGCGATAATGAACTAATAAAAAAAAAAGTAGGTCAGGACGGAGCAGAACGGAATGTGAACTTTTTTGCCAGAAGCACATTACTGATCAGCACAGGAGATGTGCATTTGATAAATCTGTAAGGGTTTGAGGCGGCACGGTGGCTTAGTGGTTAGCATGTTCTCCTCTCAGCACTAGGGATTCCCGGGTGGAGTTTCCATGTTCTCCCCGTGTCCGCGTGGGTTTCCTCCGGGTTCTCCGGTTTCCTCCCACAGTCCAAAAACATGGATCAAGTCAATTGTGTTCTCCAAATTCCCCTATTTAGAGTTTGTCTGTGTGAGTGAGTGTGTGCCCAGCGATAGATTGGCACCCTGTCCTGGGTGTATCTGCCCAGCGCCCGAAACGTTCTCCCCTGGATGGGCAATGGGGAACCCCCCCGTGACCCTAATAGAGGATAAAGCAGGAGATAATGGATGGATGGAAGTCGAGTTCTCTGAAGGTGGTGGCGCTCGGTGTCGTCTTACACGGTCTGCAGAGGTCTTATTTAAAAAAACACTGGTATGATTTGGGGCGGCACGGTGGCTTAGTGGTTAGCACGTTCTCCTCTCAGCGCTAGGGATTCCCGGTTCGAATCCCCATCTGGGTGGAGTTTCCATGTTCTCCCCGTGTCCGTGTGGGTTTCCTCCGGGTTCTCCGGTTTCCTCCCACATTCCAAAAACATGGTCAATTGGGTTCTCCAAATTGCCCCATATAGAGTGTGTTTGTGTGAGTGAGTGTGTGCCCAGTGATAGATTGGCGCCCTGTCCTGGGTGTATTTGCCCATCGCCCGAAACGTTCTCCCCTGGATGGGCATGGGGAACACCCCCCCCCCGCGACCCTAATAGAGGATAAAGCGGAAGATAATGAATGAATGTAAGGGTTTGAACTGGTGCGAGTTCTATAAACATACAAAACATTACTAAATACAGCTTAAACACTGAAATTGTGACATGTTGAAGCCACATGGCGGAGGAGAGAGGTTGCAAAAGCTCGACATGACATACTGGTTGACAGCATGTTAACTCAATCCGTCAAATATGACTCATATATATATGATTACAACAGGAATAGCTGTACACACCGTCCTCTTGTGTGCTGACTCACGACAATTTTCATTTTGTCATATACATATAAACACCATGGCACTGTGCTACCTAAACAGGTCACATGGTCATGCTCCTGCCTCAGGTTTACAGACACGAGCACAGCAGTGCATGTTGCTGATTGTTATTATTTCTAGTTCTTTAAATAGGGGCATCGCCTCTCAGCGCTGAGGATTTCCAGTTCGAATCCCAATCTGGGTGCATAGAAACTCCTATGATCTCCCCGTGTCCGTGTGGGTTTACCTCCGGGTTCTCCGGTTTCCTCCCACAGTCCAAAAACATGGATCAGAGTCAATTGAATTCTCCAAGTTGCCCCATATAGAGTGTGTGTGTGAGTGAGTGTGTGCCCAGTGATAGATTGGCATTCTGTCCTGGGTGTATCTGCCCAGCGCCTGAGACGTTCTCCCCTGGATGGGCATGAGGGACCCCCCACGACCCTAATAGAGGATAAAGCTGAAGATAATGGATGGATGGATAGTTCTTTAGATAGGGGCAGCACGGTGGATTAGTGTTTAGTAGGTTCTCCTCTCAGCGCTAGGGATTCCTGGTTCGAATCCCAATCTGGGTGGAGTTTTCATGTTCTCCCCGTGTCCACATGGGTTTCCTCCCACAGTCCAAAAACATGGATCAGAGTCAATTGAATTCTCCAAGTTGCCCCATATAGAGTGTGTCTGAGTGTGTGCCCAGTGATGGATTGGCGTCCTGTCCTGGGTGTATCTGCCCAGCGCCCGAGACGTTCTCCCATGGATGGGCATGAGGGACCCCCCCGCGACCCTAATAGAGGATAAAGCGGAAGACAATGGATAGGGAGTTCTTTAAATAAATGGGGTCTTGTATGTGTTATTTTGTTATTTATTTGAATAAAATGGCTCTTAAAACGGGTGAAAGTAAAAGTAAAACGCCAGTACTATGGTGAGCAAAAGAGAACATAGAACCAACAGGAGACTAACAAAAAGAGAAAAAAGATCTACTATAGTAGTACTATAGTCTAAAGTCCATCTCTATGATAACAGAGATCTATGGGGAACAGACAATGGAGCAGGAAGGTGGTATGTCCATATTTTTTACTGGTACTGTATATAAACACACACCTGATCTCAGACTTGGCTGTGTAATCTGTGATCAGTGTATGCTGGCGTTTCACCTCTTCACCCACCTCATCATTAATGGGGGGGGTGTGGCGCTGAAATGATGCTGTTCCGGGGCACCATCTCAACTATGTAGAGTCTGCAGTATCTGCCTCTTTTAGTTCTGCTGCTCTAGTCAGTGATGCCGGAGTCACATGCTGCACTGTGTCAATAAATCACTTAAATAATTAAATGGCGTGCTTTATTATTAGCTCTAACTCCCTTCCTTTGTCTGTTTCTTTTGAGGTGTCCCCCGGCTTCCTGGAGATCTTCA